>JAVSCE010010081.1:0-50608 GCA_032199065.1 Smutsia gigantea
CTGATTGCTGTGGCTACAGTACTATGTTGAATAACAGTGGAGAGAGAGTGGGCATCCTTGTCTTGTTCCGGATCTTAGATGAAAAGCTTTCAGCGTCTCGCCGTTAAGTATGATGTTAGCTGTGGGTTTGTCATATATAGCCTTTATGATGTTGAGGTACTTGCCCTCTATACCCATTTTGTTGAGTTTTAATCAGGAATCAGATGCTGAATTTTGTCAAATGCTTTTTCAGCATCTATGGAGATGATCATGTGGTTTTTGTTCTTCTTTTTGTTGATGTGGTGGATGATGTTGTTGATGGATTTTGAATGTTGTACCATCCTTACATCCCTGGGATGAATCCCACTTGATCATGGTGTATGATCCTCTTGATGTATTTTGAATTCGATTTGCTAATATTTTGTTGAGTATTTTTGCATCTATGTTCATCAGGGATATTGGTCTGTAATTTTCTTTTTTGGTGAGGTCTTTTGGGTCTGACATCAGAGTGATGCTGGCTTCATGAATGAGTTTGGAAGTATTCCCTCCTCTTCTATTTTTTGGAAAACTTTAAGGAGAATGGGTGTTATTTCTTCTCTATATGTCTGGTAGAATTCAGAGGTGAATCCATCAGGCCCAGGGGTTTTGTTCTTGGGTAGTTTTTTGATTACCAATTCGATTTCGTCACTGGTGATTGGTCTGCTTAGTTTTTCTGTTTCTTGCTTGGTCAGTCTTGGAAGGTTGTATTTTTCTAAGAAGTTGTCCATTTCTTCTAGGTTTTCCAGCTTGTTAGCATATAGATTTTCATAATATTCTCTTATGATTCTTTGTATTTCTGTAGGGTCTGTCGTAATTTTTCCTTTCTCATTTCTGATTCTGTTTATGTGTGTAGATTCTCTTTTCTCTTAATGAGTCTGGCTAGGGGTTTATCTATTTTGTTTATTTTTTTCAAAGAACCAGCTCTTGGTTTTATTGATTTTTCTATTGTTTTATTCTTCTCAATTTTATTTATTTCTTCTCTAATCTTTATTATGTCCCTCCTTCTGGTGACTTTGGGCCTCATTTGTTCTTCTTTTTCCAATTTCAGTAATTGTGTCTTTAGACTATTCATTTGGGAATGTTCTTCCTTCTTTAAATAGGCCTGGATTGCAATATACTTTCCTCTTAGAACTGCCTTTGCTGCGTCCCACAGAAGTTGTGGCTTTGTGTTGTTGTTGTCATTAGTCTCCATATATTCTTTGATTTCTGTTTTGATTTGGTCGTTAACCCATTGATTAATTAGGAGAGTGTTGTTAAGTCTCCATGTATTTGTGAGCCTTTTTGATTTCTTTCTAAAATTTATTTCTAGTTTTATACCTTGGTGATCTGAGAAGTTGGTTGGTAGGATTTCAATATTTTTGAAATTACTGAGGTTCTTTTTGTGGCCTAGTATGTGGTCTATTCTGGAAAATGTTCCATGTGCACTTGAGAAGAATGTGTAATCCTGTTGCTTTTGGGTGTAGAGTTCTGTAGATGTCTGTTAGGTCCATCTGTTCTAGTGTGTTGTTCAGTGCCTCTGTGTCTTTACTTATTTTCTGTCTGGTTGATCTGTCCTCTGGAGTGAGTGGTGTGTTGAAGTCTCCTAAGATGAATGCATTGCTGTCTATTTCCTCCTTTAATTCTGTTAGTATTTGTTCACATATGCTGGCGCTCCTGTGTTGGGTGCATATATATTTATAATGGTTATATCTTCTTGTTGGACTGACCCCTTTATCATTATGTAATGTCCTTCTTTATCTTTTGCTACTTTCTTCGTTTTGAAGTCTATTTTGTCTGATACAAGTACTGCAACACCGGCTTTTTCTCTTTGTTGTTTGCATGAAATATCTTTTCCCATCCCTTCACTTTTAGTCTGTGTATATCTTTGGATTTGAGGTGAGTTTCTTGTAGGCAGCATATAGATGGGTCTTGCTTTTATCCATTCTGTTACTCTGTGTCTTTTGATTGGTGCATTCAGTCCATTTACATTTAGGGTGATTATTGATAGGTATGTACTTATTGCCATTGCTGGCTTTAGATTCGTGGTTACCAAGGGTTCAAGGGTTGCTTCTTTACTATCTAACAATCTAACTTAACTTTCTTGTTAAGTTATTGTAAACACAGTCTGATGTTTCTTTCTTTCTCTCCCTTCTTATTCCTCCTCCTCCATTCTTTCTATAATAGGTGTTTTATTCTTTGCCTTTAGTTAGTATTTGGATGGTCTGCTTTCTTTGCTATGATTTTTTTTTCTCTGGTGACATCTTTTTAGCCTTAGGTGTGCTTCCTCTAGAGCAGTCCATTTAAGATATCCTGTAGTGGTGGTTTATGAGAGGCAAACTCTCTCAACTTTCGTTTGTCTGGAAATTGTTTAATCCCTCCATCATATTTAAATGATAATCGTGCTGGATACAATATTCTTGGTTCGAGGCCCTTCTGTTTCATAACGTTAAATATATCATGCCATTCTCTTCTGGCCTGTAAGGTTTCTGTTGAGAAGTCTGATGATAGTCTGATGGGTTTTCCTTTGTAGGTGATCTTTTTTCTCTCTCGCTGCCTTTAATACCCTGTCTTTATCTTTGATCTTTGCCATCTTAATTATTATGTGTCTTGGTGTTGTCTTCCTTGGGTCCCTTGTGTTGGGAGATCTATGAGCTTCGGTGGAGTGCGAGACTACTTCCTTCCCCAGCGAGGGAAAGTTTTCAGCAATTATTTCTTCAAAGACACTTTCTATCCCTTTTTCTCTCTCCTCTTCCTCAGGTACTCCTATAATGCGAATATTGTTCCGTTTGGATTGGTCACACAGTTCTCTTAATATTCTTTCATTCCTAGAAATCCTTTTATCTCTCTCTGCCTCAGCTGCTCTGTACTCCTGTTCTCTGTTTTCTATTCCATTAACAGTCTCTCGCATCTCATCCATTCTGCTGTTAAGCCCGTCGATCGCTTGTCTGATTTCTGTATTGTCTTTCCTCAGTTCCCTCACTTCCTCCCTCAGCTCTTGCACATTTCTCTGTAGGTCCATCAGCATGGTTATGACTTTTATTCTAAATTCTTTTTCAGGGAGGCTGTGCATTTCCATCCCTTCAGACTCCCTCTCTGGGGTTGTCTGGTTGATTTTGGTCTGAACCATATTCCTCTGTCTTTTCATGGCTGTATAATTTGGTCACTGATAGTTGCCACGTATGTCAGCTGGGCTCTTTAAGACTTTAAAAAGAGAAGAAAAAAAAAAAAAAAAAGAGAAAAAAAGAAAGAAAGAAAAAAAAGAAAAAAAGAAAGAAAAGAAAAAACAAAAACAAAACAAAACAAAAAAAACAAAAAAAATGCCCACCGGACGTAGATTCTGTGGGAATGCTCTAGGTGGCGCTATTGCCCCACTATTCCACAGCTGTGACTGTGCCGCTCCGCAGGGCCCTTTATCGCTCTGGCAAGGGTGGGAACGAATAGGAGGCTGTTGATCTCAGTGAGAAGTGTTAAGTATGGCTACGCTTCCTCAGTCGCCAGCTAAGGCGTCTGAAACTCCCCAGGACTCCCAGCCTGCTGGGCTGAGTGTGCTGGGGCGATCCGGCTCCTCCGCTGGGCTCCTGTCTCTTTAAGACCGCTGAGGAAAGCGCGCACTTTTTTTTTCCTTCCCGGAGCCGGCTGCAAGCCCCCTGGCGCGTTCCCCGCTCAGATCCTGCCCCTCTGTCTCTCCAATCTCCGCTGCACTGCGCAATGTGGGTCAGCGCTCCCCGCGCAGATCACCGGGGCTGGCTACTTCGCGGGGTGCACTTCCACTCCCTCCCGGCTCTGAATCCTCTCCTCCCGCCGGTGCGCTGGGGTGGGGGAGGGCTCGGGTCCCGCCGGGTCGCGGCTCCGTATCTTACCCGCCTCTTGGGGTGCCGAGTCCTCTCGGGTGTAGCTGCACGCTGTGCGCTTTCCTGTGTATTCTCGTCTCTCTTTTAGGAATAGATGTATTTTCTGTGTTTTCGTAGATAAATATAGTGTTGGGAGGAGATTTCTGCCGCCCTGCTCACACCGCCATCTTCCCGGAAGTCCCTGGTACTTTTAAATGATGCCTTGTTAAAGAAAGTAGATTTGTAATTTGAAAAAGTGAATTCCAGCTAAATTAGAAGCTGTAATATACTCGGTAGACGCCAGAATGTGGTTTATATTCTATTCATTTTCAGATTCTTTCTCCTGATTCAGGAGCCAGCATATAGTAGTTCCTCAATACATGACTGTCTTATAAATATTGAATAAATGACATTAAATGACATTGGATGGAAATAGAGCTATATGCTTTCAAAAAATTTTTATATATTGAGTGTTGGTGGTCACACAGGTGTCTAAATCTGTCAAGTCACCAATGTATACTTGTATGCTTAAAATGGGTGCATTTTATTGTATATAAATTATGCCTTGATAAAGATGACATTAAATAAATAAATATAAATAAAATGACGGTCAAACTGCTGTGATAATAATCAAAATATCAATGTTTCAGGATAAAATCCAAGATCTTTGGAACGCAAGTCCTCTTTAGTCAGACTTCCAACGGCCCCTGCAGTCCTCGCTGTGCCCCTCTCTTACACTATTTTCGGTCTCAAATTAATTGCAGCTCCCTAAAAATTCCAAGCTGTTCTCCTGCCTCTGAGTCTTTACATAAGCTTCCCCTCTGCCCATACAAGTCCAGCAGGCAAACAACTCTTCTTCTAGGACTCAGGTCAAGCATCATCTGTGCGGGCTTTCTAGGTTGCTTCAGGTGGCACATACCGACCCCTCCTTTTCTCTGAACCATACCCTGCACATTCTATTGTTTTTATTTGTCTGCACATTGTCCTCTGATGGACTTGTGAACTCCTGAAGGCAGGAATGAAATAAGTTTCTTCCAGGTGTTTGAAGTACATGGAAAACAGAGAATAAGCTAAAATTTCTTAAATGCTAATTACATACCAGGGACTGCTAGAGTTTTTTACTTCCTAGTTGGGACTATGTAGCTATGGCTGTGAAATCAAGAGTTTCAGAGGATATCTATAAGCTGGACAGTATAATCAAACAACATTGTGTATTTCTCTAACATCTTGAACATTAACCCAAAACATTTTTTTAATTATGAAGAACTTTCCTGACAATTATTAAATCCATATGTATTTCAGGGGAAATTTAATCCCTGTCTGATTCAGTCACACTCAGTCCATCAGTTTTACTTTCAAGAGCTTTTTTATGTTCAAGAAGCCATTAGAACCCTTATAACACCCATTTCTGAGGAAAAGAGGATGTGGGTAAAATTAAGTAAAACCAAATGTTAACAAAATCTTCAAGAATTAAGCAGAATCTTAATGGGGAAAGTTGTGCTACACTGTTTTGGCTTTTCAGACTCCCAGTAAGTCTCAGTTACTGGTTCAGAGGCCCTCATCTTTATTATATATTTTCCCCAAGGGACTCTGAGGAGATGAGAAAAGGAATAGTTTTATGGGTACAGAAATGTTTGGTTTTGTATTTCCAGTAATATCTGCTGGTCTCTCCCCTGCCACCGGTCCGCAGGGAAGGGAGGCAACACGATGAGTTATCGAAGACCTGAAAAGACCAGCCAGGGGACTCAAGGCGTAACAACTCAAGAGTGATGCTGAGAGACCACCTCTCATATTTATTGATCATTAAACACAATAATGGTCCAGGGAAAATCATACTACATAATAATTAATAACCTGCTTCCAGACTTGCTGTCTAGCTGCCTCCAGGTTCTTGGGGCATGTCGCTGTTACAGAAAACAATGTAAGTCATGGAAACAGAGCATAACCACAATATACTGTTTTCTTTTATGCATCAAGTGCTATAGGTATGAGAACTAGTACAGGTACAAAGCAATTAAGGCAATTAACTTATAAGTGATTAATGTGATTTCTATTTCTGACCCACATTTCCCCCTTTGTTTTTAATAACAGAAATATATGCAAGCAGGTTTGTAGAAAGGCACAAGAATAATGATTAGCTGGGCTCAACCTGTGACACATCCTGTCACAGGGAATGTCTCTCGTCTGGGGGGCAAGGTTCTATGCCTCACCTCAGTTGGCCCCCATTTTGTTCACCTGAGGTCCCTTGTGACTGTGCCTGTCTTAGGTTGTTCCTTCCGTGAGGAATCTTACCCATCTCTGGCTAACCAGCCATCTTCTGGGACCAAACGGGGAGATGAAATATAAAAGAGAGGACAGCCAACAGCTGAGATTCTGGGTAAAATCATAATATACACGATTAATTCTTGCAGTAAATGCAAGTGTGGGATTGACATATGATTTCATAAAGTTGTTTAAAAGGAATCACTTATTTCTTTAAAGTTCTTTCTTGAAAAGGAGCATAAACATGTACTGGTTTTAAAAGATCAACAATTGCACTTCGTACACACATTAGGAGAACAGGAATACAAATACACAGTAAAAGTAGGCCTATAAGAATAGGCCATGAATTGCAAGATGGTGGTGTGAGAAGTGACAGGGAGAGGTCCTCCCAAAACCACAAATTGTACAAAAATATAGTTAATTAATACAACTAACCTTAAAACAGCAACAAGAAAGAAGGCTGAACCAGACTGCAAACAGACCTCACGAACAGAGCAGACCTCACGAAACAGGGTAATGTAAGAAAGCCTTAATCTGGTGGGACCCAAGACCTTCCCCCACCCCAGCTCACTGGCAGGAGGAAGAGAAATGGAGGAGGGGAGGGGTGGAAAACTGGGACTGCTCAACACCTAGCCCTGGAGATCTGCTTTGTGAGCAGAATCCTATAGTGTGTGGTGCTCTGGACGTTGGGGAGCTTGGACAGGCGGGGTGCTTGAGAAATATACATTCCAGTCATTTGTGGAGGATGGGATCCACACCCGGCCACTCTGTATCAGAGGAAAGGCAGGTGGACTGAGAGGCTTCCCAGCAGCCAGAGGGCTGCTGAAGGGGCAGGGTTAGCATGGAGTCTGCTGTGCGGGAGAAGGGAGAGCTTGACAAGGTTGCCTGGTTGGGAACATTGGGGAGCTTCAGGCCCTCCATACCCCGGGCTGCTACTCAACTCCAAGGCCCCCCACTGTGACACACAGACTGCCAAACCTTCCTACTGGCCTGAAGGCACCTGGCTCACAAACTGGCAGTCACTGCACTGGCGTTAGGCCAGACAGAGGGAGGCCCTGCCCACAACAGCTAGTGATGCAAAGCACAGAGACTTACACATGTGTGCTTGGCCCACTGCCTCTGACACTGGAGACAGGCACTGCAGACGGGTATCAGGAAACAGATCTTTCCTCCCCCCAGGCACCAGCTCTTCTCCCCTCAGACCCCCAACCTCACTCTAGGGGCTGAGCAGCTCCAGAGACTGGAGTTTCTGCACACTGGTGGGCACCACACAGAAATATGAAATGTCAAAAGAACATGGTTCAGACCAAAATCTCACAAACCCCAGAAAGAGGGCCAAATGAAACTGAACTCACCAATATTCCTGAAAGAGAGCTCAAAATAAAAATTGTAAACATGCTTATGGAGGTACAGAAAAATATTCAAGAACTCAGGAATGAATTTAAGTTGGAGATTCAATCATTAAGAAATTCTGTATCTGAAATGCAACATAGAATGGAGGGATTTAAAAGCAAATTAGATATAGTAGAAGAGACAGTAAATGGAATAGAAATTAGAGAAGAAGAATACAAAGAAGCTGAGGCACAGAAAGAAAAAAGGATCTCTAAATATGAAAGAATATTGAGAGAACTGTGTGACCAATCCAAACACAACAATATTCGCATTATAGGGGTACCAGAAGAAGAAGAGAGAGAAAAAGAGATAGAAAGTGTCATTGAGAAGGTAATTGCTGAAAACTTCCCCAACCTGGGGAAGGAGATAGTCTCTCAAGCCATGGAGGTGCACAGATCTCCCAACACAAGGGACCCAAGGAAGACAACATATAAAAATTAAGACATATAATAATTAAAATGGCAAACATCAAGGATAAAGACAGACTTTCAAAAGAAGCTAGAGAGAGAAAAAAGATCACATACAAAGGAAAACCCATCAGGCTATCACCATATTTCTCAACAGAAACCTTACAGGCCAGAAGAGAGTGGCATGATATATTTAATGCAATAAAGCAAAAGGGCCTTGAACCAAGAATACTCTACTCGGCAAGGTTATCATTTAAATTTGAAGGAGGGATTAAACAATTTACAGATAAGCAAAAGCTGAGAGAATTTACCTCCCACAAACCACCTCTACAGTGCATTTATGGAGGGACTCCTATAGATGGAAGTATCCCTAAGGCTAAAAAGATGTCACCCAAGGGAAGACAAAGAGTACAGAATATGATTCATAACATACAAAGAATGGAGAAGGAAGAAAAAGAAGGAAAAAAAAAGAACTTTTAGGTTGTGTTTGTAATAGTATACAAAGTAAGTTAAATGAGACTGTTAGATAGTAAGGGAATTGCCCTTGAACCTTTGGTTAACACGAATCTAAAGCATGCAATGGCAATAAGTACGTACCTATCGATAATCACCCAAAATGTAAATGGTCTGAGTGCACCAATAAAAAGACATAGAGTCACTGAATGGATAAAAATACAAGACCCATCTATATGCTGCCTACAAGAGACTCACTTCAAACCCAAAGACATACACAGACTGAAAGTAAACGGATGGAAAAAGATATGTCATGCAACTAATAGGGAGAAAAAAGCAGGAATTGCAGTACTTGTATCAGACGAAATAGACTTCAAAACAAAGAAAGTCACAAGACACAAAGACATTATATAATGATAAAAGAGTCAGTCCAACAAGAGGATGTAACTATTATAAACATCTATGCACCCAACACAGGATCACCTACATATGTGAAACAAATACTAACAGAATTAAAGGGGGAAATAGAATGAAATGCATTCATTTTAGAAGACTTTGACACACCACTCAGACTGAAAGACATATCAACCAGACAGCAAATAAGTAAAGAGACAGAGGCACTGAACAACATCTTAGAACAGATGGACCTAACTAACAGACAACTACAGAACACTCCATCCAAAAACAACAGGGTACACATTCTTCTCAAGTGCACATGGAACATTTTCAAGAATTGATGATATATTAGGCCACAAAAATACCTCAGTAAATTCAAAAAGATTGAAATTGTACCAAACAGCTTCTCAGATCACAAAGGTATGAAACTAGAAATAAATTACATAAAGAAAATGAAAAAGCCAACAAACACATGGGGACTTAATAACATGCTCCTAAACAATCAATGGATCAATGACCAAATAAAAACAGTGATCACACAATATATGGAGACAAATGACAACAATAATTCAACACCACAAAATCTGTGGGATGCAGCGAAGGCCGTGCTAAGAGGGAAATACACTGCAATACAGGCCTACCTCAGGAAAGAAGAACATTAACAAATGAACAGTCTTAATTCATAATTAATAAAACTAGAAAAGGAAGAACAAATGGGGCCCAAAGTCAGTAGAGGGAGGGACATAATAAAGATTAAAGCATAAATAAATAAAATTGAGAAGAATAAAACAATAGAAAGAATCAATGAAAGCAAGAGCTGGTTCTTTGAGAAAATAAACAAAATAGATAAACCCCTAGCCAGACTTATCAAGAAAAAAAGAGAGTCTACACACATAAACAGAATCAGAATTGAGAAGGGAAAAATCACTATGGACTCCACAGAAATACAAAGAATTATGAGAGAATACTATGAAAAATTATATGGTAACAAACCGGATAACCTAGAAGAAATGGACAACTTTCTAGAAAAATACAACCTTCCACGGCTGACCCAGGAAGAAACAGAATATCTGAATAGACAAATTACCAGCAAAGAAATTGAATTGGTAATCAAAAAACTACCTAAAAACAGAACTCCAGGGCCAGATGGTTTCACTGCTGAATTTTATCAAATACTTAGTGACGAACTAATACCCATCCTCATTATAGTTTTCCAAAAAGTAGAAGAGGACGGAATACTCCCAAACTCATTCTACGAGGCCAACATCTCTCTAACACCAAAACCAGGTGAAGACACCACACAAAAAAGAAAATTACAGACCAATATCGCTGATGCACATAGATGCAAAAATACTCAACAAAGTATTAGCAAACCAAATTAAAAAATACATCAAAAAGATTATCCATCATGATCAAGTGGGATTCATCCCAGGGATGCAAGGATGGTAAAACATTTGAAGAACCCTCAGCATCATCCACCACATCAACAAAAAAGAGGAACAAAAACCACATGATCATCTCCATAGATGCTGAAAAAGCATTTGACAAAATTCAACATTCATTCATGATAAAAACTCTCAACAAAATGGGTACAGAGGGCAAGTACCTCAACATATTAAAGGTCATATATGACAAACCCACGCCAACATTATACTTAACAGCAAGAAGCTGAAAGCTTCTCCTTTAAGGTGAGAAAAAAGACAAGGATGCCCACTCTCCCCACTTTTATTCAACATAGTTCTGTAGGTCCTAGCCATGGCAATCCGACAACACAAAGAAATAAAAGGCATCCAGATTGGCAAAGAAGAACTCAAAGGGTCCCTGTTTGGAGATGACATGATATTTTACATTAAAAAACCCTAAAGAATCCACTCCAAAACTACTAGATGTAATATCTGAATTCAGCAAAGTTACAGGATACAAAATTAATACACAGAAATGTTGCATTCCTATACACTAATGATGAACTAGCAGAAAGAGAAATCAGGAAAACAATTCCATTCCCAATCACATCCAAATGAAAAAAATACCTAGGAATAAACCTAACCAAGGAAGTGAAAGACCTATACCCTGAAAACTACAAGACACTCTTAAGAGAAATTAAAGAGGACACTAATAAATGGAAATTCATCCCATGCTCTTGGCTAGGAAGAATTAGTATTGTGAAAATGGCCACCCTGCCTAAATCAATCTACAAATTCAATGCAATCCCTATCAAAATACCTACAGCATTCTTCAATGAACCAGAGCAAATAGTTCTAAAATTCATATGGAATGACAAAAGACCCCAAATAGCCAAAGCAATCATGAGAAGGAAGAATAAAGCAGGGGGAATTATACTCCCTGACTTCAAGCTCTTCTACAAAGCTACAGTAATCAAGACAATTTGGTACTGGCACAAGAACAGACCCATAGACCAGTGGAAAAGAATAGAGAGCCCAGATACAAACTCAAGCATATATGGTCAATTAATGTATGATAAAGGAGCCATGGATATACAATGGGGAAATGAGAGCCTCTTCAACAGCTGATGTTGCCAAAACTGGACAGCTACATGTAAGAGAATTAAACTGGATTAATGTCTAACCCCATACACAAATGTAAACTCAAAATGGATCAAAGACATGAGTGTAAGTCATGAAACCATAAAACTCTTAGAAAAAAATATAGGCAAAAATCTCTTGGACATAAACATGAGCAACTTCTTCATAAACATATCTCCCCGGGCAAGGAAAACAAAAGCAAAAATGAACAAGTGGGACTATATCAAACTAAAAAGCTTCTGTACAGCAAAGGATACCATCAGTAGAACAAAAAGACATCCTACAGTATGGGAGAATATATTCATAAGTGACATATCTGTTTAGGGGTTGACATCCAAATTATATAAAGAGCTCATGCACCTCAACAAACAAAAAGCAAATAAGCCAATTAAAAAATGGTCAGAGGAGCTGAACAGACACTTCTCCAAAGAAGAAATTCAGATGACCAACACGCACATGAAAAGATGCTCTCCATATCACTAGTCATCAGAGAAATGCAAATTAAAACCACAGTGAGATATCACCTCACACCAGTTAGGATGGCCACCATCCAAAAGACAAACAACAACAAATGTTGGTGAGGATGTGGAGAAAGGGAAACCCTCCTACATTGCTGATGGGAATGTAAATTAGTACAACCATTGTGGAAAGCAGTATAGGGCTCCTCAAAAACTCAGAACAGAAATACCATTTGATCCAGGAATTCCACTCCTAGGAATTTACCCTAAGAATGTAGCAGCCCACTTTGAAAAAGCCATATGCACCCCTATGTTTATTGCAGCACTATTTACAATAGCCAAGAAATGGAAGCAACCTAAGTGTCCATCAGTAGATGAATGGATAAAGAAGATGTGGTACATATATACAATGGAATATTATTCGGCCTAAGAAGAAAACAAATCCTACCATTTGCAACAACATGGATGGAGCTAGAGGGTATTATGCTCAGTGAAATAAACCAAGCCGAAAAAGACAAGTATCAAATGATTTCACTCATATGTGGAGTATAAGAACAAAGCAAAAACTGAAGGAACAAAACAGCAGCAGACCCACAGAACCCAAGAATGCACTAACTGTTACCAAAGGGAAAGGGACTGGGGAAGAGGGGTGGGAAGGGAGGGATAAGGGGGAAAACAGGCTATTACAATTACCACACATAATGTAGTGGCGGTGGGCGTTGGGTGGGGGGATACGGGGAAGGCAGTGTAACACAGATAAGACAAGTAGTGATTCTATAACATCTTACTATGCTGATGGACAGTGACTGCAATGGGGTATGTGGTGGGGACTTGATAATAGGGGGAGTCTAGTAACCATAGTGTTGCTCATGTAATTGTATATTAATAATCACAAAATAAAACAAAATTTGTTCTTAAAATAATTTTTTTCTATTGTGACAGTAGTTTCTGTTCATCTTAGAATAATTGTAAAATAAAAAAGGATTAAAACTCAAAGAAAAAAAAGAATAGGCCACACCCAATAAAACCAAGGAAACCAAATAGATAATCCAGGCATTTGAGAAAATTTATGAATTACATGGTGAATATTATCTATTTGATCTTGAATAGTTTGAGAAAAATCAGACAAATTAAAGCAACTCATTCCTGGAAATTGTTTACATCCCATATGTTCTTTTTTTTTTTAATTACTTATTCTTTTATTAGCTTCTCCTAAGTATTCTTTTTTTTTAATAATTTATTTTGGATCATTAATCTACAATTACATGTGCAATATTATGATTATTAAACTACCTCCTTCATCAAGTCCCCCCTACCAACCCCATTACAGTCACTGTCCATCCACGTAGTGAGATGCTATAGAATCACTACTTGTCTTCTCTGAGTTGTACAGCCCTCCACATGCCCCCCCAACATTACATCTGCTAATCGTAATGCCCCTTTTTCCCTCTTATCCCTCCCTTTCCACCCATCTTCCCCAGTCCCTTTCCCTTTGGTAACTCTTAGTCCGTTCTTGGGTTCTGTGAGTCTGCTGCTGTTTGTTCCTTCAGTTTTTTTCTTTGTTCTTATACTCCACATATGAGTGAAATCATTTGATACTTGTCTTTTCGGCTTGGCTTATTTCACTGAGCATAATACCCTCTAGCTCCATCCATGTTGTTGCAAATGGTAGGATTTGTTTTCTTCTTATGGCTGAATAATATTCCATTGTGTATATGTACCACGTCTTCTTTATCCATTCATCTACTGATGGACACTTAGGTTGCTTCTATTTCTTGGCTATTGTAAATAGTTCTGCAATAAACATAGGGGTGCATCTCTTTTTCAAACTGGGCTGCTGCATTCTTAGGGTAAATTCCTAGGAGTGGAATTCCTGGGTCAAATGGTATTTCTATTTTGAGTTTTTTGAGGAACCTCCATACTGCTTTCCACAATGGTTGAACTAATTTGCATTCCCCTATGTTCTTTTAACAACAGATAATCTATAGTAGCACCATTCTGAAGTACTGCAGTTCGTACTTCCCCTAACTCTTGATTAAGTTCACATAGTATTGATGCAGTCACATTCATTGTTTTACTATAAGTGCCAGCTAATCTAGATAGTTCGTTTTGCATTCCAGCAACAAGTCCAGGACTTAGTAAAAGAAACGCAGTTGCAACAGCAATAGCAGTTGGATTCAATAGCTTCAGGTTGTCATCACAGCTGGACAGCAGGGCTCGAGTCAATCTTCCATGTCTGTATCCAGGATGATCTATTAGAGCAGGAAGAATACATCCACACCACAAACCCTTGATAATGGGAAGAAAAGGCTTGATATGTTTTATTATTACATAGAAACACCCAACCATTTGGAAATCGATATCCAAAAGGCCATTTCACTCAAGTAGTGGAATTACAATAAGAAGATATTTGGGTGCAATTAATCCCCAAGCAATCTTACACTATAGTAGTGTTAACAGGCAAATTCAATTGAATATCACGAATAAGTATCTTAGGAGGGTTAGTTATATTTATGCCTGAAATATTAGTGAATACTGAAAAAGGAAGTCCTATGCCTATTAAATTCTTTTTTAGTAATCCACTAATGGAAGAATCTCTTGCAACACAAAAGGATGATTTATGTAAGCCTTGATTTGCGACCTGTAACCACAAGTTAGGTGTGGAGTACTCAGGTTCTGGGGCAAGTGATATATTTTAATACATATAACTACTTTTGAATAATCTATTGGGAGTTCCTTTCTGAAAAATTTCACAGGTATACTTGCCAATGTCTTCTTGGGTCAGAACTGTTTTATAAATATCATATCAGTTATTATCTTTCTTATATTGATCAGTGACATTATACCATCCAAATCTTCCTTTGGATGTTTGTCTATATATTTCTTCACCATTCTTTTTCCAAGTTACAGGTCCCACAGGAGTAGAACAAGTAGATAAGCAATGAAGAACTACTCCACGACCTAAGTATGGAGGGCTACTGATACTAGCTGTAATTACACAGGCTTGAGCAATGTGTGTATCATAAACATCACCATCAGGAATAAGAATAGAAGCATCTTTATGCGTGAGGCTTCATTTCTCAGCGGATGGATTCTGCTGGTGTCCTGGAGATGATGATGTTGGGAGTTCCTCTTCATATCGTATTTTAATTCACTTTCTGGGGAGCCAAATCAGGCGTCGATCTTCTGTAACAATACAAACAAACCCTTTGCCCCACACTTTAATATAACCTTTATACCATTGTGAAGAACCTATTGGAGACCACCATACAGGAACAGCTGTTGTTTTAGAAAAGGAAATATTATCAGAGAAATGCACTTCCATAGCTGATCGTCCATCATCCACGTCATCCTTTAAAAGATCAAAATTAAGGATATGTAAAGCATGCCGTAATCATTGATTTACTGTTAATTTTATCATGTCAGGGAGTAATCCCCCCTTTTGTTTTAATAAATACTGCTTAAGAGTAAGATGATGACGTTCAATGAGAGCTTGACCTGTAGAATTGTAAGGAATCCTGTTTTATGAGTGATATTATATAGCTGAAAAAATTTCTTTAGCGTAGAGGAGAGGTAAACTGGAGCGTTGTCAGTTTTTATGGTGGCCGGAACACCTAGCACTGCAAACGCTTGTAAGAGACGAGTAATAACATGTGATGAGATTGTTCTCCTGTTAAAACCATGGCCCATAAAGCAGAAGAATAACTATCAATAGAAACATAAACATGTTTAAGAGTTCCAAATTCAGGAATAATAGTAACATCCATTTGCCATAGGGCATTAGGACGTGTTCCCCTGGGAACAGTTCCAGCTGGTAAATGAGGAGAGTTCATTTGAGAACAGGTTGGACAAGAATTCAGGATATTTCAAGCTTCAGAAATGGAGAGAGAAAAACGTTTTTGTAAGGTGAAGGAGGGAGCATGAGTCAGGTCATGATAGCATTGAGCTGGTGAATAATTAACTAAAGAAACAAGTTTGTTTACTTTATCATTATAATAGGATAAAGGTCCTGGTAAATTAGAATGTGATCGTATATGAGTAATAAAGAAAGGATGTAGACATTGACGGATACATGCCTGTAATTGAGAAAACAAAGTGTTAATAGGGGAGTGTGTAGTTTCTAATGTTGCAGTTTCTAAAAGAGGAACAGAAAAGGCAGCATAAGCAGAGTCAGTAACAATATTAAAAGGATCTGGAAAATTTTGCAGAGCTTGTAATACAGCATAAAGCTCATTTTGTTGTGCAGAAGTTAAAGATGTATGAAAAGTTTTTGACAACCCAGAACAAGTCACATAGGCTGCTTTAAAAGATTTTGTCCCATCAGTTAAACAAGTAGTAGCATGTATTAATGGATTTATGGAAACTTTCTGAGGGAGAATCCATTGATGACGCTGAAAAAAGGAAAATAATTTATTTTGGGGATAATGACAGTCAATATTCCCTAAAAAATCTGTAAGTGCAATTTGCCAATGAGTATTTTCTTGATATACTTGCATAATATTTTGTTTAGATAGTGGAATAATAATGGAATGAGGATCTTGACTGGTCATTTGCCTTAATCTCTGTCATCCTTTTAGGATGATGGAGGCTATTTTGTCAATGTAAGGTTGTAACAAAGGTTTAGTTTGATATTGTAAAAATGTCCATTCTAACCAACCGTCACATTGACAAAGCAATCCTGTGGGAGAATGGGGAGTAAAGTAAATTAATAAAAGTGAGGGTTTATGTAAGTCAATTTTTGATAATTGAGCCTTTTGAATGTGTTGTTCTATCCATTTAAGTTCTTCCTCAGCTTTTGAGGTTAAGTTTCTAGGACTATTAAGATCTAGGGGTTCCTTTAAGATGTCAAAAAGATTTTGTAATTTATAAGTAGGAATACCTAATAAAGTTCAAATCCAATTGATATCTCCTAATAGTTTTTGAAAATCATTTAAAGTTTTAAGATGATCTCTCCTTATTTGAATTTTCTGAGGGATTATTGAATTTTCTTGAATTTTATTTCCTAAATAATTCATTAGGTACTGTAGTTGTATTTTATCAGGAGCTATCTGTAAGCCCCATTGTTTTAATTCTATTTCAGTCTCTTCAAGAATAGCAGTAAGAGATAGATGTTTAGGTAGAGCTATGAGAATATCATCCATATAGTGAATAATATAGACTGAAGGCCATTTGGCATGTATAGGCTAAAGAGCCCTGCATACATAATTCTGACAAATTGTAGGGCTATTTAGCATTCCTTGAGGAAGCACTTTCCACTGGAACCTTTCCGAAGGTGCTTGTAAATTTAAAGAAGGAACAGTAAAAGCACATTTTTCTCTATCTTTTATAGCTAAAGGAATTGTAAAAAAGCAATCTTTAAGATCAATGATTAGCCATGTTTCAATCCTTTGGAATCATAGCCAGAGAAGGGAGACCTTGTTGTAAAGGTCCCATAGGTTTAAGAACTGCACTAATTTGTCTTAAGTCATGTAAAAGTCTCCAATTTCCTGATTTCTTTTTTATAACAAATACAGGGGAATTCCATGGACTTGTGGAAAATTCTAATCTGCCTAACTGAAGCTGTTCTTGAACTAATGCATGCAAGGCTGCCAGTTTTTCTTTATTAAGGGGCCATTGATCCCCAAACAGGCATTTAAGTGGTCCACTGTAATGGTATAGGAGCTGGCAGCTGTGTATCAATGGCCCTTAAGAAAAAGAGTGAACCAATGAAGGTTCGTCAAAAGACAGTGTAGTATGCCATTGCTGCATTAAGTCTCATCCCCAGAGATTAATTGCTACATCAACAATTAAAGGTTATAATAAAGCTCATTGTTTCTCAGGGCCTAAACAATGCAATGTAGCTGAACTTTGCCATACTTGAGAAGCTGTACCAATTCCTGAAACTTGAATGTGCTTTTCTTGTTTAAGAACAATTACAGATACATCAGCTCCTGTGTCTAACAAGCCTGTAAAAGACTTGTCTTGAATACAGATCTTACATTGAAGTCTGTTAGACGTAATTTTTGTATTAAGCCATATTTGTTTGTCTGTACTTCCAAATCCACCTTGTCCCCTTTCATAAGGTGTTGTTGAAAGTGGGAGATAGGGAAGTAAAAGTAATTGAGCAATTCTTTCTCCTTGAGGTATATATATAATTCTTTATCAGATGATACCATTATTTTAATCTCACCCATATAATCTTGATCAGTAATTCCGGGTCTTACTATTAATCCTCTTAATGTCCAACTACTGCGACCTAAAAGTAAACCTACAGAATTAGCTGGTAAAGGACCAAAAATTCCCATATTAAGTAATTGAACTCCTTGTGATGGGTGTAAATATACAGACTGAGAAGAGGCAAGATCTACAGCAGCACTTCCTTTAGTGGCTGCCTGTAAATCATGCCATGTTCTTTTAACTGGAGAAGATGCCTCTGTATTATTTTCTAGGGCCTCAGAGGCTGGCCCGGTTGAAGGTTTAAAGGCTGAGACTCATTGATAGGATTACTAAAAGGCTGACATTTATTGATAGGATTACCATCTTTATCAAATTTTGAACGACATTCATTAGACCAATATCTCCCCTTTCTACATTTTGGGCAAACAGACAGTGGTTTATTTTTGAAATTTGGTTCTTTTGTTCTCTGTAGTGATTGGCAGTCTTTTTTCATATGTCCTTGTTTGCCACAACCAAAACACTTCAAATTGTTTGAATTTCTCCTTGACTTTCCCCTCATAGCAGTTGCTAGCAAATTGGCTTGGTATGTAAGGAAACTTAAATCTGCACAGGCTTTGATATAATCTACCATTCTAGCTCCCACAGCTTTCAAAGTTCTAAGAACTCTTTGGCATTCAATATTTGCATTATCATAAGCTAACATTTGCAGCAGTATATATCTTAAGTCTGGATGCAGTACAGTTTTTTTCAAGTTATCTTGTAATCTCACAACGAAATCAACATATGGTTCATTAAGTCCTTGTTTGAGTTTACTAAAGGGCAAGGCAGTCTTCCCAGCTGCCTGTATTTTCTCCCAGGCTTTCAGACAACACAGACAAACTTGTGTTATTGCTGTGTCATCATAGCCAGCTTGTCTTTCTAACTGTAGCCAATCTCCCTGTCCTGTTAGTTGCTCAGCAGTTATAAGAATTGGAGGATTGGCATGCTGATTTCTCAAAGCTTGTGCTTTCACTGCGTCACACCACCATGTTGTAAGTTGTAAAAATTCTGAAAAGTCTAAACAAGTACAAGCCAGCAAATCCCAATCATGAGGAATCATTCTTTCTTGCTCTGCCAACCCCTTTAAAAGACCCACAACATGTGGAGAAGTAGTACCATAAGAAGAAATAGGTTACTTAAAATCTTTTAATGTCTTGTAAGGGTTGGGCACGTAAAGTGCTCTAACTCCCCCTTGCGGGAAGTCAGGATCTTCATTTGGTCCAAAAGGAGTCAAAGTAACAGATGTCACTAAAGGCGTTAAATAGGCATCTATATCACCTTCCCTTTGAGCTTTACGTAGTCCTGCCACAAAGGCAGATGCAGTTGGAGCAGAAACAGAAGCCCCTCTACAACGAGAGGGCTGAGCAGGGCTCTCATCCTCCATGTCCGAGGAGGATGAAGAAGCAGCAGACAAGTGTGGGGTTGAAGATCATTTATGTGATTCCACCACATCGTCTAACACTTCCATCTCTCGCTCCTGCGCATCTGATTTAGTATCGGAGTGGGGGCGTTTGCAAAGGCTGCAGAGTGAGAGTGATCAAATTACATAAAGACCAGACAGGCACAGGAATAACATTTCCCTGTCTGTGAGCTTTTTAAAAATCTCTTAGAACATTGTCCCAATCAGCTTGTTTAAGAGTTCCTTGTGGTGGCAACCAATCACAATATTTTTAAATATATTTACGGAGTTGAGCAAAGTCCTTTTTGGATGTTTTCACTCCTGATGTTTTTAGGAGGGCACGGAGTAATTTTAAATAATCCTCTGGTTTGGTAGCTTTAGTTTCATTTTGGCCCATTGTAGTGTCTCTGACGTATCAACCCTGTCCCTACGCACGCTTTCTTGGGAGCCTTACTGGATTGACGATCTTCGGAGCTTTTTTCCCCACTCTGAGTTTCAAGGGTCCAAGTTCGGGCGCCACTTGTCAGTCTCTCCCCTGCCACTGGTCCGCAGGGAAGGGAGGCGACACGATGAGTTATGGAAGACCTGAAAAGACCAGCCAGGGGACTCAGGTATAACAGCTCAAGAGTGATGCTGAGAGAGCACCTCTCATATTTATTGGTCATTAAACACAATAGTAGTCCAGGGAAAGTCATACTACATAATAATTAATAACCTGCTTCCAGACTTGCTGTCTAGCTGCCTCCAGGTTCTTGGGGCATGTCGCTCTTACAGAAAACAATGTAAGTACAACCACATCATGGAAACAGAGCATAATCACAATATACTGTTCTCTTTTATGCATCAAGTGCTATAGGTATGAGAACTAGTACAGGTACAAAGCAATTAAGGCAATTAACTTATAAGTGATTAATGTGATTTCGATTTCTGACCCACAATCTCAGTAGAAACTTTCTGAAATTTTTTCAGATTTTCTGAAAAATTACAAAAATGTACTAAATGTACTCTCTGCTACAAAACACTGAAAGCTGTCAACTAAAATACTATGAACATTATTTTAAATGCACTTCTGAGCTTCTAAAAAAAGTAAAAATCCAGGGACTCTTTTTTTTTTTAAGTCCAGGGATTAAAACTAAAGAGAGCTAAAACTGTAGGATAAGCATGAATTGATCTTATAGATGGGGAAGCAGAGGAGGTTACATGTCTCAATAATCAAGGACCCGGTTTTTTAAAAGATAGAAAATTAAGAAGGATGTCCAGAAAAAACTGGGACCTTCAGTCAAAGAATAAACCACAGTTTTTCTACCACCATAGAGAAATATAAGGAAGTTTGTCTGTTTTAGCCTTCCTCTGCATGAAAAAAATGTCTCCCTCAAGAATTTGTAACCATAGGCTACCCACAGGTGTGTTTGAGGATCATATTTACATTGACTACATATGTTCAGGACTTTCAAGCCAAAACATAATGGTAAAAATTTTTCTTATGTTGAAGCATTTGACAAGAGCTAATACCAAAGGGAGGACAACCTCAAGCCAGATCATACAAAATTCACATAAAGCCCTGTCAAAGATCAGCTCTTAAAAATTACAAGACATACAATGAAATATTCCACAATAAACAAGAGTCAACTCATGAGCTCACCAACAGACATCATTAAGAAAGTGAAAAGGTAAGCCACAGACTGGGAGAAAATATTCACAACACATACACTTGTCAAAGGGCTTGTGCCAAGAATACATTGTTAAAATAAAAAACAAATGGAGACCAGCCTTGAGAATTGCCTAAGCTGACAACACCAGTTTAGTCGTGAAAAGCTTAATTTTGCAAGACTAACTTGACCTAGGTCATTTCTTGCTAATGTCTCTGAAAATCACAGGAAAAACTAAAACTGTTCCCAAGGTTGATATGAGGTAACCAACCAATTCCCTATCATTTCTGAAAATTCTAATATTATAACCATTCACTGGGAAGAATAAACAATCTCTGCTTTCTCCCTATATATGCTGCTTTATAACAATATACTCTTGGGCCTCATTCCATGACTTTGAGTGCTCCAGTTTGCAAACTGTCTTATTTGTGTGTACACAATAAACTATTACTAATTACTACTGAAGCAATTCATTGGTTTTACTTCTGTTATTTATGAACTTTTGACAATACAAAGAACTCCTACTAATCTATAAAAAAAAAGATGACAACCCAGTTTAAAAACCAAACAAAAGATTTGAACATACCCATCACAGAAGATATCCAAATGGCCATCAAAAATATGAAAACGTGCTCAACATCATTACTCATCTAGGGAAGGCAGGTAAGAACCAGAATGAGATACCAGTACACATTCACCAGATTGGCTACAACTGAAAGACTGACAATACCAATTGTTGATGAATATGTGGAGGAACTGAATGTTCCTACATGGTGGATGTACAAAATTATACAACCACTTTAGGAAACTATTTGGTGTTGCTAATGAGTTAAACATTTTTTAAAATTGATTTAGGAAACAAAACCCTCAGATTTAGAAAGCATTATATGGATACTGCGCATGTAAATAAACTTAAATCCATACCTAGATACATTAGAGTGAAATTATCAAAAACCAAGGAAAGATATTAATACAATTAGAGAAGTTCTAGAAACAATGACCTATGTAATAGAATCCCTAACACCCAGATTGTGATCTTGAAATACCATCTCCCACTAAAAGAAACTGGGATGTCAGAGAAACAGTTGATTCTAGATCTGGGGCAGGAAAAGTATAAGATGAATCTGGAACATTTTGTCATACTATCTAGCATGGAAGCTGTCAGTGTCACTGGTCAGGTCAAAAGGACTCAAGAAACAAGAAGCTCTCACTGGGCAAAACTGGGACAACTCAATACAAATAATAAGTGCAATGGATTAAGATTGATTAAATATGCTTGAATCCTTGAGCTCATAATGATATTAAAAAAAACTGGTCACATTCAGAGTGTGAAGGAACAAATTATTATCTTGAAAACTGGAAAATAAAGGGAAAGAATCAAGCATGTACCCTGTCTTTCCTTCATGAATTCTACCATTGGTAAGTAAATAGTAGGTAATAGGAAGCATCTCTTTATAGGAAGAATTTTAGCAAATTCGTAAAAAAGAAAGAATTATAAAATCACCAGTTTCTAATTCCCAGTGATTTTGTGGACCAGGACAAACAACATCAATGGCTGCTAACATCACAAAAGATAGGGCCAACCAGGCAATCACCCATAATGTGTAGCCTTGTCAAAGAAATTGAACCAGAGTCTGATCAAGCATCTGCAACCAGCTGCTAATTTGTAGGCAATACAAAGGGCAGACAATGCTAAACTGCACCTTGAATATGCAACTAGTAAAACCCACACTGTGGGAATTCTGCAACTCAAATGGACCAGGTTCTTCAACACATAAACTCTAAGAAAAGAAAGGGGGATTAAATATGGCAGCATGAGAGGTGGGACACAGGCTTCCTCCTAAAACCGCATCTAAATATAATTAATACAACTAATCCTGAAAGAGCAACAGGAAAGAGGACTGGGCCAGACTGCATGCACCTGGAGAAAAGAGCAGACCTCACAGAACAGGGTAACGAACCAAAGCTGTGGCCCAGCAGGACCCAAGCGCTTCCCCCACCCCAGATCACTGGCAGGAGGGAGAGAAATGGAGCAGGGAGGGAGTGGAGGCCTGGGACTGCTGAATACCTAACTCTGGAGATCTGGTCTGGTAGCACAAACCTACATTTGATGGTGCTTACATGATACTCTCGTGATTACACGGTTGGAAAGCTAAGACAGGCAGAATACCTGGAGAGACTGAGATTCCAGCCACTTGTGGAAAACAGGGATCCATATCTGGCTGCTCTGGGACAAAAGAAAGATGGGCACTCTGAGAGACTTCCTAACAAGGAAGCCCTTAGCAAGAGGGCTGCTAAAGGGACAAGGATTGCACAGAGCTTACTGCTCAGGAGAGAGGACAGGTAGACAAAATTGGCCGGGTGCACTCTGCCCAGCAGGTTGGGAGCTTTGTCATATAGACTCTCATATTCAAGGAGGAAAAAGAGATCTTCCTCCTGAGAAGATCTTCAGGTGCTCCAACTCCCTCGCTGGCTACACAGCTCCAAGGACCCACTCTGTGATATGCAACCTACTGTGCCTTTCTCCTGGCTAGCCCACTTGGCTCGCAAACCAGCAAACCGTACCCTGGCATTAGCCCAGCCAGAGGGAAGATCTGTCTATAGCAATGACAAACGCAAAGCATAGAGGCTTATACCTGTGTGCTTGGCCCACTAGTTCGGGCAGTGGAGACACACATAGCAGCCAGGAAGCAGGAAACAGCTCTTTCCTCCCCCCAGCCACCAATACCACTCCCCTGCGACCCCTGACATTGCTTCAGAAACCGAGCAGCTCCAGGAAGTAGAGCTTCTGGGCACTAGAGGGTGCCGTATACAAATATGAAATGCCAACAGAACCTGGTTCAGAGTAAAATTATTAGTACAACTCCTGAGAAAGATTTAATTGACATTGACCCTATGACTCTTCCTGAAAGGGAGTTAAAAATAAAAATCATTAACATGCTCATGGAGGTACAGAAAGATATTCAAGAACTCAGGAATGAATTCTGGTTGGAGATCCAATCATCAAAGAGCACAATGGAGGGTATTAAAAGCAGGTTGGATATGGTGGAGGAGACAATAAATGAAATAGAAACTAGAGAAGAGGAATTCAAAGAGCTGAGGCACAGAGAGATAAAAAGGATCTCTAAGAATGAAAGAATATTGGGAAAACTGTGGGACCAATCCAAACAGAACAATATTTGCATTATTGGGGTACCAGAAGAAGAAAAGAGAGAAAAAGGGATAGAAAGTGTCTTTGAGAAGGTAATTGCTGAAAACTTCCCCAATCTGGGGAAGGAGATAGCTTCTCAGGCCATGGAAATGAACAGATCTCCAACACAAGGGACCCAAGGAAGACAACACCAAGACATATGGTAATTAAAATGGGAAACATCAAGGATAAGGACAGACTATTAAAAGCAGCCAAAGAGAGATATAAGATCACATACAAAGGAAAGCCCATCAGGCTATCATCAGACTTCTCAACAGAAACTTTACAGACCAGAAGGGAGTGGCATGATGTATTTAATGCAATGAAGCAGAAGGGCCTTGAACCAAGAATACTTTATCCGGCAAGATTATCATTTAAATTTGAAGGAGGGATTTAAAAATTTCCAGATAAGCAAAAGCTGAGAGAATTTACATCCCACAAACCATCAATACAGTGTATTTTAGAGGGACTGCTATAGGTAGAAGTGCTCCTAAGGTTTAATAGCTGTCACCAGAGGTAATAAAACCACAGTAAAGAAAGTAGAACAGCTAATTACTAAGCAAATGCAAAATTAAATTAACTATCCCCAAAGTCACTCAAGGGATAGACAAAGAGTACAGAATATGATACCTAATATATAAAGAATGGAGGAGGAAGAAAAAGGAGGAAGAAAAAAAAAAGAAAATTTAGATTGTGTTTGTAATAGCATATTAAGTGAGTTAAGTTAGACTCTTATATAGTAAGGAAGTTAACCTTGAACCTTTGGTAACCACGAATCTAAAGCCTGCAATGGCAATAAGTACATACCTATAGATAATCACCCTAAATTTAAATGGACTGAATGCACCAATCAAAAGACATAGAGTCACTGAATGGATTAAAAAACAAGACCCATCTATATGCTGCCTACAAGAAACTCACTTTAAACCCAAAGACATACACAGACTAAAAGTGAAGGGATGGAAAAATATATTTCATGCTACTAATAGGGAGAAAGAAGCAGGAGTTGCAGTACTTGTATCAGGCAAAATAGACTTCAAAACAAAGAAAGTCACAAGAGACAAAGAAGGACATTTCATAATGATAAAGGGGTCAATCCCACAAGAAGATATAATCATTATAAATATATATGTGCCCAACACAGGAGCACCTACATAGGTGAAACAAATACTAACATATTTAAAAGGAGAAATAGAATGTAATGCATTCATTCTAGAAGACTTTCAATACTCCACTCACTCTGAACGACAGATCAACCAGACAGAAAATAAGTAAGCAGACAGAAGCACTGAAAAACACAATAGAACAGATGGACCTAACAGACATCTACAGAACTCTACACCCAAAAGCAGCAAAGTATACATTCTTCTCAAGTGCACATGCAACATTTTCAAGAATACATTATACACTAGGCCACAAAAAGAGCCTCAGTAAATTAACAAGGAGTGAAATTATACCAACCAGTTTCTCAGACTACAAAGGTATGAAACTAGAAATAAATTACACAAAGAAAATGAAAAATCCCACAAACACATGGAGGCGTCACAATATGCTCCTAAATAACCAATGGATCAATGAACAAATAAAAACAGACATAAAGCAATATATGGAGACAAATGACAACAAGAATTCAACAATGCAGAATCTGTGGGACTAAGTGAAGGCCGTGCTAAGAGGAAAGTATACTGCAGTACAGGCCTACCTCTGGAAAGAAGAACAGTCCCATATGAGCAGTCTAAACTCACCATTAATGAAACTAGAAAAGGAAGAACAAATGAGGCCCAAAGTCATTAGAAGGAGAGACATAATAAAGATTAGAGCAGAAATAAATAAAATCGAGAAGAATAAAACAATAGAAAGAATCAATGAAAGCAAGAGCTGGTTCTTTGAGAAAATAAACAAAATAGATAAACCCCTAGCCAAACTTATCAAGAAAAAAAGAGAGCCTACTCAAATAAACAGAATCAGAAATGAGAAAGGAAAAATCACTATGGATACCACAGAAATACACAGAATTATTAGAGAATACTATGAAAATTATATGGTAACAAACTTGATAACCTAGAAGAAATGGGCAACTTTCTAGAAAAATACAACCATCCAAGGCTGACCCATAAAAAAACAGAAAATCTCAACATACAAATTCCCAGCAACGAAATTGAACTGGTAATCAAAAACATACCTAAGAAGAAAATTCCTGGACCAGATGGCGTCACCGCTGAATTTTATCCAACATTTAGTGAAGACTTAATAC
The DNA here is from genome assembly GCA_032199065.1 of Smutsia gigantea. Classification (NCBI taxonomy): domain Eukaryota; kingdom Metazoa; phylum Chordata; class Mammalia; order Pholidota; family Manidae; genus Smutsia; species Smutsia gigantea. The sequence goes on from JAVSCE010010081.1 coordinate 26,426, forward strand.
TCATCCTCCTTAAAGTTTTCCACAGAGTAGAAGAGGGAATACTTCCAAACTCATTCCATGAAGCCAGCATCACTCTAATATCAAAACCAGGCAAAGACACCACAAAAAAAGAGAATTACAGACCAATATCCCTGATGAACATAGATGCAATTATACTCAACAAAATATTAGCAAACCAAATTCAAAAATACATCAAAAAGATCATCCATCATGATCAAGTAGGATTTATTCCAGGGATGCAGGATGGTACAACATTCAAATAACCCTCAGCATCATCCACCACATCAACAAAAAGGACAAAAACTACATGATCATCTCCATAGATGCTGAAAAAGCATTCGAGAAAATTCAACATCCATTCATGATAAACACTCTCAGCAAAATAGTTATAGAGGGCAAGTACTTCAACATAATAATGGCCATATATGACAAACCCACAGCCAACATTATACTTAACACCAAGAAGCTGAAAGCTTTTCTTTTAAGATCGGGAAGAAGACAAGGATGCCCATTCTCCCCACTTCTATTCAACACAGTATTGGAGGCCCTAGCCATGGCAATCAGACAACACAATGAAATAAAAGGCATCCAAATTGGCAAGGAAGAAGTTAAACTGTCTCTGCTTGCAGATGACGTGATATTGTACATAAAAAACCCTACAGAATCCACTCCAAAACTACTAGATCTAATATCTGAATTCAGCAAAGCTGTGGGATATGAATTAATACGCAGAAATCTGTGGCATTCCTATACACTAACAATAAACAAGCAGAGAAATCAGGAAAACAATTCCATTCACAGTCGCATCAAAAAGAATAAAATATCTATGAATAAACCTATCCAAGGAAGTGAAAGACCTATACCCTGAAAAGTACAAGACACTCATGAGAGAAATTAAAGAAGATTCCAATAAATGGAAACACATCCCGTGCTCATGTATAGGAAGAATTAATATTGTCAAAATGGCAATCCTGCCTAAAGCAATCTACAGCTTCAATGCAATTCCTATCAAAATACCAACAACATTCTTCAACAAACTAGAGAAAATCATTCTAAAATTCATACGGAAACAAAAAAGACCCTGAAAAGCCAAAGCAATCCTGAGAAGGAAGAATAAAGCAGGGGGTATCTTGTTTCCCAACTTCAAGTTCTACTACAAAGCCACAGTAATCAAGACAATTTTGTACAGGCATGAGAACAGACCCACAGACCAGTGGAACAGACCAGAGAGTCCAGATATTAATCCAAACATATATGGTCAATTCATATACAATAAAAGAGCCATGGATATACAATGCGGAAATGACAGCCTCTTCAAGAGCTGGTGTTGGCAAAACTGGAGAGCTACATGTAAGAGAATGAAACTGGATCATTGTCTAACCCTACACACAAGAGTAAATTCAGAATGGATCAAAGACCTGAATGTAAGGCATGAAACCATAACACTCTTAGATGACAACATAGGCAAAAATCTCCTGAATATAAGCATGAGCGACTTCTTCCTGAATGCATCTCCTCAGGCAAGGGAAACAAAAGTAAAAATGAACTCATGGGACTACATCAAACTAAAAAGTTTCTGTACAGCAAAGGACACCATCTACAGAACAAAAATGCATCGTAGAGTATGGGAGAATTTATTTGTAAATGACATATTCGACAAGGGGTTAACATCCAAAATATATAAAGAACTTACATGCCTCAACACCCAAAAGCAAATAACCCGATTTAAAAATGGGCAGAGGATATGAAGAGAGAGTTCTCCAAAGAAGAAATTCAGATGTAAATATGGACACCAAGGCCATTTAACCTAATTTAAGAACAGGGGAATCGACCCTTCCATGCTGAGGGCTGCATGCTACTGCATTTAAATCAATACATTGGCTACATGGTTAACAGCTGTCGCCTCAGGCAGCACTTAGAATGCAGGCAGCACTTTGAGGGCAAGTCTGAACGGACCCATGTGTAATCTGCTATGAAAAACCATTTGTATAGTGTATTTCATTTTTTAATGTGTGAAAATAAAGAAAATTAAAGGATTTCTGTACAAAAAAAAAAAAAGATGCTCCACATCACTAATCATTAGGGAAATGCAAATTAAAACCACAATGAAATATCACCTCACACAAGTAAGGATAGCCACCATCCAAAAGATTAAGAACAACAAATGCTGGTGAGGATGCGGAGAAAAGGGAACCCTCCTACACTGCTGGTAGGAATGTAAGCTAGTTCAACCATTGTGAAAAGCAATATGGAGGTTCCTCAAAAAACTAAATATAGAAATACCATTTGACCCGGGAATCCCACTCCTTGGAATTTACCCAAAGAATACAACTTCTCAGATTCAAAAAGACATGTGCACCCCTATGTTTATTGCAGCACTTTTTACAATAGCCAAGATATGGAAGCAACCTAAGTGTCCATCACTAGAAGAATGGATAAAGAAGGTGTGGTACATATACATAATAGAATACTATTCAGCCATAAGAAAGAAACAAATCCTACCATTTGCAACAACATGGATGCAGCTGGAGGGTATTATGCTCAGTGAAATAAGCCAGGCGGAGAAAGACAAGTGCCAAATGATTTCACTCATCTGTGGAGTATAACAACGAAGCAAAACTGAAGGAACAAAATAGCAGCAGACTCACAGACTCCAAGAAGGAACTAGTGGTTACCAAAAGGGAGGGGTGTGGGAGGGTGGGTGGGAAGGGCGGGAAAAGGGTATTGTGGGGTAGTATGTTAAGTACACATGGTGTGGGGAATCATGGGGAAAACAGTGTAGCACAGAGAAGGAAACAGTGAATCCATGTCATCTTACTACACCGATAGACAGTGACTGAATTGGGGTATGAATGGGGACTTGATAATATGGGTAAATGTAGTAACCACATTGTTTTTTCATGTGAAACCTTCATAAGGGTGCATATCAATAATACCTTAATAAAAAAAATTTTTTTAAAGACTTACAAAAAAACATAGGCAAAAATCTCTTGGACATAAACATTAGCAACTTCTTCATGAACATATCTCCCCGGGCAAGGGAAACAAAAGCAAAAACGAACAAATGGGACCATATCAAGTTGAAAAGCTTCTGTACAGCAAAGGACACCATCAGTAGAACAAAAAGACATCCTACAGTATGGGAGAATATATTCATAAATGACATATCCGATAATGGGTTGACATCCAAAATATATAAAGAGCTCACGTACCTCAACAAACAAAAAACAAATAAGTCAATTAAAAAATAGGCAGAGGATTTGAACAGACACTTCTCCAAAGAAGAAATTCAGATGGCCAACAGGCACATGAAAAGATGCTCCACATCGCTAATCATCAGAGAAGAGCAAATTAAAACCACAATGAGATATCACCTCACACCACTAAGGATGGCAAACTTCCAAAAGGCAAACAACAAATGCTGGCGAGGATGTGGAGAAAGGGGAACCCTCCTACACTGCTGGTGGGAATGCAAATTAGTTCAACCATTGTGGAAAGCAGTATGGAGGTTCCTCAAAAAAATCAAAATAGAGATACCATTTGACCCAGGAATTCCACTCCTTGGAATTTACCCTAAGAATGCAGCAGCCCAGTTTGAAAAAGACATATTCACCCCTATGTTTATCGCAGCACTATTTACAATAGCCAAGAAATGGAAGCAACCTAAGCGTCCATCAGTAGATGAATGGATAAAGATGTGGTACATATACACAATGGAATATTATTCAGCCACAAGAAGAAAACAAATCCTACCATTTGCAACAACATGGATGGAGCTAGAGGGTATTATGCTCAGTGAAATAAGCGAGGTGAAAAAGACAAGTATCAAATGATTTCACTCATCTGTGGAGTATAAGAACAAAGAAAAAACTGAAGGAATGAAACAGCAGCAGCCTCCCAGAACCCAAGAATGGACTCACAGTTGTCAAAGGGAAAGGAACTGGGGAGGATGGGTGGGAAGGGAAGGATAAGGGGGGAAAAGGGGCATTACGATTAGCAGACATAATGTAGGGGGGTGTACAGGGAGGGCTGTACAACTCAGAGAAGACCGGTAATGATTCTATGGCATCTCAGTACACTGAAGGACAGTGACTGCAGTGGGGAATGTGGTGGGGACTTGATGATGTGGGGAGTCTAGTAACCATAATGTTGCACATGTAATTGTAGATTAATGATACCAAAAAAAATTTTTTTTCTCTCTGGTTTCTCTTCCCCTCCTCTCTCCTTCCTTCCTTCTTCCCTCCTCCTTTTCTTCCTTTCTTCTCTTTCTCTCTCTTTTCTTCCTTTCCTTTCCTTCCTATTTTGCTCTCTCCCTTCCTTATTTTCCCTCCCTCCCTCCCTTTCTTCCTTCCTCCCTTCTTTCTTTCTTTGATATTTTAAATGTCTATTAAGGTAATACAAGAAAATACTTTAAAAGTCATGCAGTTCTAAAAAGTTACATGGAACCACAAGGCTCATAACAAAACATAGCAGGAGTATATTTTAACACACACACAGTCTTTAAGTAGTGGCCTCCACAAAGCCTGAGATCTAGATTCTTTTGTTTTACTTGTTTCTTTTTTCGTATCTACCAACATTTTCCTAAATAATATATTTATACTGTTATTTCTTGACTTGTAAATTTAAAACAGTACCTAAGAAATAAAGATCCAATACAGTATATTTTTCTCTCCTTCCAGCTTACCAATATTGTTATTTCTCTATATTTTAAGTCAAATTACTATTTCATGTTATTATGACTTATTATGACTCTATAAGTCTGGTTTACTTCTGGATCAGTTAGTTGTGTTACATTCCCTTTCTTACACAACTGTTGTTCTTTTTGGAATTAATAATTGCCTCCATTTTTTGTTTGCCAGAATTCTGTATCATTATTGCTAATTCTTCCAGACACTCCAACAGAAATGTGAAAATACTTAAACTATTTTCAACATGGTCAAACATGTCATATACTCTGTCAGTCTCACTGGAAACACCCCCCTAGAGCACTCCTTCCTTCAGCCCCCACTGTCCCTCCCTAGGTCTGCTGTATAGCTGTCATCCTGGGATTTCCTTTTGCCTCTTCCCTATGTTGACCCCCTTTCCTAAAACCTGTCTTTGTCTTTCTTGTTTCAGTAGAGCACATCCTCCAACAGCGCCCCAGGAACACTGAGGGGCAGGGGTAGATTTTTTATTCTTGTGTGCCTGAACATATTTTTGTCCATCACACTGGATTGATAACATAATTTAGCATAGAATAGTAGGGTGAAAATAATTTTCTCTCAATACAAAAAAAATAGTAGTAACATTTTTTTACAGAAAATAATTTTCTCTCAGAATTTTGAAAGCACTGTTTCACTGTCTTACAGCCACCACTGTTGTTGGAATATATGCTACTCTTATTACCTACTCTTTTTTAAGTAACTCCCTCCCCTTTCTCTGCTCCCTCCTTACTTCTTATCACCAAGCTTTTAAAAAATCTTCTCCTTTTTTATTCCTTATGTTTAGAAATTTCATGACATGCCATAGTGTTCTCAGTTTGGTTGTTACCTGTCATCATGCTGGGCACTCAGCAGGCTCTGTCAACCTGGAAACTCATATCCCTTAGTTATCAAAAATCTTCTTGTAGTTTCTTTAATAATTTCCTTCCTTCCATTCCTTCTCAATTTCTAGAACTCCTATTAGCCTAAAGTTGGACTTACAGATTCATCCTCTAATTCTCTTTTCTTTCTTATTTCCTATTCTTAATTTTTTTTATTTTGGTATCGTTAATGTACAATCACTTGAACAACATTATGGTTACTAGACCCCCTATTATCAAGGCCCCCCCCACATACCCCATTACAGTCACTGTCCATCAGCGTAGTGAGATGCTATAGAATCACTACTTGTCTTCTCTATAAATACTGCCTTCACCGTGCCCCCCCCCACTGCTGCATTATGTGTGCTAATCATAATTCCCCTTGTTCCCCTTCTCCCTCCCTTCCCACACATCCTCCCCAGTTCCTTTCCCTTTGGTGACTGTGAGTCCATTCTTGGGTTCTGTGAGTCTGCTGCTGTTCTTTCCTTTCAGTTTTTTTCTTTGTTCTTATATTCCACAGATGAATGAAATCATTTGATATTTGTCTTTCTCCACCTGGCTTATTTCACTGAGCATAATACCCTCTATCTCCATCCATGTTGTTGCAAATGGTAGGATTTGTTTTCTTCTTATGGCTGAATAATATTCCATTGTGTATATGTACCACACCTTCTTTATCCATTCATCTACTGATGGACACTTAGGTTGCTTCCATTTCTTTGCTTTGTAAATAGTGCTGTGATAAACATAGTCGTGAATATGTCTTTTTCAAACTGGGCTGCTGCATTCTTAGGGTAAATTCCAAGGAGTGGGATTCCCGGGTCAAATAGTATTTCTATTTTTAGTTTTTTGAGGAAACTCCACAGTGCTTTCCACAATGGTTGAGCTATTTACATTCCCACCAACAGTGTAGGAGGGTTCCCATTTCTCCACATGCACGCCAACATTTGTTGTTGTTTGTGTTTTGGATGTTTGCCATCCTAACTAGTGTGAGGTGATTTTGTGGTTTTAATTTGCACTTCTCTGATGATTAGCAATGTGGAGCATCTTTTCATGTGCCTGTTGGCCATCTGAATTTCTTCTTTGGAGAAGTGTCTGTTCAGCTCCTCTGCTCATTTTTTAATTGCTTTGTTTGCTTTTTGTTTGTTGACGTGCGTGAGCTCTTTACATATTTTGGATGTCAAACCCTTATTGGATATGTCATTTACAAATATATTCTACCACACTGTAGGATGTCTGTTTGTTCTACTGATGGTGTCCTTTGCTGTACAGAAGCTTTTCAGCTTGATATAGTCCCACCTGTTCATTTTTGCTTTTGTTTCCCTTGCCCAGGGAGATATGTTCATGAAAAAGTTGCTCATATTTGTGTCCAAGAGATTTTTGCCTATATTTTTTTCTAAGAGTTTTATGGTTTCATGACTTACATTCAGGTCTTTGATCCATTTTGAGTTTACTTTTGTGTATGGGGTTAGACAGTAATACAGTTTCATTCCCTTACATGTAGCTGTTCCACTTTGCCAACACCAGCTGTTGAAGAGGCTGTAACTTCCCCATTATATATCCGTGGCTCCTTTATCATATATTAATTGACCATATATGTTTGGATTTATATCTGGGCTCTCTAGTCTGTTCCATTGGTCTATGGGTCTGTTCTTGTGCCAGTACCAAATTGTCTTGACTACTGCGGCTTTGTAGTAGAGCTTGAAGTCAGGGAGCATAATCCTGCTGCTTTATTTTCCTTCTCATGATAGCTTTGGCTATTCAGGGTCTTTTGTCATTCCATATAAATTTTAGAACTATTTTCTCTAGTTCGTTGAAGAATGCTGTTGGTATTTTGATACGGATTGCATTGAATCTGTAGATTGCTTTAGGCAGGCTGGCCATTTTGACAATATTGATTCTTCCTAGCCAAGAGCACGGGATGAATTTCCATTTATTAGTGTCCTCTCTAATTTCTCTTAAGACTGTCTTGTAGTTTTCAGGGTATAGGTCTTTCACTTCCTTGGTTAGGTTTATTCCTAAGTATTTTATTCTTTTTGATGCAATTGTGAATGGAATTGTTTTCCTGATTTCTCTGCTAGTTAGTGCATAGGAATGCAACAGATTTCTGTGTGTTAATTTTGTATGCTGAAACTTTGCTGAATTCAGATATTAGATCTAGTAGTTTTGGAGTGGATTCTTAAGGGTTTTTTATGTAAAATATCATGTCACCTGCAAACAGAGACAGTTTAAGTTCTTCCTTACCAATCTGGATGCCTTTTATTTCTTTGTTTTGTATGATTGCTGTGGCAAGGAACTCCAGAACTATGTTGAATAAAAGTGAGGAGAGTGGGCATCCTTGTCCTGTTCCCGATCTTAAAGGAGAAGCTTTCAGCTTCCCGCTGTTAAGTATAATGTTGGCTGTGGGTTTGTCATATATGGCCTTTAATATGTTGAGGTGCTTGCCCTCTATACCCATTTTGTTGAGAGTTTTTCTAATGAATGGATGTTGAATTTTGTCAAATGCTTTTTCAGCATCTATGGAGATGGTCATGTGGTTTTTGTCATTTTTGTTGATGTAGTGGATGATGTTGATGGATTTTCAAATGTTTTACCATCCTTGCATCCCTGGGATGAATCCCACTTGATCATGATGGATGATCTTTTTCATGTATTTTTGAACTCAGTTTGCTAATATTTTTTATGTATTTTTGCATCTATGTTCATCAGGGATATTGGTCTGTAATTTTCTTTTTTTGTGGTGTCTTTGCCTGGTTTTGGTATTAGAGTGATGTTGGTCTTGTAGAATGAGTTGGGGAGTATTCCTTCCTCTTCTAGTTCTTGGAGAACTTTAAGGAGGATGGGTATTAGGTCTTCACTAAATATTTTATAAAATTCAGCAGTGAAACAATCTGGTCAGGCGTTTTGTTCTTAGGTAGTTTTTTGATTACCAATTCAATTTCTTTGCTGGTAACTGGTCTATTCAGATTTTCTGTTTCTTTCTGGGTCAGCCTTGGAAGGTTGTATTTTTCTAGAGAGTTGTCCATTTCTTCTAGGTTATCCAGTTTGTTAGCATATAATTTTTCATCGTATTCTCTCATAATTCTTTGTATTTCTGTGGTGTCCATAGTGATTTTTCCCTTCTCATTTCTGATTCTGTTTATGGTTGTAGACTCTCTTCTTTTCTTGATAAGGCTGGCTAAGGGTTTATCTATTTTTTTTATTTTCCTGAAGAACCACCTTCTACTTTCATTGATTCTTTCTACTGTTTTATTCTTCTCAACTTCATTTATTTCTGCTTTAATCTTTATTATGTCCCTCCTTCTACTGACTTTGGGCCTCTTTTGTTCTTCCTTTTCTAGTTTCATTAATTATGAGTTGAGACTGTTCATCTGGGATTGTTCTTCTTTTCTGAGGTAGGCCTGTATTGCAATATACTTTCCTCTTAGCACGGCCTTCACTGCATCCCACAGATTTTCCAGTGTTGAATTATTGTTGTCATTTGTCTCCATATATTGCTTGATCTTTGTTTTTATTTGGTTGTTGATCCATTGATTATTTAAGAGCATGTTATTAAGTCTCCATGTGTTTGTGGGCTTTTTCGTTTTGTGTAATTTATTTCTAGTTTCATACCTTTGTGATCTGAGAAGCTAGTTGGTACAATTTCAATCTTTTTTAATTACTGAGGTTCTTTTTGTGGCCTAGTATATGATCCATTTTTGAAATGTTCCATGTGCACCTGAGAAGAATGTGTATCCTGTTGCTTTTGGATGGAGTGTTCTGTAGATGTCCGTTAGGTCCATCTGTTCTAATATGTTGATTAGTGCCTCTGTCTGCTTACTTATTTTCTGTCTGGTTGATCTGTCCTGAGCGGTGTGTTGTAGTCTCCTAAAATGAATGCATTGCATTCTTTTCCCCCCTTTAATTCTGTTAGTATTTGTTTCACATATGTAGGTGATCCTGTGTTGACTGCATAGATATTTATAATAGTTATATCCTCTTGTTGGACTGACTCGTTTATCGTTATGTAATGTCCTTCTTTGTCTCTTGTGACTCTCTTTGTTTTGAAGTCTATTTTGTCTGATACAACTACTGCAACTCCTGCTTTCTCCTTACTATTAGTTGCATGAAATGTCTTTTTCCATCCATTTACTTTAGTCTGTGTATGTCTTTGGGTTTGAACTGAGTCTCTTGTAGGCAGCATACAGATGGGTCTTGTTTCTTTATCCATTCAGTAACTCTATGTCTTTTGATTGGTGCATTCAGACCATTTACATTTAGGGTGATTATTGATAGGTATGTACTTATTGGCATTGCAGGCTTTAGATTCGTGGTTACCAAAGGTTCAAGGTTAAGTTCCTTACTATCTAACAGTCTAATTTAACTCACTTCGTATGCTATTACAAACCCAACCTAAAGTTTTTTTTTCCTCCTTTTTCTTCCTCCTCCATTCTTTGTATGTTATGAATCATATTCTGTACTCTTTGTCTAGTCCCTGGGTGACATCTATTTAGCCTTAGGAATACTTCTATTTATAGGAGGAGTCCCTCCAAAATGCACTGTAGAGGTGGTTTGTGGGAGGTGAATTCTCTCAGCTTTTGCTTATCTGAAAATTGTTTAATCCCTGCTTCAAATTTAAATGATAACCTTGCCGGGTATTGTATTCTTGGTTCAAGGCTGTTCTGCTTCATTGCATTAAATATATCATGCCACTCCCTTCTGGCCTGTAAGGTTTCTGTTGAGAAATATGATGATAGCCTGATGAGCTTTCTTTTGTATGTGATTTTATTTCTCTCTCTGGCTGCTTTTAATAGTCTGTCCTTATCCTTGATCTTTGTCATTTTAATTACTCTATGTCTTGGTGTTGTCTTCCTTGGGTCCCTTGTGTTGGGAGATCTGTGCACCTCCATGGCTTGAGAGATTATCTCCTTCCCCAGGTTGGGGAAGTTTTCAGCAATTACCTCCTCAGTGACACTTTCTATCCCTTTTTCTCTCTTCTTCTTCTTCCTGTACTCCTATAATGTGAATGTTGTTCTATCTGGATTGGTCACACAGGTCTCTCAATATTCTTTCATTCTTAGAGATTATTTTTTCTCTCTGTGCCTCAGCTTCTTTGTATTCCTCTTCTCTAATTTCTATTCCATTTACCATCTCTTCTACTACATCTAATCTGCTTTTAAATCCCTGCATTGCATGTTTCATTTCAGATATGGAATTTCTTAATGATTGAATCTCCAACTTAAATTCATTCCTGAGCTCTTGAATATTTTCCTGTACCTCCATAAGCATGTTTATAATTTTTATTTTGAACTGTCTTTCAGGAATATTGGTGAGTTCAGTTTCATTTGGCCCTTTTTCTGGGGTTTGTGAGATTTTGGTCTGAATCATGTTCTTTTGACATTTCATATTTCTGTGTGGTGCCCACTAGTGCAGAGAAACTACAGTCCCTGGAGCTGCTCAGCCCCTAGAGTGAGGTTGGGCATCAAAGGGAGTGGAGTTGGTGCCTGGCGGGGGGGAAGATCTTTTTCCTGATTCCCGTCTGCCCTGCCTGTCTCCAGTGTCAGAGCCAGTGGGCCAAGCACACACGTGTAAGCCTCTGTGCTTTGCATCTCTAGCTGTTGTAGGTGGGGCCTCCCTCTGGCTGGCCTGATGCCAGCGCAGTGACTGCCAGTTTGCAAGCAGGTGCCTGGAGGCCAGTAGGAAGTCTTGGCAGGCTGTGTGTCACATTGGGGGGCCTCGGAGCTGAGTAGGCAGCCAGGGGGTGGAGCACCTGAAGCTCCTCAAAGTTCCCAGCAGAGCGCACCCAGACAACCTTGTCCAGCTCTCCCTTCTCCCATGCAGCAAGCTCCATGAAAACCCCACTCCTTCAACAGCCCTCTCACTGCTAGGAAGCCTCTCAGACTGCCAGCCCTTCCTCTGACACAGAGCAACTGGTTGTGGATCCCATCCTCCACCAACAACCAGAATGTCAGTCTCCCAGGCCCTCTGCCTGTCCGAGCTCCCTAACGTCCAGAGCAGCACGCACTATAGGTTTCTGCTCACAAAGCAGATCTCCAGGGCTAGGTGTTCAGCAGTCCCAGGCTTCCACCCCCTCTCCCACTCCATTTCTCTTCCTCCCGCTGGTGAGCTAGGGAAGGGGAAGGGCTTGGGTCCTGCCGGATTAAGTCTTTTGTACGTTACCCTGTTTCCTGAGGTCTGCTCTGTTTGTAAGGTCTGTATGCAGTCTGGTTCAGCCTTCTTCTTCTTCCTGTTTTAGGGTTAGTTGTATTAATTAACTACATTTTTGTACTATTTGTGGTTTTGGGAGTTCTCCATGTCACCTCTCACATTGCCATCTTGAATTTCTCCTCCTATTCTTAATTTTTTAATGAAAGATTTTCTTAACTTTATATATTAATCTTCTAGCAATTGTTTATTTTTTCTATTACATTTTTAATTTCCCAGAGCTCTTATTCTCTGATTATTCCTTTTCTGGAGCATCTTGTCTTTGGTTTATGGATGCACTATTTTATACTCTCTCTCAGAGGATGTTTATTATTTTTTTAAAAATATTCTTCTGCTTTCTATATGGTCTCTTTTCCTCTGAATTTCTTTTTTCTTTTCCATTTCTTTTGATGCTATCTTTCCTGGTGAAGGTTTACCTCAACTATCTGGTAACCCTTTACTGTCCCTTCATATTTAAGAGAGAACCACTACGAAGGTATTTAGAAGCTCTATTAGAAGCTCTATGTAAAAAGGAGGAGTCTGTCAATTGGTGGGTTTCATTGTAGCATGATAAAGTGGGGACTTACTTGTTTTGTTGGGAGACCCTCAAGTATCAGTATCTATAGAGCTTTCTTCTCGAGATACTCAATTTTAAGTTTCTTCCTGAATTAGTTTCCTGCTATCCTGCCTGAAGAATATAAGCCTTGTCGTCCAGCATTCTTGGAATGAAATACAGCAAGAGAGCTGGGTGAGTTCCATCATTCAGCAGGTAGACATTTATCTGATCTCTGTTTTCAGTGTGGTATCCTCCTACCTCAGCCTCTTCTGCTATAATCTTTAGGTATATCTGTATTACCTTTAGCCTGGTATTTCAATCTGGAGCTTCTCTAGTTCAATTTTTTTTACAGAATAAACCCCCAGCGTTCTGTCAAGGAGATGGAGGGGTTGCCAAACTGAGCAGGATGAGGAAAGGACTTGGTAGTTTAACTATATAGACTTTAAGCCAATCTCCCTTTTTTCAACCCCTCACATATCTCTGCTGCTATAAGATCTGCTCCTTCCAAGTCCTGAAGTTCTGGTGTTCTGCTTGTTAATATACCCCCTCAAGTATTTGGAATTCAGTTTTCTCAGCTCAAATGTCCATATTCTAAAAATATGTTGATATCCTTCATCTGCTATTGTCTTTCTTATTCCCTTTGTCCTTGTGGGCTGATAACTTTAAAAATATTAACTTACTGTCATATCTGTGATTGGGGGAGAGAACAGGGATGAACAAGTATTTAATCTATGTATGAGAACTGCAAGGCTGTCAGGATGCTCCCCTTTTTGCTCCTATAAAAAAATGTCAGAACCAGAAAATTCAGAGATAAAATTCTGCTCTCATGAGGCTGATATGCAAAAAGCATGGATCTGAGAACTGCAGAACCTATTTTCAAGTCCTATTATTATCATTTACTGGTTGGTTGATGTTAGGTAAGTTAAATTTTCTATCTGTTTCACCATCTGTAAACTGTTAATAATTACCCCTACACATACAGTCTATCTTACTTGCAATGACCAAGTAGGATAACTGATGTTAATGAACAAATATTCATCGAATATGTATAATTTATTAACTTTATTACTATTAGATATAGTTAGATATGTTTTGAGAGGCAATATAACAGAGTAGAAAGATTATGGGCTTCAGAGTCACACAGATCTGGACTCAAATTCCATCTCTGTCATTCATTGTGTGATCTTGGGTAAGCAACTTCACTTCTCTGAGCTTCATTTTCTTTGTTTATAGAGTATAATACTATGAACTTGACAAGGCTGTTGTGAGGATAAAATGAGATAATGCATGTAATACATCTGCTATAGGGCTTGACACTTAGTAGGTACTTAGCAGATGCTATTTCTTCCTCTTATCCTCCTAAGGAGCTTTCTTATTTTTACATGAAACTCCTGAGCTTGTATTTACTCAATTAATGCTACACCACATTAGTAATTAGCACTTAGGTCATCAATAGTCCTCATAAAGAATGTTTATTTGCTGTTTTCCTGGGACCAAATTATCAGGTGAGCAGCCCAAATTGAAAGAGTTCAGCATACATATTCTTTGAAGTGGTAACAGGTTATTAGTGAAGCATCTTTAGTAATATCTTGTTAGGAAACAACACACAAAACTTGTAATGAATATTCAAAGAGATGAGGGACACAGGAATACTGGGAAAACTACTACTGAAAAAATTATCTTAAGAGTTTTTTTTTTTCTATTTGATCTTCACACAAACCCAGAAGCCAGGCAGGCTTTATTATCCTGTTTAAAGATGGAGAAATCAAGGAGTGAGTTAAAAAGGGACTTGCACAATATTCATAGGTCTTCAGGGAACAACCAAGAGCTCCAACTTTGGTCTTTTGACTCCATTTTCAGTGATCTTCCTTTAAAAAAAATTTGTGCTTAAAAATACACTTAGCATAAAATTTGCCATATTAACCAATTTTAAGTGTTCAGTTAAAATATTCACCTTGTTGTGCAATCAATCTCCAGAACTCTCTTCATCTTGCAAAACTGAAACTCTATACCCATTAAACTCCTTCTTCCCTGGTTATCACCATTCTACTTTCTGTTTCTATGAACTTGACTACTTTAGGTACCTCATATAAGTGTACTCATACCATATGTGTCTTTTTGTGACTGGCTTATTTCATTCAGTGTAATGTCTTCAAGGTTCATCCATGTTGTAATATGTGTCAGAATTTCCTTCCATTTTAAACCTGAATAATATACCATTGTATGTCTACAGCACATTTTGTTTATCCATTCATTTATTGATGGACACTTGGGTTTCTTCTACTTCTTGGCTATTGTGAATAATGCTGCTATGAACATGGGTATACTGTTCTCTCTGAGAATATGGGTCTCATTGAGACCCTGCCTTCAATTTGTTTGGTTATATACTGAGAAGTGGAGCTGCTGGATCATATGGTAATCCTATTTTTAATTTTTTGAGGAACCACCATACATTGTGGCTGCACCATTTTATGTTCCCTCCAACAGTGCACAAGAGTTCCAATTTCTCCACATCTTTGCTAACTAACACTTGCCCTTTTCTGTTTTTTTTTCCTACTAGCTATCCTAATGGGTGTGAGGTGGTATGTCACTGTGCTTTTCTTCAGAGTTCTGAAGTCTACTGTAGAGATGCCAAGACAGTAAGTGACCCTGGGTAACATCACCAACAATTTACACCATTAGGATCCTACTAGATTTAAGGCACTATAAGAGGCAACAGTACACATATTCCCTGCTCCAAAGGTTTTATAATCTAGCTGGAAAGACAGGACATATGCATTTGAAAATAAGTAAAAATGCAAGATAGCATAATCTAAATGATAAGTATTGCATGAAGAGAGAGAAGGGGAGAATTATAGGTTGAGCTGATTAGAAAAGGCTTTAGAGAGCAAGTAGCACCTCAAACATTTTAAAAGGGATAGCTTAAATTATCCAAGAGTAGAGAGGCAGAAATTAATTTTTAAAGTTTCATTGATTAATTCATGCATTCTTCAACAGACATTTCTTGTGCTCCTAATATGTGCTAGACTCTGTGCTGGGTGCTGGTGTTACAAAGCCCCTCAAGAGCAAGGGAGAAAGGTGGACAATGAGTAGTGACAATCCAAAGTACTGAGTGTGTACATGGTGCACTGGATCATTCCTTTCTAAAGGGTGCTGATCTGTCAGGACAACTGTTATCACCTCCTTTTTCAGTGAATTATAAAGGGAGTACATTTATTTCCAGACTATATCATAATCAATTATTTCAAACTGGATATAGCTGGGAATATTCTCATTCTCTCTTGGGAAGCAGGCTATGTTCAAGAAGCTAAGACTGTTACAGGCCAGTCATTAGCACTCATACCTATCACCCCATATGGGTTCTTGCTATCGTAACTGTGATAAGCATTGGGAAAGCAAAGAAAGATGAGTAAGACACAGATTTTTCCCTCCAGGATCTCAAAAATAGCTATAACAAGACATGATAACGGCTGTAATAGAGTAAAGAGAGGAGATAAGTAGAAAAAAATGAATAGCTTTTCCCCCTAGGGAAACCATAGGCTTCTTTTAAAAAGTAACATCATAAAGAACAGCAGGAGTTCATCAGCTGGGAAAAGGAGGCATAGACATTCATAGGAACAGTGTATTCAGGAAATACTTAGTGATTCAGTGTGGCTGGAACTCACAATACATGATACGGAGTACTGAGAAGGGCAGAGAGTAGAGTGGTAGGAATGCTGGAGTGGCAAGAATGCTGGAAAGGCAGACTGTGCAGTTATTATTCTGAAGGTAACAGAATTAACTGATTTTTAGGCAGGGGAGCAATATGATTAGATTTTTTTCTTAAAGGAACTGTGGGTTTGAAGGACAATGAACTGGAGTTACAGAGAACCAGGGAGACATCAGAGAGGGATACCAAATAATAACCAAATTCATAAGACAGTGTGGTATAAAGTATAACCAAATTCATAAAAGGATTTAGTATAAAGTATAATTCTAATTTACTAATACACATTCATTTGTTAAACACTTACAAAGTATCTACTTTATGCTAAGCATTGTTCTAGGTTCTATGGACAATTAACAATTTCCTGCCCTCGTAGAGTTACATTCTAATGTGGAAAGTACTTTTCTAGTGCCTAAAATATTTGTGTTTGCTGTCTAGAGCATTTCCTTCCCAATATAAAGATACCAGGGAATCTAAGTTAGTAATCAAAATATTGTTTGGTAAATGATCAGAAAAAAGAGAGGTGGGTGGTTTTAAAGTCTATGTCATTCAGGTCACAGGTAAAGCCTATGAAATTATGCTACAGAACAAGTGTACCTTCTAATGATAAGCTAACAGTGTTGTTTGGATTTATTATTTCTTTATCCTGAACATTGCTAGATGAAAAAAAGCCTGGAAGAATCCACTGGGTTCCAGGTAAACCATTTTAATTCTAAGACATTCTTTCAGACATATGGTAATACATACAATTGATTTTAATTGTTAGCTTTAGTCAAGTTTACCATATATGATTAAATAAAGGCTCAAATTTCAACTATATCACTCTAAGCAATCATGTTAAAATTTTGGTTACTATTGGATTTTATTATCCATTAATTCACAACATTTGCCAAATATTTACATGCCTCTGATGAACCAGGCGTTCTGCTACGTGCTGAGAATAACAGAGTGAACAAGATAGATTTTGTACCTATCTTCAAGGAATTTATACACATTCTAGCAGTGAAATGAAATTATGAAAATCACAAGTAAACAACAGACCAATAAATTAAACAAATTGTGGTAAAGTCATGAAGGGCCAAGGAGAGAATGCTGCAGTATCCAAGAAAGAGATGACAAGCACCTGGATTAAACTAGTGGCAGTGAAGACAGAAGTGGCTGGATTTGAGATTCATTTTGGGCACAGAATCAACAAGACTTGATAATGAACTGCATGAAAAAGTGAAGAAAACAAAGGAATCAAGTCAACTCCTGGCATTCTGACTTAAACTGATAAGGAAAATATTCAACACAGCCGTCAAGGTCAGCAAACCGCTTTTTTCCTCCAGTTAGCAAAGCACTCCCAGCTACCCCTTCCCCTCCTCCATGCTCCTCTGTGCATGCAGAAATGCCACATATCAAAATAATATAAATTGCTCCCCTTGTTTGTGCTCAGAGCTCAGACCTTGGGAGATTACCCCCTCTGAGCCCACCGGTGTAAGAATAAAACCTCAACACTCCAAGACCTCCAAGTGCTGCTTGGTTCTTCTGTCAGCGATCCAGTCCAAGTTTTCCAGTATTTTCCGTAACATTTGGGTCCCTGAGTGGGAAACCCAACTGCGCTGGCCCATTGTTGCCACCGGTTTGGGAAACAGGGTGGTGTTGGAACAAGAGATCTCAACAAAGAAGGCACACCCTACCTGATCTTTCCGCAGTGCCCGGTTGCCCTGGGCCAGCCCTGCTCCGCTGTTCCCGTCAGGCTCAAGGAGGCTTGGCAGGTGAGGACCTGGTTCCAATGTCGAATCTGGTAAGGCTCTGGAGCCCCTGACCCAGCCAGTTCCCACCCATTGGGGTGGAAGGGGAGCCTGATCACCTCCCGGAGACTTCGTAGAAGTCTCACAGGTAGACATTCCCACCAGGGGGAATGTTTAAACTCCGGTCTGAGGGTGTGAGTGAGTGTGCAGGGCGGCTGAAGCCATTCAGTCTGCACTGAATCTGTGATTCCACGGCCTGTGCTCCGGAATCTGAATCTGAGTGGGCCCTTCACCCTATTCGTGGTCGGCCGCCACGACATAATGGTGACTCAGCTTCGGCTGACCTGGCCCGGGACTTACATGGGTGCCCCTTAGTCAAGGCTGACCAAATTCTCCACAAGGAGAGCGAATGGACAGGCATCTGATGGGTCTCCTCTCTGAAGGGGGCACCCCCTCCCTTGTCTGTTGTTGCAGCACCATTACTCAGACACGTCATGGGGTCAGAGCACAGCAAACCCACAGTTCTCAACACCATGGTCAAAAAATTTCAGGAAGGAATTTTCAGAGAACTACAGAGTAAAATGAACTCCTGGCAGGTTGAATCCTTATAGCCCACCTTTAGTGTAGGGTGTGAATCTGTATAGTCCACCTTTAGTGTAGGGTGGCTTCCAGAAGGAACCCTAGATGTCCCAACAATCCGCCAAGTCTGGTGGGTCATCATTAGAGATCCAGGTCATCCTAATCAGCTCCCATACATTAACTCCCGGTTAGGAGTTGCCCAGACCCTTCCCTCTTGGGTGCGATTCACTTGCAACAGGCAGGGACAAAGTAGGGTCTTAGAGTTGCCTCAACAAAGCAGCCCACAAAGAATCAACAGAAGCCTGAGCCTCCGCAAATTCTTCCTAGTGATCCAGAGGAAGAGCCAATATTGCCCCCACCTTATGCGCCCCCAAGGCCATCAGCACCCAGCCCCTGGTGCCAGACACCCTGCCACCATCAGCCTCCCCACCAACTCCAGAACCAGTGAACCCACTCTCCCCTGGACCAGCAGCCAGACTGTGCTCTCGACCAGGAGCAGGCAGCCTTCAGATGCTGGTGCAAGAGACACGGGCGCCTGAAAGGCATAATAAAGACAGGACCATCCAGCCTGGCTGGTCCATGCTTTACTATCAGCCCTTCTCCATGACTAACCTCCTCAATTAAAAACAACACCCCATCAGAAAAGCACAAGCCCTGGTTGATCTCATGAAATCCCTCTTCCAAACCCATCGGCTGACCTGGAAAGACTGCCAATAGCTTCTCCGCACCCTGTTCACAATAGAAGAGAGGAGGCAGCCAGGGTCCTTGTTTGGGGTGCATGGGCTGAAATCGCTGTCCCCAAGGAGCGCCCCGAGTGGGACTTCACCACCCCTGAGGGACAGCATCAGATCCGCTGACATCAAGACGCCCTCCTCCAGGGGATCAAAACCAAGTCCAAAAAGCCTATGAACATGACCAAAGTATATTCAGTCACTCAACAACCAGGAGAGCCTCCTGGGGACTATTATGAAAGACTGTGTGAAGCGTATCGCATCTGCACCCTGTTCAATCCTGAGTCACCAGGGAGCCAACAAATGGTCAACACCTCATTCGTAGGTCAAGCCACCCAGACATCAGACAAAAGTTCCAAAAACTTGAAGGCTTTGCTAAGATAAATATCACTCAACTGATTAAAATTGCCAACAAAGTATATCTAAACAGAGAAGTTCAGGCTGACAGAGAAGCTGAAAGAAAAATGAAGAAAAGACCAGCCTCCTGGCAGCTGCCCTAAAAGAGAGATGACCAAAAGGCAGAGAAAAGCCGGCCACCAAGAGGGGGGAAGCCTAGGATGCCCCTAGCCAGGGACCAGTGTGCTTACTGTGAAGAGAAGGGGCAGTGGAAGAACGAATGCCCCAACCGAGACAAAGCCCTGAAGCCCAGTCGCTGCTGGGAGGAGCCTCACAGGGAAAGGCTCATTGTTCTGGCAGAACATACTCAGATTGACAAGGACTGGGCTCTCTCACACTTGGCCCCCATGAGCCCACGGTCAAAATGAAAGTGGGGGGGACAACACACGACTTTTATTGTTGACACAGGAGCAGGACACTCTGTGGTCATCCTCCCTATAACTCCCTTCAGTAAAAAGACTGCAACTATTCTCGGAGCCACTAGGACATAAGCAGTCCAGCAACACTTTTGCCAAGCCCGCCAATGTGAACTTGGAAGCCACAAGTCCTGACATAAGTTTCTCTACCTGCCCGAGTGCCCCGTTCCCCTCCTCAGCCGAGATATACTCTCAAAGCTCAGAGTCCAAATAACTTTTGAACCAACTGGACACACCAGCCTCAAACTAAACCCAGGCCAAGAAGAGCCAGGGTCCCTTGTACTGGCAATAACCACATTCAGGAAAGAGGAGCAGAGGTTATTCTGTGCCCAGACTCTCTCAAGTAGCCCACCTGAATTCAGAGCTGCCTTCCCCTGAGTATGGGCTGAAGACAACCCACCTGGACTTGCTCATAACCGAGCCCCTGTTCTTGTAGCATTGACTTCAGGGGCCCAGCCACAAAGACAGTGGCAGTAGCCCCCTCACAAGAGGCGGGAGCAGGCATCCAGGAACACATGATCAGACTCAAAGAGACAGGCATTCTAATCGAGTGTCAGTTGCCCTGTAACACCCCGCTTCTACCAGTCAAAAAGCCAGGAGGAGGGTACCGGCCTGTTCAAGACCTGCAAGCCATTAACAAAGTGACTGTTTCTTTACACCCAGTGGTCCCAAATCTGTATACCCTCCTCAGCCAGATCCCGGGGTCTGCCAAATGGTTCACTTGCCTAGACTTACAAGATGATTTTTCTGCCTCTGGCTGGCCCCCCAAAGCCAGCTCTTGTTTGCCTTTGAATGGACTGAACCAGATGGTGGGGCAGATGCAGTTACTTGGACATGGCTTCCACAAGGGGTCAAGAACTTACCCACTCTCTTTGGAGAGGCAGTGGCCACAGACCCTGCCAGCTTTCTGGGGGAAGCCACATGCTGCACCCTCCTGCAGTACGCAGATGACCTCCTCCTTGCCAGTAACACCCAGGAAAATTGTGCAAAAGGCACAAAGGCCCTCCTGCAACTCCTGTCAGACTCAGGATACCGAACCCCATAAAAAAAAAGGGCACAAATCTTCCAGCAGCAAGTCTGGTACTTGGCCTTCCTCCTCACCCAGGGAGAAAGGGCACTAGGGCCAGAGAAGAAAAGGTCATTAGCTCCTTATCTCAGCCCTAGACAAAGAAAGGCATATGAGAGGTCCTGGGAGCCACCAGATTCTGCAGAATCTGGATTCCTGGATTTGGGGATGGCAAAACCCCTCTACAGCCTCCTGCAGGGGGTGCCAGACCGAGAGCCCCCCCTGTCTAGACAGAAGAGGCAAGAACCACCTTCCTGGAAATAAAGGCTGCTTCAGAACAGGTACCAGCCCTAGGCCTGCCAGATATAAAAAAAGCCCTTCACTCTCTTTGTACATGAAAAAAAAGTAGCCCTTGGAGTTCTCACATAGACTGCTAGGCCCTAGCAGTGGCCAGTCGCATACCTGTCAAAAAACTAAACCCAGTTGTGGCAGGATGGCCACCCTGCCTCAGGACACTGGCAGCCACAGTTCTATTCATTAAAAAGCAGATAAACTTACCCTGGGACAAAAAATAAATATCAAGGTCCCCCATACTGTGTGTCCCTATTAAACACACAGAGACACTGATTCCTCTCCAGCTCTCAGCTGGCACAATACTAAAACTCTTCAAGGCTGTCTGGCTTCCAAAAAAAAGTAGCAATTCTGCACTGCAAAGAACACTGAAAGGAAAACAACCCTGTAACAGCTAGCAAATAAAGCAGCTGAAACAGTGGCCAATAAAAAAACATAAAGCTCCTTCCCTCACTCTGGCCTTAACACATGCAGTGGAGGCCCCTCCACCCAAGTACACTGAAAAAGAGAAGGACTGGGCCATGGCTGAAGGAGCCACCCTAATTTTAAAAAGATGGTAGATGCTGCTGGACAAATGCATCTTTGTCCCAACTGCAACCGGAAGGCATCTAGTCAGCAAAAACCATCAGCTCACCCACCTAAGAAAAACTACACTAGAAGCCCTCCTCAAAAAGCAATACTACATCAGCCAGTTGCCAGCATTAAGTGAGCCAGTGCATGACTTGTGCCAGAAATAATGCTCAATCTGCACCGCGACCCCTGCCAGGTGTCAAAAGAGCAGGAGTTGCCCCTTTGAAAACCTTGAGATAGACTTCACAGATGTCCAGCCAAGCAGAGGACTCAAATACCTTCTAGTAATACTGTGTACATACTCTGGGTGGGTCGAAGCCTTCCCAACCAGGACAAAACAAAGCCAGGAGATAGCTAAAGTCCTCCTGAGAGAAACTGTGCCCCAGATTGGCCTACTGTCTACAAGTCACAGTGACAATGGACCTGCCTTTGTAGCAGATGCAGTACAGATTTTAACTAAATCTCTCAACATTACCTGGAAACTCCACACTGCATACAGATCACAAAGTTCAGGGGAAGTGGAGCGAATGAATTGCAACCTCAAAGGAACCCTAGCTAAGTTTTTCCAAGAAACTGGACCCCCGTGGCCAGACCTACTTCCCCTGGCTCTCCTGCGTGCTCCCTGCACACCTCGGCCTCAAGGCTTTTCCCCTTTTTAATTAGTGCATGGACGCCCTCCCCCATGTCTAGGAAGCCTCCCAGGGAACCCACGCCAGATAAGAAATAAGAGAGCAAGAGAACAGCCACCCTTGAGAGCCACCCTAAATAAGCTGCAACAATATACCATAAAATGCCCCAAACTCTCTAGGGACCGCAGTACATTCCTTCCAGGCTGGGGACTCAGTCGGGGTCAAAGTTTGAAAAACAGACCCCCTTCATACCTCAGTGGACTGGCCTCCACATTGTTGTTCTAATCACTCCTACTGCCCTCACAGTTGCAGGCATCACTCTGTAGATCCACCATTCCAGAGTGAGAAAGGCCCATAATCTGGACAAAGAAACACATCATAGAAGCCCCAGCCAGATCTCCAGAATCCTCTCTGTGTCCGCATTCGATGACTACCCTCTGACTAATGAACACCTGCACGCCGTGGAACCTGGCCCTCGCCTGAATGGAATCTCTCATCCTGGGCATTAAACTCTCTGCTGCTGCCCCCTCTGACTAAACTGTTCCTCAAAAACTTGCCTTTTCTATTGTCTATTGGGTAATCGTAAATTGTTTTGCTGTGCTTACCTGTCTATCCTAGCTGAACTCAAGTCTCAGCCTGCATTTCCAAAGTACCTCTCTATAATATTACCTCTATCAAATTAACTGTACAAAGTTATAAAGTGCGTGGTCATCACCCAAGGGAGCTGCCGTCAGTGGCCCTCCACCCTTAGCACCTGTCCTCTCACACTCAAATAAGTCAGCCTGAGTGTAATGCTCCGCTGCATAAAAATAAATTAGGACTGAGGAAAACTGGGTATTTTTTGTTAAGTGCACGCTTATCAAGAGCCTGAAGGACTCATTTCAACTTGTACACACAAGGCCCATACAGACAGATGCATAAAAACATAATCATTGTGTTCTTCACAAAGTACTCGGGACTTTAAAGAAAAAAGTCACAAGAAAAAAAATCCTAGCTCAAAGCAATTAAAAGTATAAATACAAGCCATTATAACCCCATCATAAACCAAAAAGATGATGCCCACTAAAACGAAGTGTTTAAAGGGGCATCAGAGAGGAGAGTGATAAGGAAAATATTCAACACAGCCGTCAAGGTCAGCAAACCGCTTTTTTCCTCCAGTTGGCAAACACTCCCAGCTCCCTCCTCCCCTACTCCAGGCTCCTCTTTTGCCCTGTGCATGCCGAAATGCCACATATCAAAATAATATAAATTGCTCCTCTTCCTTGTGCTCAGGGCTCAGACCTTGGGAGATTACTCCCCTCTGAGACCGCAGGTGTCAGAATAAAACCTCAACACTCCAAGACCTCCGAGTGCCGCTTGGTTCCTCCGTCAGCGATCCAGTCCAGGTTTTCCAGTATTTTCCGTAACAAAACAACTGTGGAGAGCAGTGCCCTTAACTGAGATGAGAAAGACTTGCAATGGGAAATACCTAGAGTTCTGTTTTAAACACTGTACCTTTGAGATCTCTGTGAGACAAGCAAATGTAGAGAAGTGGGCACTTAGATATGTGAGGCTAGGACTCATTAAAGAGGTTTGGCTTGGAAATATGGATTTGGAAATCACTGACATAATGACGGATTTGGAGATAGTATTTTCATTAGACTATAGCCTGGTCAACTTGCTTAGATTTGGTGACTCTTAAATCACCTCAGTGACACATTATTTCATAAATCATTTTTATATGTGACTAAATAATTAAGAATTCATTTCTACTATTTAGTTCTCAAA
>JAVSCE010010082.1:0-421761 GCA_032199065.1 Smutsia gigantea
TTCTAGAAAAATAAAACCTTCCAAGGCTGACGCAGAAAGAAACAGAAAATCTGAACAGACCAATTACCAGCAATGATATTGAATTGGTAATCAAAAAACTCTCTAAGAACAAAAGGTCTGGACCAGATGGTTTCACTGCCGATTTTAATGAAACATTTAGTGAAGACCTGATATCCATCCTCCTTAAAGTTTTCCAAAAAGTAGAAGAGGACAGAATCCTCCCAAACTCATTCTGCGAGACCAACATCACTCTAATACCAAAACAAGGCAAAGACAACACAAAAAAAGAAAATTACAGACCAATATCCCTGATGAATATAGATGCAAAAATACTCAACAAAATATTAGCAAACCGAATTTAAAAATACATAAAAAGATCATCCAACTTGATCAAGTGGGAATCATTCCAGTGATGCAAGGATGGTACAACATTTGAAAATCCATCAACATCATCCACTACATCAATAAAAAGAAGGACACAAACCACACGATCATCTCCATAGATGCTGAAAAAGCATTTGACAAAATTCAACATCCATTCATAATAAAAACTCTCAACAAAATGGGTATAGAGGGCAAGTACCTCAACATAATAAAGGCCATATACGACATACCCACAGCCAACATTATACTTAACAGCGAGAAGCTGAAAGCTTTTCCTTTAAGATTGGGAACAAGACAAGGATGCCCACTCTTCCCACTTTTCTTCAACATAGTTCTGGAGGTCCTAGCCATGGCAATCAGACAACACAAAGAAATAAAAGGCATCCAGATTGGAAAGGAAGAAGTCAAATTGTCTCTGTTTGCAGATGACATGATATTGTACATAAAAATCCTAAAGGATCCACTCCAATACTACTAGATCTAGTATCTGAATTCAGCAAAGCTGCAAGATACAAAATTAATACACAGAAATCTGTTGTATTCTTATACACCAACAGTGAACTAGGAGAAAGAGATATCAGGAAAACAACTCCATTCACAATCACATCAAAAAGAATAAAATTCCTAGGAATAAACCTAACCAAGGAAGTGAAAGACCTATACCCTGAAAACTACAAGACACTCTTAAGAGAAATTAAAGATACTAATAAATGGAAATTCATCCCATACTCTTGGCTAGGAAGAATTAATATTGTCAAAATGGCCATCCTGCCTAAAGCAATGTCCATATTCAATGCAATCCCTATCAAAATACAAACAACATTCTTCACTGAACTAGAGCAAATAATTTAAAAATTCATATGTAATGACAACAGACCTTGAATAGCCATAGCTATCCTGAGAAAGAAGAATAAAGAAGGGGGGCATTATGCTACCTGACTTCAAGCTCTCCTACAAAGTCACAGTAATCATGACAATTTGGTACTGGCACAAGAACAGACCCATAGACCAGTGGAACTGAATAGATAGCCCAGATATAAACCCAAGCATACATGGTCAATTAATATATGATAAAGGAGCCATGGACATACAATGGGGAAATGACAGCCTGTTCAACAGCTGGTGTTGACAAAACTGGACAGCTACATGTAAGAGAATGAAACTGGGTTACTGTCTAACCCCATACACAAAAGTAAACTCAAAATGGATCAAATACCTGAATGTAAGTCATGAAACCATACAAGTCTTAGAAAAAAACATAGGCAAAAATCTCTTGGACATAAACATGAGCAACTTCTTCATGAACCTATCTCCCTGGGCAAGGTAAACAAAAGTAAAAATGAACAACTGGGATTATATCAAACTGAAAACTTCTGTACATCAAAGGAGACCATCAGTAGAACAAAAAGACATCCTACAGTATGGGAGAATATATTCATAATTGACATATCTGATAAGGGGTTGACATCCAAAATATATAAAGAGCTACACACCTCAACAAACAAAAATCAAATAAGCCAGTTAAAAATTGGGCAGAGGAGCTGAACAGACACTTCTCCAAAGAAGAAATTCAGATGGCCAACAGGCACATGAAAAGATGCTCCACATCGCTAATCATCAGAGAAATGCAAATTTAAACCACAATGAGATATTGCCTTACACCAGTTAGGATGGCCAACATCCAAAACACAAACAACAACAAATGTTGGAGAGGATGTGGAGAAAGGGGAACCCTCCTACACTACTGGTGGGAATGTAAAAAAGTTCAACCATTGTGGAAAGCAGTATAGAGGTTCCTCAAAAAATTCAAAATAGAAACATCATTTGACCCAGGAATTCCACTCTTAGGAATTTACCCTAAGAATGCAGCAGTACAGTTTGAAAAAGACATATCCACCCCTATGTTTATTGCAGCACTATTTACAATAGCCAAGAAATGGAAGCAACCTGTGTCCATCAGTAGATGAAT
The DNA here is from genome assembly GCA_032199065.1 of Smutsia gigantea. Classification (NCBI taxonomy): domain Eukaryota; kingdom Metazoa; phylum Chordata; class Mammalia; order Pholidota; family Manidae; genus Smutsia; species Smutsia gigantea. Next base: position 2,354 of record JAVSCE010010082.1, read on the forward strand.
AGTTAAGAAGATGTGGTACATATACACAATGGAATATTATTCATCCATAAGAAGATAACAAGTCCTACCATTTGCAACAACATTGATGGAGCTAGAGGGTATTATGCTCAGTGAAATAAGCCTGGTGGAGAAAGACAAGTATCAAATGATTTCACTCATCTGTGGAGTATAAGAACAAAGAAAAAACTGAAGTTACAAAACAGACTCACAGAACCTAAGAATGGACTAGCAGTTACCAAAGGGAAAGGGACTGGGGAGGATGGGTGGGAAGGGAGGGATAAGGGGGAAAAGGGGCATTACGATTAGGACACATAATGTAGTTAGGGTGGGGGGACAGGAAAGGCAGTATTTACAAAGAAAACAAGTAATGATTCTATAGCATCTTATTATGCTGATGGACAGTGACTGTAATGGGGTATGTGGGGGGGATTTGATAATAGGGGGTCTAGTAACCATAATGTTGTTCAAGTGATTGTACATTAATGTTTCCAAAATAAAAAAAATGTGTAAAAAAATTTTGTAATTTAATTTTGGGTGTGATCCGTTGATAATGCGATAAATCACTGAAATTTTCACAACCTGTTACTTTGTTATTTGGTAACAGGAAGTCTGATAAGACTAATTTGGTAAGGGCAGGAGTAAGAGATAGTCATCAGCATAATATAAACAGTGATGTTTATTGAACTTCTATCCCTTGGAACACAAATGGGTAAATATGCACCTAGAACTGTAGTTGGAATTGAAATGTTTGTAGTATATCAGTGATGAATATTGTTTGCTTCTGGGGATATGAAACTGAAATGAAGACGCCTTAAACAAGGGCTATGGTTTCCTGCAGGTAGTCCAAGACTGGTTGTGTGTCTCAACAATGTCACTAATAGGTGTTAGGATCCCTCCACCTGTCAGATCTTATCTTTAGTACTTCAACTTCTGCCCAACAAAATCTATGCTAGAGTACCAACCAGTAATCTGTAATCATACACATGAAGAACAAGAGAAGGGGAATACTGAAAGAATCTGCAAACTGTTTCTCAAAACCCATCCAGAGACTTTGCAATGTATGTTTGACTATTTGTTTTTGCAAAGGGAAGCTTAGAAATTAAGGTGCTTTTTTTTATAGCTCAGTATATTCTGCCTCTATCAATATACTCTTTTTGTTACTAAAGTAAAAAGAGAAAGTGGATTTTCAATAGGTAATTAGCAATATCTGCCACATTTCCCACATAAAGTTTCAGATGTCCATGATTAAAAATTACTTGAGAACTTTGGAAAGCAAGATTTCAATTTCTCAATATATTTGAAAAAATTCTTTTCAAACTTATTCATATTGATTTTTTCAATATTTCTTGAGTATAAAAATTGAGAGTTTAATAATACATAATGTCTATATATGCTATAGTACAAATGTTCATTTCAACTCAAACCAGAATAACAGGCCTTTTAATAATGAGCATGAACAATTTGAAATGACCTTTTATAAAATGATTTATGTAATCAATAGTAATTTTAGGAAAATAATTTCATTTATGCCCCTTACAAGGAAATGTTAAATTTAGCCTTTAATATTTGGGTTTAATGTTGTTACCATGGAAATAACATGAAAAGAATGTATTTTCTTTTAAAATCAAACATTATTATTTAAATTGCTACAATGGTGTTTATTTTCATATTTTATGTTCCATATCAAGATTGGAGACCTGGACCAAAGAAACATAATTAAATTGTATGTATTTGGCACACATACGCTAACTCAGTTTTGCTAGGATTTTATAAAACTTAATTTATTAGTGAAATCTTTCATTGATCATAATGCCTGTATATATTTTCTATCCTTTCTAATTCTATTACAAATTTCTCATAATAAGTAGTAACCTTCCTCTTAAAATATTAGAATGTTCAAGTCAGCTCTTTCAGCATATCTAGTGCTTCCAGCTGGGACAATATATGCACAAGGATGGCAGAGGCAACCATCCTGTCTCACTTCCCTAGCCATCCCCTGACCTACACCAGAGTCCCTGTTCCACAGTCAACCTCACTACTGAAAGAAAACAAAAGATTTGAAATGTCTGGGAGAATAGGAATTGATAAAGAAATGAGTGAGGAGAGATTAGTTCTAGAGTAAAAGGAAGAAAAGAAGAAAGAGAAAGGAGAAATTTTATGTTTCAAGTAAAATATACTAATTTTATCTTCATTTCAGTTCTCATTACTATATTAAATTATTTTATTAAGTTTTTATGACAGTCTCAAGATCAATTAACTTGGTAATAAACAAGGGCTCAAACTTTCTTCACTGAAAAATGAAATTTAAACAAGAATGACACTGTCAGAATATTTTTATGTTTTCTTTTTAGAATAATACCACAGACATTATTATTCTTAAGTAAGTTAAGTATCTGGTGAAGCCTAATAGAGCATTAAATAATGCAGTCTGAAATGCTACTGTAAGTAGTTTGCTTATTACTTAAATAGGCAATGGAAGAAAAGAAAAAAAAAACTGAATGAATAAAAGGCCTAGTATTCATTCATTTGTCAGGATTCCTCTCTAAAGTGTGTCTGTGAAATCAACATCAGTTCCCAGTGACACGTCCAGAGCAGCTGCTCCAAGGCATTGACTGATCTCTGCACCTGATGAGTTAATCTCAAAATGTCCATTTTCCTGCCCCTTTGCTTTAGCAACGAGGTATTCTACATCTTGATAACTGGTTACTCATACACCCAAATCAATAGTTCTTTTTTTTTTTTCTGTTTCTCACTTTCAGTCATGGCTATTGCCATTTAATTTCAACTTTCAGATGTTAATTTCAAGCATATTCTCATTTCTGCTTTTCCAGAAAAAATGTTATGTATAAAAGTCTGCTGCTTGAAGGAACTCAGTTACAGAAAATTAAACTGAAAAATTAACAGAGAACCCATGCTTTTAAAAAGCCCTGAATTTCTCATGCTCTTGCCCTGCCCTCACTTTGGTCTTCATTCTGAATGAATTTTTTCTTCATGGTTTTTGATTATGCATTCAATCATAATTCCCCTTCAACACTGACCCATTCATTGATATTGAGGGTTGCTCATCTGAGGAACACAAAATATGCAGACTAATGAGAAGTCTCAATATAGAAAAAGCAAATACATAGAAATCAAAAAGAGCAAAAATATTTCTTAAGCAAATTACAAATTTAGGTAGCTTTTTACTCTTAACTTTTACCAGACAGCAAAAACAGGGGTTTATGCTAAGTTCGAGCTATTTGCTATTTTAAGTGGTAGCTGTAAATATAAATGCTGACCAAATTCAGATATTCAATGACATTCCATCAGTACCTTATGATTACTTTTCTTTATATTACCTTCAGTTTATTCTACTTGATAAAGCAGTCTTTTTGTTTGTTTCCCTTTTTCTAAGATACTTTGGCTTATTGCATGTATGGGGAGAGAAAAATTACATTTGTATTTATAATTATTAAAATATAATAATTAAAAATAAATTTACTTATTTTCTGTCACTCAGTATATTTGGCTTTATAAGAGACTGATTTTTATTTTAAAAAGCAGTAAAAAGTGAGAAGAGCTTGCATTCGCCATACTTTACTTGCAAAGATTTTAGAAGAAACATTCCCTCTCAAAGAAAACAAATGACACAAGCAAATGACTTAAGATATTTTAGGTAACGTCTGCTCTGAGTTGTTCAGATTTCTACACCAATATCACATCTGTGTTTTAAATGAAATTACTACTATGAGAAACATATGGAAAATTTGTACCCAAAGTAAATTAAAGGAACTATTGCTCTTGAGAATTCTATGCAGATGAAAATCTTGAAGTAAATTATACCTTATTTTGAAGCCATTTTGTTACATAAAATGCATTAATTTATATTCTTTAGTACTGTGAAGATATATACATATATATATATAAAGTTTTCATGACTCTATCATTGGATATTTAAAGAAATGTATTATGTATGTTTACTATATACAGAAATTAGACTGAAGACAGTTCAGTGCTTCTTATTAAATATTCTTACTTCAATAAAGCATAGTTAAAAGCAACCATTCTTTGTTAAGTCTAAGCATTTCCATGCTTGGATGCAGACCTCAGCCTTCATTAAGTATTCTTACCTACACATATACTATAGTAGTGGTTCTCTACTCTGGTAATATTAGAATCACTTAGTGGTCTTTGAAAAATTCTTATGCCAATTAAATCTCTTTTGTGGGGGAGATATCTATGGAGAAGTATTTGTAAAGTTTTCCAGGTGATTATAATGTGAAGCCAGACTGGAGAACACCTGTGCTGTAAAATATCCTAAATGTGTCATAATCAAGGTCTCTGTTTTATCTCAAGATACTTGACATAGGCAAAGTCACCTGCCAATTACATCATCAGACAATCTTAAAATGAAGTTGTGGGGTAAAATGCATGAATTTGCCATTCTTATGCTGTTCAAATCCACCTCCTTTCTGAAGATGTTACAGATGACTCCAACTTTCAGTGTCTTTTTAACTTCTCTTAAATCTTAAAGAACTTTATTTTCTTTGACAAGTATTCAATACATTTTTATGGAAACAAACTAGGTAGCAGGTAATCTATTATTTTTTTCCATACTTTAATTTTTTGTACCCTCATGTTTGTCCTTTAAATTAAACATCTAACATCTTCATATGGTGGTAATCACTTTGAGGGCATAGATCAGCATTACTCATCTTTGTAAATCATCATAGTGTAAGTGGAACAGTATAGCCTTTGCTGTAGAACAATATGGAATATAGAGTCAGACATATATGGGTAGATATCCTAATTTTGCTACTGTGGCATCTCGGATAAAGTAATTTCTATAAGCTATGGTTATGTTGGCTATAAAATGTATTTTATAAAAAACTTCACTGGAAAGCTGACAGGATTAAATGAGGTATCAAATATCATTTATCTACCATAGAATTTGAGCATGGAAAGCATACACTCATCCATCTATCCATTTATATAACAAATACCTGAGTGATGATTCTTCAACAGTCACTTTTTTAAATGCTAATAATACCTAGATGAATCAAAACATACTAAATCTCTGTCCTGATGATGTTTAATTTCTCATTAGGAAATCAGACAACTTTTAAAGAAACAAATATATATTTTGTGAAGAAAGCAAGGCAGGGAATGGAAATGTTATCGACAAGAGGGTATTATATTGTTAGTGAAAGAGTTTTGAAAATAAGACAATTGAGCAAATGGATTGAAGGAAAGGAGAATTTGATGCATCTATCTTTGAGACTTCTTATTCAACAAAATAGGAAAAATGTTATAAAGTCCCTGCCATTTGAATGGAATACAGGTTGTCAAGGAACAACATGGATTTCATGGTGATTTAGATGCATTGAGAGAAACACAAAATGGTAAGAAATAAAAGTGAAAAGGTTACCAAGGTTAAATTATTTGAAATTATAATAAATACATGTGGTAGGCAGAATAATGGTCCCCAAGATGCCAGTCTTAATCCCCAGAACCTGCTAATATTTTATGTTACATGGTATGGGAGAATTAATATTTCAAATGTGATTAAGGTTGATAATCAGATGTCCTTAAAATAAGATATTCTAAGTGGGCCCATAATGTCAGGGTCTTTGAATATGGAAGAGGAAAGCAAAATATTCAGTGTCAGAGTGATGCAACATGAAAATACTTGATTGGCCTTTGCAGGCTTTGGATATGGAAGGAGGCCATAAGCCAAGGAATATGGGCAGCATTTGAAATTGGAAAATTCCAACAAACAGATTTCCCCTAGAGCCTCCACAAGAAACAAAACCCTGCTGAAACCTTAATTTTTAGCTCAGTGAAACCCATTTCAGACTGAACCCCAAAACTTAACATAATAAATATGTTCTGTTTTAAGCTACTAGCTTTGTGATAACATGTTATGGCAACAACATAAAATTAGTACAATATGATAAGTATAATTTTGGCAAGTCCAGAAAAGAGTGACCTTATCTGATTAACCTTTTAAGAAAGGCATTCAGCTTCTGTGTAGTGAATGATGTGCAAGGAACAGAGTGTAAGCAGAGAAGTCAGCTGGGTATGTATTTCAGTGTTCAGGTGAGAGATGATGGGCACCTCAACCAGAGTGAAAAGGAGTCAGATTCAGAATATACTTTGATAACAAAAGTGATAGAATTTGCTGATGGATTTGATGCAAGGTAACAATGAGGAGTGCAAAATATATCCAAACTGTTTATCTTTATCAGTAGGATGAACTGTGAAACTATTCTGAGATGAATTTGGAGTGGGACTTACTCTAATGAATATATAACACCTAATACCTTAACAACATAGTAAGCACTCAAACATTTAAGGAAACAGTAAGAATACTGATGAGGAATATGGTGATAATACAATGTCAATGTCAATGATAATAATGAAAAATGATTACATTAATGATGAAAAAGACAAAAGCAAAAACAGAATCTTAGTGGGTCTCTATTGAACTTCATTAATAAGCATATTAAATACTACTGTTTAATTTTTCACCAGAATTTCTTTTTTTTAGAATTCTAATGAGTCAAATGTTGCAGTGAAACAAAAATAGAATGTACCATGGGCTAAATGTAAATTTTGTTCCACACTGATGCTTAGGATTTTTTTTTCAATTTGACTTTTATTTAGCTTTATTTTCATGTTATCTTTAGCCAAGTAACTAAAAAATATATTTCCATGATCTTCCTTATAATCTATTATGCCTCCATATCATACAGAAAAACACTAGCAAGGCCTGTACATTTAAACCTTGCCAACACCTAATTATTTAAGGTATTTTTTCTTAGAGAATTGACCCCTAATCATTATATAATATCCCTACTTATTCCTGACACTTTATTTATTCTCAGCTTGGTCGGAAATAAATGTAGCTATTCTACTTTTCTTCTGCTTAATGTTTCCATGGAATATATTTCTAAATATATTTTTATACTTTTAATTTTCACCTATGTTTATTTATATTTAAAGAGGATTTCTTGTAAAAAAATAATGTAGTTTGTTCTTGCTTGTTTATCCCACCTGATATTAGTATGTTTGGACAATTAAATGTAATTATTGATATGGCTGGACTAAATCTACCATCTGTTTGATTTCTTCCATTTGCTCCATTTTTTGTTTCTCTCCCCACTCCCACTTTTCTTCCTTCTTTCAGTGTAATTGAATATTTTTATGATTCTATTGATTTCATCAATTGATTTATTATGTATATCTTTTTCTTATTTTTTTGTGGTTTTCCCATAGTTAATATGCATTTTTAAAATAATCTAAATATTCTATCAAATATTATTACAAAGCTTTCTGTACTTATAAAACTTCATAATAATAATTTAAATTTCTACATTCCATATCTTGTACCATCATATTCATATATTTCACTGTTATATGTTATGAACACACACTACATTGTTTCCCTTATTGTTTTTTCTAATTAATTTTTTTTTAATTTTGGTATCGTTAATGTGCAATCACTTGAAGAACATTATGGTTACTAGACACCCCTATTATCAAGCCCCCCAACATACCCCACTACAGTCACTGTTCATCAGCATAGTAAGATGTTATAGAATCATTACTTGTCTTCTCTATAAATATTGCCTTTCCATGTCCCCCACCACTGCATTACGTGTGCTAATCATAATGCCCCTTTCCCCCCCTCATTCCTCCCTTCCCACCCATCCTCCCCAGTCCCTTTCCTTTTGGTAACTGTTAGTCTGTTCTTGGGTTCTGTGAGTCTGCTGTTGTTTTGTTCCTTCAGTTTTTCCTTTGTTCTTATACTCCACAGATGAGTGACTCATTTGATACTTGTCTTTCTCCGCCTGGCTTATTTCACTGAGCATAATACCCTCTAGCTCCATCCATGTTGTTGCAAATGGTAGGATTTGTTTTCTTCTTATGGCTGAATTCCTGTTTGCAGATGACATAATAGTGTACATAAAAAACCCTAAAGAATCTATTCCAAAACTACTAGATCTAATATCTGAATTCAGCAAAGCTGTGGGATACAAAATTAATTCACAGAAATCTGTTGCATTCCTATATACTAACAGTGAACTAGCAGAAAGAGAAATCAGGAAAACAATTCCATTCACGATCGCATCAAATAGAATAAAATACCTAGGAATAAACCTAACCAAGGAAGTAAAAGACCTATACCCTGAAAACTACAGGACACTCTTAAGAGAAATTAAAGAGGACACTAATAAATATAAATTCATCCCATGCTCTTGGCTAGGAAGAATTAATATTGTCAAAATGGCCATCCTGCCTAAAGCAATGTACAGATTCAGTGCAATCCCTATCAAAATGCCAAAAGCATTCTTCAACAAATTAGAGCAAATAGTTTTAAAATTCGTATGTTTCCCTTATTGTTTTAAACAATTATCTTTTAGGGAAAAGAGGTTTAACCTTCATTAATTCCATATTTGATACTCTTATGTTTTGCGTAGGTCTTTCTGATTGCATTGTATTCTTTCTACCTGAAGAAATTATTTTATCATTTCTTACAAAGTAGGTTTATTTTTATTTATTTTTTATTTTTTTGTTTATTTTGATATCATTAATCTACAATTAAATGAGTAATGTTATGGTGATTACACTACCCCCTTCATCAGGTTCCCCCCCCCAAACCCCATTGCAGTCACTGTCCATCAGCGTAGTGAGGTGCCATAGAGTCACTACTTGTCCTCTCTGGGTTGTACAGCCCCCCTGTGCCCCCTGAATATTACATCTGCTAATCGTATTGTCCCTTCTTCCCCCTTACCCCTCCCTTCCCACCCATCCTCCCCAGTCCCTTTCCCTTTGGTAACTATTAGTCCGTTCTTGGGTTCTGTGAGTCTCCTGCTGTACAAAGTAGGTTTTTAAAAGCCCAAATCTTGAAAAATATTTCCATTGCATATAGAATTCTGTTAATATTTTTTTGAAGTTTTTTTTTTCTTTCAGTACTTTAAAGGTATCACTCTTGTCTTCTTGCTACATGGTTCTGATAAGAAGTGTACTGGAACTGTTATCTTTAGTTTCTGCCTATCTTCAAGATTTTCTCTTTGCCTTGCATCTTCATCAACTGGAATGGTATACACTGGTTTAGGCTGTATTTCTTTTTGTTTTGGAGTTTATACTGCTTGATGTTCTCTCAGCTTCTTGATTCTGTAAATTAGCATCTATCACTAAAAAACTGTCATCCAGTATTTCTTCAAATATATTATTCCTGTTTTTCTCTTTTCTCTGAGTTTTCAGTTATGCGTATGTTAGACCTCTTGCTATAGTCACACAGTTGTTGAATTCTGCGTACCTTTTTCCCTCCTTTTATTTCTCTTTGAAGTTTAGTTTGAATAATTTCTAGTAACTTATTTTCAAGCTTACTGATTCTTCCCTTCGATGTCCTCAATCTACTGATAAGCTCCTCAAAGGTATTAACCTCTGTTACTGTTTCTTTGATTTTAATTTTTTGCTTGATGTTATCTAATAGTTTCTATCTCTGCTGAAATTACCTATTTGGGCTTGTATGCCATCTATCTGGTCCACTACGGTTTTTACATATTTATTCTACTTAGTTTAAATTCTCTGCAGAATAGTTCTAATATCTGTGTCACATCTGAGCTTGGGTTTGATTATTCCTGTTTCTTTTCTGTGCTTTTCCTACTTTTTTGTATGTCTTGTAAATTTTGGTTGAAAGCTAAACCTACTGTATAAGATAGATAAACATTGAGTTAAATATTTTTATACATATGATGAATATGTTATTCCTTCTGGTTAACCTTTAGTGTGGGTTTTAGTGTTTATATTGTCAGTTATGTAGCCAGAAGTTGAGCTGAAGTTGCTTTCTTTAGGTTGGCTTTAGATCTTCCTATTTAACTCTAGGTTTTTCCTTTGTGATTCTTACCAGAACCTCTTGTCACTTGTAACTTTCCTAAAAGTATTCTTATTTATTTTTTACTTGATGCTTATTAGCATGATGGCAGGTATCAGGTAGGGAGGTCATTTTTCGATGTTCTGATTAAGCCTCAGTCCTAAGTAAGCACTGTGAAACTTGGTAGTAGAGTTTGGTCTTTATAAGTTCTTCAGAAGTAATCCTGGGTTTAGAAGGTATAGCTGACCTTTCTCTAAGGGCAATGTTTTCCTTCCCTATTTTCTTTCCTTCCTTCCTTTCTTTCTCTCTCTTTGTGCCTCTCTCTCTGTCATTTGTTTGTTATTCCTCTCCTTCTAGCTGCAGTGGGTTTATTTCCTCTGTTATCCCAATACCTACAACTTACAGTTTTGTTGTCATTCTCCCTTCAACATAAAGCTTTTGTTCTACAGAGTAGCCAGGGGAAGTAGATGAAGATAAATTTTTAGTGGTGGCTATTGTTCTGCTCCCTGATTCCGGTGGGCATCCACCAAAGCCTCCAGGCGATTTTTTCCTTGGCTTTCTTCCTATGAACAAGGCTACTATTCCATGTGGAAGAAAAGGAAGATGGATCTAGGCGTATTTTGATGGGCTGTTATTTCTCTCTCTAGCACTACAGGAAAAGCTTTTACAGGATTCTCACCCATATTTCCTGTGAGTTTCCGGGGTTCTTAGAGAAATACTTTCAAGATGGTGTGAACTTCTCTATTTAGGTGACTCCTAGTAGCTTCACATACTCAACTAGCCCACAGTCAGTCTTTAGCAATTTTTAAAAACACTTTTAGCTGAGTCTTAAATGTATAACATCCTGTAGAATCTATTCCAGGTTGGCTAATTTTCAGGTCATTTTTCTCCCTGAAGGTACCTATATATCTTCAGATTTAAAGTCAGTTTTTTGTTTTTGTTTTTGTTTTGGTCTTGTGACTTCAGTTCTGCAGTGACTTCTGAGAAGGTTGGTACATGTTTTTCTTTATTGTGTGGAGCAACATTTTTCTTAGCACTATATCTGCCAGCTCACATATCCATTCTGAGATGTTTGATTTTGTTTTGTTCAATCAGTACATTCCAAATTAATTTTAATAATATTCAGAATAATTTCTTCATATTAAAAGACATTTGTGAACAACACATCAAGTTTTATATAGATTGCAGGCTGAGGATGTGAGCTACCTATATATAAAGCCATGAATTCAGAATATTTCTACCATCAGGAAAAACAGCAAGTAAAGACTGCTCTGCCATTTCCAAGTTCTTTGAAATGTTGAAAATGAAAGCACTTAGCTCATATTGATGGGAGTGTTAAAAAGGCAAATTTGTATGAAGTCGTGAGGATTGTGCCTATCATATAATAGATATTCAATGAACATTAGAAGCCATCATCCTTACCAACACAAATGCCACTAAGGTGTTCTGCAAATGTTTTAAAAAACTCATCCATAAGGACCATCCTAAATATTAAATTCTAAGACTACAAGATAAATAATTACATTTTATATTGAAGTAAGGCCAACGATCATTTGAAAAAGTCTTATAACAACAATGCACATTTGACTATGTAATGTCTGTTTAATAAATATGTCTATTGTGTTCTCACCACTGTGCTAGAGCTTTATGAAACACAAATACACACACGCATGCACACACTTCCATGGTGGTTCTCTTAAATTGCCACATCATATGGTAAGATAAAAACACAACCGAGAAAATGCATTTTTTTTCTGCTGCTGTAGATATTAAGAGCTCACAGAAGAGGCATAGACAATCTATTTTCATTATTAGTGGATTCCTACTAGATACAATTTACTTGTAATAGCAAAATTAATATTCATAGTGCTTTCACAGACATTTACAGATAAATACAAAGCAGCAAAAAATTTGAGTCACCCTATTCTCAACCTACCAGCAGAGGTGGAACAAGGCAAAGCTCTGCCTTCTTTTTTCAATTCTCATGCAGAAATGACCCGATGGTTGAAATGGTAGGGGAAAGTGCAATATAGTGCAGAAGCCCTGGCTCTGGGGCTAGTTGGATAGAATTTGTAATCCCAGTTCTGGCACTTGTTAGTGTGGTAGCCTTAAGAAAGTACTTAGCAAATATAAACTTCATTTTCTCTTTTATAAAATAAAGAACATAGAATCTACCAGGAGAAGTTTTAAGATTTAAGATTATAATCTATGTGAAATATGTGTGTGTGCAGATAGAGATTTAAGTATAGATATATAATTTCCCAGGGGTAATGGTTCAATATCCAGTGATTCAGTATTCACAGCAACTTTACAGACTGCAACTCCCACAAATAAAGATTGCTGTCTATATATCCCTGTGAAAACAAACCAAAAAACGTGGCTTAAATATGTGTGTGCTGAGAAGACACGGGTCTTAGGTAAACTTCACAGCCAAGAAAGAACTACACATTTAGATATACAAGCATGTATGACATGTGAGAGCTCAAAGAGAGGGGCAAGGAGAGAAGTCACAGTTATGGTAAGTCTTAGGTAGCCAAACAGAGTCATATGCGTCGGATACACCAGGCAAGTCAGAACTAGCAAAAGGTTTTGAGCAAAAGTAAAGCTGAAAGTAATGTTTGAAAGGTATTAGCCTGGAAACAATATAGAAGTTATCTGTTCGATAGTGCTAAAAAAAGAAAGATTGGAGAATCTTGTAGTGACAGGCCAAATAGAAAAGATGAATCTGAGGGTCATTAGAAAAAAAAAACTGATAATCAGATTGGAGATGAAGCAGTGATAAAGAGTCAAATTAATGCTAAAATTGTGACCCAGAGTAATTGGAAATAATAGAATGATTTTAGTAGAATTGTAATTTAAAAAGTAGAGCAGGATCAGAAGGCAGATGTAAGACACAACATAAGAACAGCTGGTGTTTTTCGTTTTAAATGAAGGCAAAAGAATACTATCAGGAGGCACCAACACATGGCTGAATTCACCGACACACAGATGTGGAAAACGGAGAAACAACAGTGGCAAGTGAACGAAACTGATGCCCAAGCCAGCAGAGATGAATTGCTCTTTTTCAGCAATGACTTAGTTAGCAGAGGTTGCTCACCCTGCCAAATTACTACTGGAGAAACTGAAATGTTCAAAAATCATTTTTGACAGCCAAGAAATTTCTGAGTAGCATATGGATGGAATGGGAAAACAAATTTTTTCCCCTCTCACAGGATGACTAGAGTTTATTCATTGTAATGAGGCATCTGGATGTCAAACCAACTATTTCAACTTGCCTCTTTGGGCATGATTCTCATTCTTTCTGGGGAACTACATTAAGTAGATCTGATTGGACTGGAGAGGCTCTTCCTTCCTATAAGAAGAATAAGAGTTGCAGAAGTCATGCACTGCCCATGCTCATGAGAAATTCCTCCTCTGATTCACCGGACCGGATAAGGCTCTCCCTTCAGGCCACCACACTACATAGGGTGTGCAAAGTTCCTGGCTTCTATTGGTTTGGGACAGGGAGAGGGATATGCTTATAAATGCCTTGACTGTTATGGGGCTTATGGCCCACAGGTAAAAGCAAGAGGTACACTCCCGTTCAATGGTAATTAATCCTCACAGTCCTTTCCCACTAAAGTCAAGGCCTCTGTGTGGCCTTCTCCCTCATACTAAATACTTTTCTTCCACCAGCATATCCAAGCACATTGCTTCTTTCTTTTCTTTTTCACACACTTAAAGTTGAAATACTGCCTCTAGAAGCCACGATTTTTGTTTCACTAAGATTTGTGTTTGAATCGTTTTTGATTTACTGTGGTTTTGACATACAGAAAAAGCAAGGGGGAAAAGAAATAAATACAGAAAAAAAAAGGTCTTGATTATTGTGGTTCTGTTATAGAGGTCTGTTTCCACCACACCTGCAGTGAACTTTTCTTTTTACTCTTTCTTTTACAAATCAGTAATTCATGGATTTTAGAATAATCACAAGGCAAAAAGTCAAAATAACAGACTATAAGAAAATATTATCAACTTATATAATGATTTTCACACATTTTCTTTGTGAGAAATCAAAGCTTATTTGATGTCAAATATATTTAGATTTCAAAAGTTCATGAAAGCATATGTACAAATAATAACAATAAATGAATATGTTTTACATAGACAAGCAATAAGGCAACTCATGGCCACTTTTAATCATTTAGCTAACATCTACTTATTGTCTATTATTTGCCAAGGCACAGTAAAGGATTCAGACTTAAATTAGATATATTACTTGCCTTCCCTGTACTTAAATTCTGCTGAAATAGCTGGCTGTATTTCCCTCAGCTTTACTGATATATATATATATATATATATATATATATATATATATATATATATATATACAGAAAAAACAAATTTCGCCTATTGTAAATATAGTTTGGTGAATTTTGGCTCATACCATAATGTAACCACAATCAAAATCAAAATACAGAACATTCTCATCGACTTAAAAAATGCCCTATTTTTTGAGTTGAACTCTGGCCCCAACTTACCACTCTGACAACCGCTGATCTATCAATATTATTTTTTTTAGATTCATATATATCAAATCACACAATATTTAGCTTTCTGTATTTCATTTAATATCTTTTTGATAATAACATGCTGTTTGTCAAAATTATATTGTTAACATTGTTAAGCATGATAATATAGTAATAACACTATTTTTTAATTCACCAGTTTAACATTTGAGTTATGTCCAATTCTATTAAAAACAGTACTGTAATAAAATTTTTCTTGTTTACAGTTTTTTTTGCAAATGTGTTTTTATTTCTCTTGTGTGAATTCTGAAGAATGAGATTGTTGGATCATATGATAAGTATATGTTTAATCTTATAAAATATTGCCATACTGTTTTCCAGAGGGACTATTTCATTTTATATTTCACAGCAATATAGGAGTTCCATTTAGTCCATATCTTTGCCAACACTGCATATTCTTTGCCTTTTTATTTTTAGTCATTCTAGTGAGATTGTAATAAAATCATTCTGGTTTTAATTTGCATCTTGAATCTCTAAATTTTTGTCTTCATTAAATTTATAAATTTTCAATATTTCTTCAAATACTTTTCCACTTCCTTGAGGTGTTAAGTTAGGTTGTTTGAGATTTTTCTTCTTTCCCAAGATAGGCATTTCTTACTATTAATGTCCTTCTTAAGCACTGCTTTTGCTTCTTCTCATAAACTGTGGTATGTTGTGTTTGTATTTTCATTTGTCTAAAGATATTTTGTAATTTCCCTTTTGGAGGAAAAACCTCAGTCTGTGCTTTTTCTCAAACACACAGCAATGTGGGATCTAAGAGAATGCCTGCCCCTTTTCTTTACTGCTAACTGTTCTTGGAGACTATACTCTGTAGGGAGTTCAGAGCTTGGTATGAGGTAAGATAGAAACCGGCTCTCCTGAGGGTTCTATAATGCTGGGGATAAGGCTCCCTTCATTTTCTTCCCTCCCTAATAGAGGAAAAAATACCTCAGCTCTGTGTGTATTCCAGTACTATATACCAGTGCTGGCTGAAAGGACATGCCCTCCCCTTTCCTTTTTCCTACCTGTCCCAGGTAGCAAGCTTTGCAGGTAATTCAGCACCCAGTATAAGGCAACACAGAAATTAGTCCTTTGCAGCATGCCGTGATAGGCCAGAACACACTCTAAAATGTCACTTTCCCCCACCACAGGAGAAGTCACAGGCAATCTTCTTCCTTGGAGCAAAGCAGGTTTAGAGAAGGGACTATCAAGGGCAAAGTGAAATTGCTCTTCTTACGTATTTGAACGTGACTGCTCTCCATGTGCTCCTCTGGGGTGCCTCTACTTTTTAGCTGTATGCCGATTTTCTCTTCAAGGTATTTTGGTACAAAATATCATTGTTAGATCAATGTGTTTGTAGAGGAATGAGAGTTTGTGCTCCCTTTACCCCATCTTGCTGGCATTAATTCCCTAAAGTCTGTTTCTTGACCAAATGCCTCAGTCTTACTTCAGATATTGTGAATTGAGCTGCCTTGACTCTATTTAACATAAACTGCCTTCATATTGGAACACATGAGTATAGACAGAATTTAGGGATCTTCTTTATGAATCTCTTCTACCTGAGATGTCCACCTGCTTACCCAGCTGTTTCCCAGGCTTTAGGTTTCTGTTTTCTCAGGCAAGAATGACTTCATATTTTCCACCAATACCAATCAATACCCCATATGCCACACTGGGACACTGTGAATGGCAACAGACTAAAGCTGTGAAAACAAGAACTCATTGCATATGACTCTGTTCCTCAAAATATGTACACTCAAAAAGAATTTGACTGCTTTGTTTCACTCTCTAGATTCTCAAAGTAATTCTTTATTATGTCTAGATTTTATGTTTTCTGCAGAGGAATCAGTCCTATAGGAACTTAGCCAATAGTAAAAAGGGAGGCTTGTTATTGTGTTTTGATCATATGGTGATTTTACTTTTCTTCTCAACCACATAGATTTCAATATATTCATTTCTCAGTTCAGAGAAAGTGTTAGAATCTTGTTTATTCAAAAAGTAAGGACAGTAAACTCTATTACGGGAAAGAGAGTACATGCTATTTAATTTTGCATCCCTAGTTTTTAGTACAGTGCCTGATAATTTTTTTTGTAGAGCCTTTGATTAATTGAGAACCTTTTAATCAACCATTAGTCAGTTTAATAATATTACAATGCTAATTTATTGTAGAAACATAAGAAATAGATGTTTTCTCTCAGAGTATAATGTGTGAGGATCACTTTGATGATATATCTAATATGTTTTCTATGAAACACCAGTTACAAAAGTTATTCACTGGGGAAGATACAAAACATTCATGATGAAATGTTACATTATTATATATTTTTTCTTTTGGGAATTTACAGTCTAATTAAAATGTGTTATGAAAAATACTTGTGTCATGGAAATTAATTTCTTCTCACTGTGTATCCCTTTTTATTATTTTATTGTAGTGTTAATTTTTATTGTAGTATTAATATCCTAGTGATATGTGAAGATCTCTATGAAATTTATTTTATTGTCTGTCTCTTTAAGGATATTAAAATCTATGACAGGAAAATTCCATGTATTTTTCTCTTTTTTTTTTTTTGATAGCTCTATCTCAATCCCTAGAAGAGTGCTTGGCACAAAGGAGAAATAAATGAATGGCAGTGTCCCTTGGACATTCATTCAGAAAACACTTATTAAATACCAGTTCGATGTAAGGCATCATTATATGCTCTAGGTATAGAGAAAAGAATAAAATACTGTATCTCTCCACAGAGAGTGTATATTATTGATCATTTCCAAGGAAATGAAGGTAACAATTAAAGTATATATTCTAAAAAGAATATAAAAAATTATTTCTGAATTATTATCATCAAGTGTGGCTAAATTGCAGAGTTGAACATAAAGTAGTTGCTCTGGCAGTAATTTAAATATACTTACAAAACTAAACAGAGAAACATATTCAGCTTCTAAATAAAACAGTTTATTTTTCATGTTTCAAGATATTTTACTATCTTTTACAATCCATTAGTTATATAAAATATTAAAAGGAAGTGCTTTTCTGCAAAATAAAGTAGGTTAAAAGTATATCTCAATAATTTTAATACTGACTGTTTTCTTACTCATTTTAATATAAACTTGTATACTCAAGATTACCTTGCAATCATTGCCATAAAAAAATTGGGGATGTGATCACATATCCTTTAATATGCAATGACTATGTGGAATTTGTACTGTTTTTGATCCAAAGCAGATATTTTCTCATGTATTTCATTATGAAATATGCTCTATAATACAAACAGAGCTTAATTATTACACTCTTGTAAGAGAAACAATACTCAGAGAAAATTAATATATTTTTTTTGGAAATGAAAAAAATCTTGAGTCTTCTCATTTGTTGCTAATTTAGCAATGAGCCACCATGTATGAATTTAATTAAGAGCTACCTTTGCCTCATTCACTATGCAATGAGCTATAACAGGTTTGGAAGAACTGCCAGTTTTCTGAGTTAATGCAATATTTAAATTAATAACATTCATGGATAATATATGAAAGTTCTAAATTAAGTTTATATGAGAAAATGTTATGAAGTAGATGATTTTTTTAATTCAACAAGGAAACTGATCACTAGATTTTCTTCTTTGAAAAAATATAGACCTACATGCATACCAAGTAATGCAAATTTTATCTTACTGATTCATATGTTCCTGTTTCTCATAAATGTCAAATACTGATTGCATGTGTCTTGATAGTATACTTTTGATAATCTCCCTTCTTCTAATGAATTTTCCATAAAACATACATCCAAAGTTATGCTACTCCACAAGCCTATTTCTTTACTATATACTCAAAGTGCATCTGAACTCTATCTACACCTATCTCATTCTAAGAAAATTATATGACCTCATGCCTTCAATAAGATGAAACAATATATCTTAAAGTACATGATAATATAGCAATGCTTTACTTCATATTCAAGTGTAGAAACTTCCATAGTCACTAAAGTTCAACAGTGTATCTTTTTTTATATTTTGCCTGCCTGCTAATCCTCAAATGATTAGAAACATCAACTAAAATGTATAATAATTTTGGCAATCATTCAGGGACAATAGTTTATATTTTTCATTTTAAATAGTTTATGATCCTGTTTAATAACTGTCTTGCCAATGGGTTTCAGCCTGGGACAGGTTCACTATGGATTCAATGAAAACAAATAAATGACAATGGAATGTTCTTGGGGTGAAAGGATTTATACCCAACTTTATTCCCACAGTGGCAGATTGATCACTAGAATCCTGTACACTCAGAGCAAGTCTGCATGCAGCAAGCCGGTCTCTGCCTCTGGGCCTCTCCACCCCTGCAGCTGTCTCAGTCTCTGTCCTCAGCACTGACACCACTCCAGTCTCTGTTCTCCTGCAGTTGTGCAGCCATGCAGCCGTCCAGAGCTTTTATAGAGTCAATAACAACACATTGCCCATATGTGTGTAGTGAGCTAGCCGACCAGGGCCAGATGAGAATCCTGGCGTGGAGAAAGTGAAGGTTCCTACGGCCAGGATTCTCACCTGGCCCTGATCGGCTAGCTCACTACACTTGTGTGGACAGTACATTGTTATTGATTCTGTAAAAAGAGCTCTGCCTAGTGCTCTGCACGACATGGCATGGCTGCAAGTCTACAGGAGAGCCGAGATGAGGCTGGCACAGTGGCAGCGCTGAGGACAGAGATCGAAGTGGCTGCGCGGGCAGAGAGGCCCAGAGGCAGACCGGCTTGCTGCATGCAGGCTTGCTCTGAGTGGACAGGATTCTAGTGATGGACCTGCCACTGTGGAAATAAAGTTGGGTATAAACCCTTTCACCCCAAGAATGTTCTACTGTCATTTCTTTGGTCACATTGAATCCATAGTGAGCTTGCCTGGGGCTGAAACCCATTGGCAAGACACCTGCATAGAGACCTTCACTTTCCCCACCATAATATAATTATTCTCAAAGGAAAATAATATTTTGTTGTGACAGTGTGGGGAAAATGGAAGTTCCCATGGCCAAGATCCTCATCTGAACCTAAACTACTTGATAATGTAATTGGCCTACTGCTAGGCTACTGCTTCCACACCTGTTGGCAATTACTGACTGAGTCACTATATAAAGAGCTCCACCCAATCCTCAGGGCAGAGGCAGGCAGAGGTGGATTATGGACCTTGAGACGGCTGGATGCAGACATGATCCTAGTGCTCAACCTGCCACCATGAGAATAAAACCAGGTATAAGCACTTTTACCCCAAGAAAGTTCTGTTGTCATTTCTCAGGCTCACTCAATCCATGGTGAACTTTCCCGAGGTGGAAACCCTCAGGCAAGACAGATATATTTCATAGGTTTTATAAGCAGATCTGTATGAAGCCAGAAACTAAATAAATGTTATATTACAAAACATAACAAAGATGTGATTTCTGTGTCTTATTAAAAGAAATGATCATGTAATACTCAAATTTTGAAATTTTACTTATTATATTATTCAAAGAAAAATATGCCAAGTGAAATTTGTCCCAGTAATTAACCTAAAAACAATTTTATTCTAAGAGGAAGGGACTGTGACAATACTGCAGCAGGAAAAAAAATGATCCAGATATATCATACTTCAAAGCTTCCCTGTTTTTCCATATTTATGGGTATACTAAGCATTAAACTTATGACTTTTTTTAATATAGAAAATAATTTTAATAAAAGATGGAAGTTTATTCACAAAATTTTGAGACAGCTTTAATAATCTAAGGCAAATTTTTTTGAGTTAAATACTGGAATTTTTTATAATTGTAAGATTAATTATGTAAATAATATTAGTATGCATATGTATGAGATGAAATGTTTGATGGCTGTCAAGATGTGATGCTTAAAATGATGATGAATGTGATCAATTTCCCATCTGTGTGATGTAAATCATCTATTTCCCAAGAATCTTTAATGATTAAGCAAAGCATTTGGAGATATGACAGTTTTGCAATGGTGTATGTCTTATATCCTGTGTTGTATTATTTTGATATTAATTTCATATTATACTAGTTTATATTTGCATTAGAAACAATTGCATGCAAAATAGCTCAATTTGTTATTTTTAGTATAATTTGAATTAGAAAATTCAATTAGTGAAAGATGATAAGATTAGCATTAGGCTTTCCGTATTTGTCACTGGAATACAGTAAAATCCTGGGTGGTAGATAAGTGGGCAGAGAAGTGAAAAAGAATTATAATCAAAGTACCCATTAAACCACTATGACTTTCATCTATGTGAGCAAAGAATGAGATTTTTAGAATGCAGGGTTCAGTTGGTATACGTCCTGTGTAGTCTGCCTGAGGTAAATGCCTGATGAGCTATTCTCATACAGCTATTGAACTAGAGAAAAGATCTCAACACAGGGAATTCACAGCAATGACATGATGAATCTTTATAGTCAGAGAGTTAAACCTAAATGTATTATTATAATGTTTGTGGAGATTCTTTAAAAAAGAAGTGAAGTACTGTTAAGTCAAAAATTGTGGAGCACATGATTGCAAACTGTCTTGTGCAAGATCCTTGCTACAGTTTTATGTGTATGTTCAGACAGAACACAAGAGCCTGGGTCAGAGACACAGACAGCAAAAATAGTACCCATAGCAATATCTGGTCTCAGTTCTACATGTCCCAGTTTCCAGAGAGTGACAAGATGAGGGTTAGACCTACTTGTGTATGCAGTGGATTACTCCCATGCGAAAGACAAAATTATGACTCAGAGCTTAAATAGGCTAACTAACACATCTGTTCATCCTCTCTTTTGGAGAGAGACAAGTAAATCTTTGGGGAAGGGATGAGAAGGTATCTCCCTTTAATAACATCAAAGGTAAACAAATATCTCTGGGGAGGAGGAAGAACACTTTACTATTCTGGAATGTCTCTGGGTTTATCTATCTTTTGGGAAATACTATGTCTGGTTTCTAAGGTATGTTTACTGTTCAAACTTTCTCTTTGTTTAGAAGCCCAGACCAATGCAAGAAATCCATGAAAAAAAAAATACTTTCAATAAATAAACTATAAGACAAATACAAAATACTATAGTTTAACTTATCTCAGCAAAATATAGGCATTGATGATAGGGAGAAGTAAGGGAGTAGGAAACAAAAAGTGTTCTAAAGAATACATTTTGGAGGAGGGGAAAGCAATAAAAATCTGTCTCTGGGGAAATGTACCTTTTTTCACTTTTATAGTTTATATATTATAACATGACTAAGATTATGATTGCTATGAATGGGAGAGTAATGATACAAACTATTGAAAACTTAGTGGAATGTGTAAAACTATAATGGTAAAGATTAAAAACTTGACATATTCAAGCAGAGATATGGAAATAGAAAAAGACAATATATAATTGATATTGTGTTAGCATATTCTTAAAGCCAAACTGGTAAAACTCCATTTCCATAAGATGGAGTCAGTCAGTGTGAGTTAAATAAGAACAAAATCCTGACAAATACCTTTTTTGTATTTCAATAAAATAACATGATTTCTAGTATAATAAAAAGATATAAACAAATTGTGCCTGAAAACATTAATACCAAAGTAGAAATTGAGACTAAAAAGGTCATGAGGTAAGGGAAAAAAAGTTATACTTACTACGTAAAACAAAAACAGTAAAGAACAAAAATTAAAAATAATTAACAATAAAGTTTGATGAAAACAAGTTTAGCAGGGAAACAAATGAAGTAAAAAGATTGATATATCTTTATCCTTATATTTGACCAGCATGGTGGTTTTCATATATCTTGGAATGGTATCTAAATTTTGCACTAAATATGTAAGACTAAAGCCAAATTTTATAATTACAAATCAATAACATACATTCCATATAAATAAAAAAAGATAAATTAAGAATATTTTTATAGAAAATAAAAACTGATATTATATATTATCTAGGAAGAGTAAGGAGAACACATCTTCCTGAAATCTTTATTACACTTTTAAAATATATGTAGATATTTATGTGTTTTTATAAATATAATGACTAAATATTCATGAAGTTCAACTTAATAAATTAGAAATATAAAACAAAATAAATAAGCACACAGAAATCTCTGAAAATATTCAATGAAGAGATATGAATCTTCCAGTTAGTAAGAATAATCAATAAATATAAAAATGTTTTGTTTATTTTGTTCTTAGAGTAGCAAGGACCAGAATTACGATGGTGTTGTGCCATTGTCCAGCTACGACCAACCTAACATAACTTTTAGTGTGATAATGAGAATCCAGGAGATCATTTGTGTTCTGCTTCTTTTGTTTTCCTTAATAAAACCTATTTATAGTTATACTGGCCATATTTGTATCCGTGCTGGTTTTGTACGATTCATCTACAACAGTCAGACATAATAATAATTCACAGCCTTAATGAAAAATAAATGCTTATTTCGCTCATATGTAACAATCTCAATGGCAAGTGACTCTCATCCACATGATCATTTTATGGATCAAGATCCATCTTTTTTTCACATCCCCTACCCTGTTTCATGTTCACATATGGCACTGCATTGCACATATTTCCATGTTCTAGCTTGTGCAGAGGGGAAAGACCAGGAAGAAGCAAACCCAGAGTCTTTTTTTTTCTTTTTTTTTAGGTCAAGTGGAGAAGTATACACATCTTTTGTCATCTTACATTGGGAAAAACTGGTTCAAATATCTACACCTACTTTTCATGAGAGCTGAAAACTTCACAGCTAGTTAGCCTACCCCAGTTACAACTCCATTACCAGGAAAGTAGTAGAGAATGAAACTTGATAGGTCACTGGCCATCTTACCATAACTGGAATGGGGATATTGAACATTCTAAAAATGTTTAATTCTTATAGTAAGTAATTTTTATGCAATATTTTTTATTATTTATTTTAGAATATGTGAAATCCATAATTATATGTTTTAGATTCAGAAAATACTATTTTCTACCTATGGTATTGTCTTGCCAATGGGTTTCAGCCCCGGGCAATTTCACTATGGATTCAATGCGACCAAAGAAATTGACAACAGAACGTTCTTTGGGGTGAAAGGGTTTATTACCGGGCTTGATCTCCTGGGGTTGGTCGAGCACCAGCGTCTCTGCCTCCATGCAGAGCACTGAGCCGAGCTCTCTATACAGTGTAATAATAGCTTATTGCCTAAAGGTGTGGAAGTGGTAGCCTAGCAACAAGCCAGTTACATCATCAGGTGGTTTAAGTTCAGAGAGGATCCTGGCCACAGGAACCCAAACTTCCCCACACGCCAACCCTCCAGGATTCTCGCCTTACAATCTACATGCTTTCCATCTTCCACAATGGCCCCTGTACGAGAAAGCTGGAGCACTGTAACCATATTCCACAATAGCAACAGAGGATAACAACTTAGATACAGGTAAAAAATTATACTAATCCTCAAGCCAGAGGAGGTTCCTAATAACAAAAATTATAATAATCCTCAAGCCAGAGGAAGTTCCCAATCCACAAAGACTTTAGGGGCGATAAGACACATGTTTTAATGACACCAACATAGGCAAATCTTGTCCATCAGGTAGGATGAATGCAAGAGAGTGGTCCTGTGATAGGACTGTAGCAGGAAGGGGGTCCCTTCCAGGTCTAGTATACCATACTTTTACTCCTCTCCCCGTGGGGGTTACCGAAGGGTCTATATATGGTGCTACTGGAGGTGCATGCACTGGCCATAATGATACAACAAAACTCCCCGGTAAGATGCTCCTACCTTCTGGCCATTCAGGATATACTACTGTGACCTTTGGCGGCCACTCTGCTGTTATTCCAGGAATACAGAGGAGGCCAGCTTCCAGGCCTTGTCCCCAAGGTGCCAGGAGAGCCAGCCATCATTGGTCCATGTGTCAGAAGGTCCAAGGCCTTGTCCACTCAATGGAGTCTCAAGGGTTCAGTGCAGTTGGTGCTGGCAGAAAGATGTTATTCTGGTGGCCGAACCTCGGCTTCAGTGATTCTTCCTTGGTTTGCACTTGCAGGTGTATGGGGGAGGCCGCCATATGTGTTAACATGTCTACGGGACTCAGGGCTCCCTTTTGGGGTCTCTCATTCAAATGCTGTAGTGCGGTCCATAAGTGGACTGACCATCCCCACAGACTATTGATATCTGACTTTAGTCTGGATTTGAACAAGCCATTGTGCCTCTCAATCATGCCTGCTGTGGTAGGATTGTATGGCACATGAAACTTCACTTGATTCCCAGCTGTTGCACCCATTCTTGCAGTGTATATCGAGTAAAATGGGTGCCCTGATCACTCTTAATTACCTGTGGTCAGCCATAGGCAGCAAAGAGACACTCCAGGTCTCTTTTGGTCATCTGCTGGTCTGCACAACGGGTAGGAAAAGCAACCAGAAGTCCAGTAGCTGTGTCCACACAGGTCATCGCATACCGATATCATTCTGACACAGGTAGAGGCCCAATATAGTCTATCTGCCACCTGACGAGGTGTATAGGCCCCTTAGCTATTGTCCCATGTTGCTGTGGAACTCAGTGTAAATTCCTTTTGGAGCACATGACACACTCCAGCCAGGCTCTACTAACTTCTTCGAAGGTCAAAGGCAAGCCCCACCGAGGGACTACAGCCCACATTGTCTTTTGCCCCGCATGCAACAAATGCTGATGGAGCCATTGGGCTATATCAGAGGTAGGCTTTCCTTCTAACCAACATATCTGGGCCAATTTATCTGCTCCATCATTTCCTGGGGATGCCAGTGGCAAATGATCTGTCACATGGTATACTGTAATTATTTTAGTCTGATCACAGGCCCATAAGTCTTGCCACAATTTTTGCCCCCAAAGTGTCAGTGACCAACCAGCCAGCTGGCATGGCATCAGGTTGGTAGCTGCAGGGTCAAGCCCTGATAGACAGCCCAGCTGTCAGTGCAGACAACTACAGGGGAGGGCTCCTCCCACAACTCTGCTCATTGACTGATCTTCCCCTCACCATCCTCCATCCATATTTTCTCAGTCTTAGGATGGAAACCTATGGCCCTCCATTTTGGGGGCTGCCCACAGCTGAAGCCACGTGTGTACCATGCATCTTCTGGTATAGGGGTTCTTCCCTCCCGATAGGGACTCTTTGCTACTAATGGTTCAAAAGCAAGTTCTTCCTGCTTTTCACTGGTATATGTCACTGGCCCCAATAAGCATTGGAGTTTTTCACTCAGGAGCTTACTGGAAAGGGCACTATAATGCTGTAGGTAGGCACCCCACTTGGCTAGTGTGGGTGTTTTTGCCACACCACTCCTTGGCTTTTGGGTCCACTCTCATACCCAACCCAAGATGGGATAGGTGGTTAGTACCTTCATAGGGGTCATTCCAGTGATGGGTTCTGTAGCCAGCTAGGCGTGATACAGAGCAGCCAGTTGTTTTTCTATCACAGTGTATCGTACCTCTGCCTATTTCCAGAGTTGTGACCAGAATCCAACAGGTTGGCCAATTTGTTCAAGCCACTGCTAGAGACCCCAGCCATAACCATCTTCAGTGACATGAATGTATAGCTCACAGGGCCTTGATGGGTCTATCCCACTCAGGGCCTGCACGGCCTGGACTGCTCATTTTGCTGTAGTAAAGGCGATTGCACATGTCTCATCCCAGTCCCACCTGACGCCCTTTCTTATCAACCGGTATAAGGGCTTCAGAATTTGTGCCAAGTGTGGGAGAAACATTCTCCAGTAGCCCAGAAGACCCCAAAACTCCTGTAGCAATGCTACAGTTGTGGGAGTAGGAAAGGCCAGGACTTTATCTATAACTGCTTCAGGTATTACTTTGGTCTTATCCGACAAGACGACCCCCAAGAATTGACAGATAAACCAGGTCCCTGAACCTTGGTGCTGTTCACAGCCCATCCTTTCTCCTGTAAATGTTGCAGCAGTCTAGGTGCTACACCTTCTAGATGTGAAAGAGAATCAGACATGAGCATGACATCATCAATATAATGGTATAGCTGCACCGTTGGCAATTTCTCCCATGTAGCCAAGTCCTGGGCTACAAGTCCATGACAGATGGTGGGGCTGTGGAGGTATCCCTGTGGGAGGACGGTGAAAGTCCATTGCCGTCCTTCCCACATAAAGGCAAACTGTTCCTGACTTTCCTGCTCAATGTTAATGGAAAAGAAGGCATTAGCAAGATCTACCACATAATGGTATGTTCCTAGTTCATGGCTGAGGGTATCCATCAAGCCTGCAATAGAGGGGACAGCAGCATGCATAGGGGGTATGACCTTATTCAGTTCTCTGTAATCCACAGTCATATGCCAGGAGCCATCTGGCTTTTCTACTGTCCACACTGGGGAATTGAACAGACTATGGGTGGGCTTTATAATACCCACCTTTTCCAGCTCCTGGAGAGTTTCTCCAATCTCTTTTTGTTCCCCAGACAGTTTGTATTGTTTGGTATTAGTCACCTGCTGAGGTACAGGCAAAGCTATGGGTGGGTGCCTAGCATGTCCCTTCAGAACTGCCTTCACCACATGTACTCTCAGTCTGAGCTCACCTGCAGTGGTCCACAACCATAGACCCTGCAGGATATCAATCCCAAAAATATACTCAGGGATAGGAGACATATACATGGTATACCCTTTTAGGGGTATGCACCCTATTACCAAAGGGATTTGGGCATTTTTCACTCTGATAGCCTTCCCCATGTGTCCATCTATGATAGTGGGGGTTCCGGGGAACTGCTCAGGGTTACCATGAGTCAGTGAACATTCAGCCCCAGTGACCACCAGAGCCAGGACACGTTGTATGTTCACTAGGGACCAATGGATAGCTATTTCAACATGTGGCCTCCGATACCCTCCCTGGTCCCTCAGGGCAGATACCTTGACCCTCGCCTCAGTCAAACTGTGTTCCCCAATCACCTTCCTTTGTGGGCTCAAGTGAGGTCGGCTCGCTCTCCAGCAGGAAGTCTTACAAACACACAGGCCGGACTGGTGGCTCTGTCTCTGACCTCTGCCTCTTTGGTCTTAATGGCTGAAACTGCTGCTCTGGTTTCAGCTGTTGCCATAGCTCTAGTAAGATCCTATGTGACTTCCCATCTAATTTTCTTCCTCCTGTGTGCTCATCCAACTGGAGACAGGGCAGATGGGAATCAGGAAACAGATCTTTCCTCCTCCCAGGCACAAGCTCTGCTTCCCTATGACCCCCAACCTCTCTCCAGGGGCTGATATTGACTCTGAGGGCTTTTGCCTAAACCAGAAGCCCAAATCCACCAGCTCAGCCTGAGTATAGGGGCTGACCATAGAGTACTCCACAACCTGGGGAGGGGGCTGGCTCCTCTCCTTGGGGAACTTTCAGCTGCTGGGTCTTTATTTTCTTTACAACCACGGGGCATCCTTTCAATACAGGAGGTGCCAGTGCCTCCAGCATCACACGCTCGTCTTTCTCCAGCTCCTCTATTTCTGGGGCTGATGGCACCTTTCTCTCCCCTCCCCCCAGTGCCTCCTCTGCTACAACCTTTAACTTTTCTACTGTACCTCGCAGCAATGCTACCTCAGTCTTCAGAAGGTCTCTACCTTCAGTTCAATGCTTTGCAGCTGACATTCTCATACCACCTCTGCCTGTGCTTCCGTCAGGTGTTTGTCTTTTTCCTTTATGGCCTCTTCCTCCTTCAGAACACCTGGCAGCACTGCTGTCTCATCTCCAATGGCACCCTGCTGCCAGTGCTCTTGTATCAATGTCTTTTCTCTCCTCAGGGAATCCACAGAAGTTTGCAGCTCGTGTTCTCATGCCGCCATTTCTTGGGTCTCCTCTGTAGACTTTTTTAATACTGTGAGAAGCTGCCAAGCCACAGTCCCCATTGCCTCATGGGCACTCTGCTTCTCAAAGGATCTGCTTACTATACCAAAGGCCACCCCTACAGCCTCAGGTGTTACCTCCACTTGCCTCAAGTCCTTGGGTGGGCCCCAGTCCTCTAGGAGGCAAGTCACCTCAGACCACATACCCATTGGGGTACAATCCACTGTCTCCCCATTCACAGGGGCAGCCTGCTGAAGCACCCCTCCCATAAGGGCAGCTTGTCTTTTTCCTTGGTCAACAATGAACCCTGCCTACTTTCGCCAATTGTCTCACCAATGGGTTTCAGCCCCGAGCAAGTTCACTATGGATTCAATGAGACCAAAGAAATTGACAGCAGAACGTTCTTTGGGGTGAAAGAGTTTATTACCCGGCTTGTTCTCCTGGCAGTGGGTCGAGCACCAGCGTCTCTGCCTCCGTGCAGAGCACTGGGCCAAGCTCTTTATATAGCACAGTAATAGCTTATTGCCCAAAGGCGTGGAAGTGGTAGCCTAGCAACAGGCCAGTTACATCATCAGGTGGTTTAAGTTCAGTGAGGATCCTGGCCATAGGAACCCCAACTTCCCCACAGGTATTGCTTAACTTCTGAGAGATAAGAAAATGCTCAATATAAAAATTCAACAATCATTTACAGAGGCTTTGAGATTTGTACAGTTTAATTTATAAAAATGTATATATATATAGACACACACACACACAGACATACATATATGTCTTGCCAATGGTTTTCTTCACAGCGAAAGTTCACTCTTGATTCAGTGAGACTGAAAAATGACAATGGAATGTTCTTGGGGTGAAAGCGTTTATACCCAACTTTATTTCCACGTGGTAGGTAAAGTGCTGGAATCCCATCCCCTCAGAGTGAGTCTGCATGCAGCAAGCTGGCGTCTGCCTCTGGGCCTCTCCAACTCTGCAGCTGTCTGAGTCTTTGTCCTTGGCACTGCCACCACTCCAGTTTCTGCTCTCCTATAGCCCTGCAGCCCAGAACACTGGATGGAGCTCTTTATATGGAGCTAATAACAACGTATTGCCAACAACTGTGTGGTGAGCAAGCTGACAAGGGTCTGGTAAGAATCTTGGCCATAGGAGCTTTCATTTTCTCTATAATGTGTATATATACACCATATATATATAAATTCATTAGAATTTTGTTCATCAAGTCCATATGAACTACTACAGAACCTGAAAAGTTCAAGTTTGCTTTCCATTCAGAGGAACACACACATATTTCGGTTTATCATGAATTTTGGAGGAAATACTAAAACTTTGGAAGGAGTAAGTTATTTTTAAAATAAATATACCAAAAGGGAAAGCTTCTAAAAACAGTGTCATTGGATCCAGTGGATTTGGGTTCTCATATCCTGGACTTTCGCTTGGCATTAACTAAAAATACTAATATTAACTGTTGTTTTATTACTTAAATCATGTTTACTGAAGTCTTTCTCTCCAAATCACTAGACCAGTAACCTCTCACACAAACTTGTCCTTTTGTCTAACTAACTGTAGTTATTTATGTGCATGCCAATTTAAGGATCCTTAAGAATATTAAGTATATCATATATATATATATATATATATATATATGGCAGTAATATCCCTGATTTACGAACAATAAATGGTATATGGTTTATAGAATCAGTCCTAATATGGTTAAGAAATAGTTTTTTCTTAAATGGTCATGCATTTCAAGAGTCATATTCTCCATTCTTAAAGGCAGCCATTGAAAAATTAAAGGAAAGCATATAACCCTACAGAAGCAGTTCTCAATTCAGTCTAATAAACTGAAAGTCAAGTTAACCACTTTCTATTATCCACAATTTTTAAATAACATTTATAGTAGGAAGAGTAGAAGCACTTTACCTGAGGTGCCCCAACTGCAGCTGTTTTTCTTTTTCAGCCTGAGACCTCAGTATGTCATTCTTCCAGGATATGTCTAGCTGTTTCCCAAAGACTCAGATTTTTTCCTGCTATTCACAACGCTAATCAACCAGGAGCCAATTTGGTCAATTGGAGCAACAAGCCAATCTGAAAGTAGCAAACCTTTATTCAATTACTACAACAGTGCAAGCAGGAGGCAAAAAGTAAGGGGCCAGCTGCCCATCATTCTACTATTTCCCCCCATAGAATGGCACCAGTTAAGGGTAAGGTGGTTGCAGCACAGGTGTGCAGAATCTTCTCACTGGCAAGGAGCCTCAACCAAAAGCTGATTCACTCTTTATGGATCCATGAGTCAAAGACAGGAAAAGGGGTAAGGACTAGGAGTATAAAGGTAGTGTATCAGAGTGTGGAAATGTCTCTTTACCAGTGTCTCTGATACGGAAGCCTCTGAAAGAGGAGCCTGGACTAGGTGCTTGAGCATGGCTGGCCTGGGCGCAGGGAGATTGGGCTGAATCCTTGAATCTTAACTCCTTGCAAAATACTAAAAGGAATTGGCTGTGCACCAAATCTGGTGTAAAGAGGGCAACCTTCCTCCATGGAGCTGTCAGGCAAAGCCTTGTGATTGTCAGTATAGGATTTTGTCATGGAGCCAGATTCCCCACTCAACGGCTATACTAGGATTCTTTTAAATTGTATGGGTGTGACATATCATAACTTATTCTATGATCAATGTATTCATATATTTCTTGCTCTTTATGGTAGAAACTTCTATTGTTTGTATACATCTGGCTCTCCTTTCTTTTCAGGGCCATGAGAGATTATACTTCTTTGTTGCCTGGAAGTTAGGCAGAACTATGCATCGTTTTAGAAAAGTGATGGGTATCACTTCTGGACCAAAATATTTAATTGTCAGTGTATCCCTTGCTGGAGAGATAAAGAAGACGATATGTTCCAGATGATGCAGCTAGAGAATGCTGGCACTTCTATCAACTGCAGCAACTCTATTAAACAAGGATATTGAATATGTAGAGTCATTATGTGGAACAGGAACATGGGATAAGCCAGACGATAATTTACTGAGATATTTTAGGTTGTTATAGAAGTACAACTTAAGTGAATCCTGATTAATAACAGGCTTCTATTACAGTACTTCAATACAAGGCTGAACACTTTTGGGCACTAGGTATATATTAGGGAACAAAGCAGTCAAAAAGTCTTGCTTTCTCAGATGTGATATATTGATGGGAAGAGGCTTACTATTAAAAAAGCAACAGATAAATAAATATGTCAGATATTTGTTAGTTCTCACCAAGGCAGAGAGTAGGAAGGGGTAACATGTACAGGTAATGCAATTTCCATAGAATTATTCACTGAAAAGATAACCTTAGAGGGGAGATTTTCAGGAGCCTCTCATACTGCCCTCAGTATATATAGGTCAAATGCTTTATACTCTGCTTATAGTTGAATAAATTTTGTATTTAGCATTATGTTTAAAATTGAGTTTTCTTAAAAAATAATCACTCTTTTGGACTATTTTAATGAATAAAAAATTAGTTAATTTCTTTTTTTCCCTCTTATATGGTACATTTCCAGAAAACCTTTTGCTTTATCAGTAGGTGCTGTTAATAATGAAACTTTTAAATTTTTACTACTGACTCTTCCAATATATTAGGAATCAGTTTTATATCGCATATATTAAGATATATTAAGTAGAGGTTTTTTTATGATATTTATTCAAGAATGTCTTAGAGTTATATATTTATAACTGATTAGAAGTGACCAAATTAAGTCTTACTTAAGTGAATTATTTTAAGAAAAATGGCTAGTGGAGATTAAACAAGATGGCAGCATGAGAACTGAGGCAGAAACCTCCTCCAAAACTACATATAACACAAAAATACAGCAAATACAACTAATCCTGAAAGAGCAACTGGAAAAAAGACTGCAACAGATGGCCTACATCTGTGGAAAAGAGAAGGGTAAAGTAGGAAAGCCATCATCTGGCAGGACCCAAGCACTACCCCCACCTCAGCTCACTGTGGAAAGAAGAGAAACAGAGGGAGGAGGGAGTAGAAGCCCAGGACTGCTAAATAATCACACCTGGAGATCTACTCCAGGAGCACAAACCCACATTAGATGGTGCTTTGGAGATTAGAGGAGTTGGAAGGCAAAAACAGGTGGAATACTTGGAAAGACTGAGATTCCAGCTGCTTGTGGAGAACAGGTACCCACAACTGAACACTCTGGGACAAAAGAAAGGCAAGCACATTGAACTCCAAACAGTGAGAGGGATGCTAAAGTGGCAAGGATTACACAGAGCTTGCTGCTCAGGAGAAAGGAAAGGTGAACAAAATTGGCCTGGCACACTCAGCCCTGCAGGTTGGAAACTTTCAGGAGCTTCAGGCACTCCACTCTCTGGTTAACAATGCAGCGCCAAGGTCCCCCACTGTGATATGCAGCCTGCCACTCATTCTTCCAGCCCACACCAGTTTGCAAACCTGCTGCCCCCAACAACATACCAGGCCAGCTGGAGGGCGGTTCCACCTATAGCAGTGGAGCATAGAGGCTTGTCCCTGCATGCTAAGCCCACTGGCCCAAGCAGTGGAGGCAGGCACTGCAGCTGGAGGCAGGAAAGAGCTCTTTCCTCCTGGCAGGCACTGGTGCTCTACACCTGTGACCCCCAACATCGCTCCACGGGCTGGGAAGCCACAGAGAATAGAGCTTCTGGGCACTAGAGGGTGCTGCCTACACAAAGTTACTATACCACAGTATTCATTAGGAATATGAAATTACAAAAGAATCCAGTACAAACCATAATCCCTCAAACACCACAGAGATGGAGAGTGAAACTGAAATCAATTATCCTGGTAAAGATTTAAAAATAAAAATCATAAACATGACTTCTGTGAAGATGGTGGCATGAGCAAGGAGGCAGAAATATCCTCCCAAAACCAAATATATTTATGAAAATACAACAAATACAACTATTCCTAAAAGAGAGACCAGAAGATACAGGACAGCACACAGCCTGCATCTACACCGGAGAGGACTCGGCACCGTGCAAGGTGGGTAAGATACGGAGCCGCATCCCGGGGGGACCTGAGCACTTACCCACCCCAACGCACCGGCGGGAGGAGAGGATTCAGAGCCGGGAGGGAGTGGAAGCACAGGCCCACTAAATAACCAGTCCTGGTGATCTTCACTGGAAGCACTGACACATTTCGCGTGTTGTATCGGAGATTGGAGAGACACAGGTACAGGATCCAAGATGGCAGGTCCACTCAGCCGGATCCCCGGGACAAAAGAAAAGCATGTGCTTTTTTAATGGTCTTAAAGAGAAAGAAGCCCAATGGAGGAGCAGGATCATCCCGGCGCACTCAGCCAAGCAGGCTGGGAGTCCTGGAGAATTTCATTCCTCTTGGAGTGAGGCTGGGAAAAGCAGTAGCACTGAAAATCAGCAGCCTCCCATTTGCTCCCTCACCAGCCAGAATCACAAAGGTCCCGGCGGAGCAGCATGGCTGCGGATTAGTGGAGCAGCAGCAACACCTACAGGATCCTCACAGAAACTACAAATGGGAGGCTTTTAATTTTTTTTCTCCATTTTCCCTTTCTTCTTTTCGTCTTTTTCTGACCACATCTATTGCCATGAAAAAACAGAGGAATATAGTACAAACAAAGCTTACCCAGACAACCCCAGAACAGACAACCCCAGAGAGGGAGCCTGATGGGATGGACATGCACAATCTTCCTGAAAAAGAATTCAGAATAAAAGTCATAACAATACTGATGAATCTACAGAGAAATATGCAAGAGCTAAGGGAGGAAGTGAGGGAAGTGAGGAAAGACAAGGCAGAGATGAGACGAGCAATCGACAGGCTTTGCAGCAGACTGGACGAGATTCAAGAGACTATTAATGGAATAGAAATCAGAGAACAGGAATACAGAGAAGCTGAGGCAGAGAGAGATAAAAGGATCTCTAGGAATGAAAGAATTTTAAGAGAACTGTGTGACCAATCCAAACGGAACAGTATTGGCATTATAGGAGTACCAGAGGAAGAAGAGAGAAAAAGGGATAGAAAGTGTCTTTGAAGAAATAATTGCTGAAAACCTCCCCAAGCTGGGGAAGAAAATAGACTCTCAAACCATGGAAGCTTACAGATCTCCCAACAAAAGGGACCCAAGGAAGACAACAACAAGACACATAATAATTAAAATGGCAAAGATTGAGACTGAGTCCTGCCCCCAGTATCTCTACACCTCCTTCTGCAGCAGGGGCAGTGCCCGCACTCCACGATGGCAACTTGAGGCTGCACCCAGGCAGCCCCAGAGCAGTGCTATGCAGAGGGGCTTCGCGCCCCGAAGGGGTGTGTGCAGGGCTGCACCTCTGAGAGCGGCGGTAGCAAGAGGACGTGTGTGCCTCACACCGTCCGCGTGAGGTGAGGAGGGCGACCCGCACCACCTTCTGGTCCACCTTCCAGATTGCAGTAATAGGAGACTTCCGGGAAGATGGCGGTATGAGCAGGGCGGCAGAAATCTCCTTCCAACACTATATTTATCTATGAAAATACAGCAAATACAACTACTCCTAAAAGAGAGACCAGAATACACAAGAAAGTTCCCAGTGTGCAGCTACACCCAAGAGGACTCGGCACCCCAAGAGGCGGGTAAGATACGGAGCTGCGACCTGGCAGGAACTGAGCACACCCCCATCCCAGCACACCGGCAGGAGGAGAGGATTCGGAGCTGGGAGGGAGTGGAACAGAAGGTCTGCGAAATAACCAGCCCCGGTGGTATGCACCGGGAGCACTGACACACATCGCGCGGTGCATCGGTCATTGGAGAGGCAGAAGGTGCAGGTTTAGAGTCAGAACGTGCCAGGCCTGTGCAGACAGTGCCCAGGGACAAGAAAAAAGCACGCGCCATTTACAGCAGTCTCAGAGAGTCTGGGTCCCAGCGAGGGAACACCATCACCCCGGTGAGCACAGCCCTGCAGCTGGAAGTCCTGGGGAAATTTGGTCCCCGTTGCTGGTGACAGAAAGAAGGGAGCAGACACCCTGGAACTTTATACAGAAAACAATAGCCCCCCATTCATTCCCAACCCGGCCGAAAAGCAGCGTGGCCGTGACTGTGGAATAGTGGAGCAACGGTGACACCTACAGCATGCCCAGAGAATCCACGCCAGGTGGGCTTTTTTTTTGCTCATTTGTTTTATTTCTTGCCCCCCCTTTTTTTTGCTCATTTCTTTTATTTCTTGCCCTTTTTCTTTCTTTTTTTCACCTTCCTTTTCTTTCATTTCTTTATTTCTTCTTTCTCCCTTTTCTTTCTCTTCCTTTTTTTTTTTGGCATGCTTGGTTTTTTTTTGGTGGTTTTTTCTTAAACCTTAAAGAGCCCAGCTGACATACATGGCACCTACCAGCGACCACTCTTATCAACATAACAAGACAGAACATGATATAGACAAAAATCACCAAGACACAGACACCATCAGAGAAGGACTCTGAAGGGATGGAAATTCAGCATTGTTCTGGAAAAGAATTCAGAATAAAAGTCATAACCATGCTGATGGATCAACAGAGAAATATGCAAGAGCTAAGGGAGGAAGTCAGGGAAGTCAGGAAAGACAATGCAGAAATGTGACAAGACATCGACGGGCTCAGCAGCAGACTGGACGAGATGCAAGAAACTGTTAATGCAATAGAAATCAGGGAAGAAGAACACAGAATAGATGAGGCAGAGAGAGATAAAGGGATCTCTAGGAATGAAAGAATATTAAGAGAACTGTGTGACCAATCAAACAGAACAATATTCACATTATAGGAGTACCAGAGGAAGAAGAGAGAGAAAAAGGGATAGAAAGTGTCTTTGAAGAAATAATTGCTAAAAACTTCCCCAAGCTGGGGAAGGAAATAGTCTCGCAGTGCACAGAAGCCCACACATCTCCCAACACAAGGGACCGAGGAAGACAACACCAAGACACATAATAATTAAAATGGCAAAGATCAAAGATAAGGACAGAGATTTAAAGGCAGATAGAGAAAGAAAAATGATGACCTTCAAAGGAAAACCCGTCAGACTAACATCAGACTTCTCAACAGAAACCTTACAGGCTAGAAGAGAATGGCATAATATATTTAACGCAATGAAACAGAAGGGCCTCGAAACAAGAATATTGTATCCAGCACAATTATGATTTAAACATGATGGAGGGAGTAAACAATTTCCAGACATTCCAAACCTGAGAGAATTTGGTTCCCATAAACCACCTCTACAGGACATTGTAAAGGAACTGCTCTAGAGGGAAGCATTCCTAAGGCTAAAAAGCTGTCACCAGAGAAAATAAAATCATAGCAAAGAAAGCAGACCATCCAAATACTAACTAAAGGCAAAGAATAAAACACCTAGTACATAAAGAATGGAGGAGGAAGAATAAGAAGGGAGAGAAATAAAGAAATATCAGACTGTGTTTACAGTAACTTAATAAGAAAGTTAAGTTAGATTGTTAGATAGCAAAGAAGCAACCCTTGAACCTTTGGTAACCACGAATCTAAAGCCAGAAATGGCAATAAGTACATATCTTTCGATAATCACCCCAAACGTAAATGGACTGAACACACGAATCAAAAGACACAGAGTAACAGAATGGGTAAAAAAGCAAGACCCATCTATACACTGCATACAAGAAACTCACCTTAAACACAAAGATATCCCCAGATAAAAAGTGAAGGGATGGAAAAAGATATTTCAGGCAAATAACAAGGAGAAAAAAGCACGTGTTGCAGTACTTGTATCAGACAAAATAGACTTCAAAACGAAGAAAGTAGCAAAAGGTAAAGAAGGACATTACATAATGAAAAAGAGGTCAGTCCAACAAGAGAATATAACCATTTTAAATATATATGCACCCAACACAGGAGCACCGGCATTTGTGAAACAAATACTAAAAGAATTAAAGGAGTAAATAGACAGCAATGCATTCATTTTAGGTGACTTCAACACACCACTCACTCCAAAGGACAGATCAACCAGACAGAAAATAAGTAAAGACATAGAGGCACTGAACAACACACTAGAACAGAGGGACCTAACAGAACTCTACACACAAAAGCAACAGGACACACATTCTTCTCAAGTGCACATGGAACATTTTCCAAATAGACCACATACAAGGCCACAAAAAGAACCTCAGTAAAATCGAAAATATTGAAATTCTACCAACGAATTACTCAGATCATAAAGGTATTAAACTAGAATTAAACTTTAGAAAGAAAACAAAAAAGGCTCACAAATACAGGGAGACTTAAAAACATT
Organism: Smutsia gigantea; assembly: GCA_032199065.1. NCBI lineage: Eukaryota > Metazoa > Chordata > Mammalia > Pholidota > Manidae > Smutsia > Smutsia gigantea. Next base: position 39,738 of record JAVSCE010010082.1, read on the forward strand.
CTCCTAATTAATCAATTGGTCAACGACCAAATCAAAACAGAAATCAAAGAGTATAAGGAGACAAATGACAACAACAACATAAAGCCAAAACTTCTATGGGACGAAGCAAAGGCAGTTCTAAGAGGAAAGTATATTGCAATCCAGGCCTATCTAAAGAAGAAGAACATTCCCAAATGAACAGTCTAAAGACACAATTACTGAAATTGTAAAAAGAAGAACAAATGAGACCCAAAGTCACAAGAAGGAGGGACATAATAAAGATCAGAGAAGAAATAAATAAAATTGAGAAGAACAAAACAATAGAAAAAATCAATGAAACCAAGAGCTGGTTCTTTGAAAAAATACACGAAATAGATAAACCCCTAGCCAGAATCATTAAGAGAAAAAGAGAACATACACACATAAAGAGAATCAGAAATGAGAAAGGAAGAATCACGGTGGATCTGACAGAAATACAAAGAATTATAAGACAATACTATGAGAATCTATATGCGAGCAATCTGAAAAACCTAGAAAAAATGGACAATATTTATAAAAATACAAACTTCCAAAACTGACAAAAAAAGAAACAGAAAAACTAAACAGACCAATCACCAGCAAAGAAATTGAAGCGGTAATCAAAAAACTACCCAAGAACAAAACCCCGGACCTGACGGATTCACCTCTGAATTCTACCAGACATGTAGAGAAGAAATAAAACCATTCTCATTAAAGTTTTCCAAAAAATAGAAGAGGAGGGAATACACCCAAACTCATTCTATGAAGTCAGCATCACTCTAATACCAAAACCGGGCAAAGACCTCACCAAAAAAGAAAACTACAGACCAATATCCCTGATGAACGTAGATGCAAAAATATTCAACAAAATATTAGCAAACCGAATTCAAAAATACATCAAGGGGATCATATACCATGATCAATTGGGATTCAACCCAGGGATGCAAGGATTGTACAACATTCGAAAATCCATCAACATCATCCACCACATCAATAAAAAGAAGAACAAAAACCACATGATTTTCTAAATAGATGCTGAAAAAGCATTTGACAAAATTCAGCATCCATTCATGATTAAAACTCTCAACAAAGTGGATATAGACGGCAAGTACCTCAACATCATAAAGGCCATATATAACAAACCCACAGCTAACATACTGAATGGCGAGAAGCTGAAAGCTTTTCATCTAAGATCGGGAACAAGACAGGGATGCCCACTCTCCCCACTGTTATTCAACAGAATATTGGAGACCCTAGCCACGGGCAATCAGACAAAACAAAGATATACAAGGCATCCAGATTGGTAAAGAAGAAGTCAAATTGTCACTATTGGCAGATGACATGATACTGTACAAAAAAAACCCCTAAAGACTCCACTCCAAACCTACTAGAACTAATATCTGAATTCAGCAAAGTTGCAGGATACAAAATTAACACACAGAAATCTGATGCTTTCCTATACACTAGCGAAGAACTAACAGAAAGAGTAATCAGAAAAACAATTCCATTCACAATTGCATCAAAAAGAATAAAATACCTAGGAATTAACCTAACGAAGGAAGTGAAAGACCTGTACCCTGAAAACTACAAGACCTTCCTAAGAGAAATTAAAGAGGACACTAACAAATGGAAATGCATCCCATGCTCTTGGCTAGGAAGAATAAATATTGTCAAAATGGCTATACTAACCAAAGCAACCTACAGGTTCAATGCAATCCCTATCAAACTACCAAGAGCTTTCTTCAATGAACTGGAACAAATAATTCTAAAATTTATATAGCACCACAAAAGACACTGAAGAGCCAAAGCAATCCTGAGAAGGATGAATAAAACAGGGGGAATTATGCTCCCTGACTTCAAGCTCTACTACAAAGCCACAGTAATCAAGACAATTTGGTATTGGCACAAAAACAGACCCACAGACCAGTGTAACAGAACAGAAAATCCAAACACCAACCCAAACACATATAGTCAATTAGTATTTGATAAGGGAATCTTGGATATATATTGGGGAGATGACGGCCTCTTCAGCAGCTGATGTTCGAAAAACTGGACAGCTACATGTAAGAGAATGAAACTGGACTAGTATCTAACCCCATACAGAAAGGTAAACTCAAGGTGGATCAAAGACCTGAATGTAAGTCATGAAACCATAAAACTCTTAGAAAAAAATATAGGCAAAAACCTCTTGAACATAAACATGAGTGACTTTTTCATGAACATATCTCCCTGGGCAAGGGAAACAAAAGGAAAAATGAACAAGTGGGAATATATGAAGCTGAAAAGCTTCTGTACAGCAAGGGGCACCATCAGTAGAACAAAAAGACTTCCTATAGTATGGGAGAATATATTCATAAATGACGTATCCGATAAGGGATTGACATCCAAAATATACAAAGAACTCACGCACCTCAACAAACAAAGAGCAAATAATCCAATTAAGTAATGGGCAGAGGACATGAATAGACACTTCTCCAAAGAAGAAATTCAGATGGATAACAGGCACATGAAAAGATGCTCCACATCACTAATCATCAGAGAAATGCAGATTAAAACCACAATGACATACCACCTCACACCAGTGAGGATAGCCAACATCCAAAACACGAACAACAGCAAATGTTGGCAAGGATGTGGAATAAAGTGAACCCTCCTACACTGCTGGTGGGAATGCAAATTAGTTCAACCACTGTGGAAAGCAGTATGGAGGTTCCTCAAAAAACTCAAAATAGAAATACCATTTGACCCACGAATTCCACTCCTAGGAATTTACCCTAAGAATGTTGCAGCCCAGTTTGAAAAAGACAGATGCACCCCTATGTTTATCACAGCACTATTTACAATAGCCAGGAAAAGAAAGCAACCTAAGTGTCCATCAGTAGATGAATGGATAAAGAAGAAGTGGTACATATACACAGTGGAATATTATACAGCCATAAGAAGAAAGCAAATCCTACCATTTATAACAACATGGATGGAGGTAGACGGTATTATGCCCAATGAAATAAGCCAAGCTGAAAAAGACAAGTACCAAATGATGTCACTCCTATGGAGAGTATAACAACTGAGAAAAAACTGAAGGAACAAAACAGCAGGAGACTCACAGAACCCAAGAACGGACCAATAGTTACCAAAGGGAAAGGGACTGGGGAGGATGTTTGGGAAGGGAAGGGCAAGGGGGAAAAAGGGACATTACAATTGCAGATGTAATGTTAGGGGGGCACAGGAAGGCCTGTACAACCCAGAGAGGACTAGTAGTGACTCTATGGCATCTCACTACGCTGATGCACAGTGACTGTAATGGGGTTTGGGGGGGGAGCTGATGAAGGGTGTAGTGTAATCACCATAATATTACACATTTAACTGTAGATTAATAATATCAAAATAAACTTAAAAAAAAGATTGCAGTAATAGTAGTACTCAGCTCACAGGTGATATATGTAGGATAGTTAGCATGGTGATGGCATGTGATTAAATATATAATAAGTATTAGTTCTTAACAGTACTATTATAGTAGTAGTGGTTAATATATTTTGACATTTTTTCTCAAATTATAATCCCCATTTCTTAGTGCCTAATGAACAGAGGGTGTTTGACAAATACTTGTTGAATGAATATTTGTAAACTTTAGCTTAGTAGAAATGGAAACTTTCTAAATGTGCCTGTTAATGAGAAAATAAATGGGTTAATCACAAAGAAAAAATGGCAAAGATCAAAGATAAGGACAGAGTATTAAAGGCAGCTGGAGAGAGAGAAATATCACCTACAAAGGAAAATCCATCAGACTATCATCACACTTCTCAACAGAAACTTTACGGGACAGAAGAGAATGGCATGATATATTTAACGAAATTAAACAGAAGGGCCTTGAGCCGAGAATATTGTAACCAGCACGATTATCATTTAAATTTCAGGAGGGAATGAACAGTTTCCAGACATGTGAAAGCTGAGGGAATTTGCCTCCCATAAACCACGTCGTCAGGATATCTTTAAGGGACTGCTCTAAATGGAAGCTTTCCTAAGGCTAAAAAGAGGTCACCAGAGAAAATAAAATCATAGGAAAGAAAACAGACCATGCAAATACTAACTAAAAGGAAAGAATAAAACACCTAGTATATAAAGAATGGAGGAGGAAGAATAAGAAGGGAGAGAAATAAAGAATCATCAGACTCTGTTTACAATAACTTAACATGAAAGTTAAGTTAGACTGTTACATAGTAGAGAAGCTACCCTTGAACCTTTGGTAACCATGAATCCAAAGCCAGCAATGGCAATGAGTACATATCTATCGATAATCACCCTAAACGAAAATGGACTGAATGCACCAATCAAAACACACAGAGAACCAGAATGGATAAAAAAGCAAGACCCATCTACATGCTGCTTACAGGAGATTCACCTCAAACCCAAAGACATTCACAGACTAAAGGTGAAGGGATGGAAAAAGATATTTCATGCAAATAACAAAGAGAAAAAAGCAGGTGTTGCAGTACTTGTATCAGACAAAATGGAGTTCAAAATGAAGAAAGTAGCAAGAGATAAAGAAGGACATTAAATAATGATAAAGGGGTCAGTCCACCAAGTGGATATAACCATTTTAAATATATACTCACCCAACACAGGAGCGCCGGCATATGTGAAACAAATACTAAAAGAATTAAAGCAGGAAATAGAAAGCAATGCAGTCATTTTAGGAGACTTCAACACACCACTCACTCCAAAGGACAGGTCAAACAGACAGAAAATAAGTAAAGACACAGAGGCACTGAACAACACACTAGAACAGATGGACCTAACAGGCATCTACAGAACTCTGCACCCAAAAGCAACAGGATACATATTCTTCTCAGGTGCACATGGAACATTTTCCAGAATAGACCACATACTAGGCCACAAAGAGAACCTCAGTAAATTGAAAAATATTGAAATCCTACCAAACAACTTCTCAAATCACAAAGGTATAAAACTAGAAAAAATTTTAGAAAGAAATCAAAAAGGCTCACAAATACATGGAGACTTAACCACATTCTCCTAATTAATCAATGGGTTAACGACCAAATGAAAACAGAAATCAAAGAATATATGGAGACTAATGAAAACAACAACACAAAGCCACAACTTCTGTGGGACGCAGCAAAGGCAGTTCTAAGAGGAAAGTATATTGCAATCCAGGCCTATTTAAAGAAGGAAGAACATTCCCAAATGAATAGTCTAAAGACACAATTACTGGAATTGGAAAAAGAAGAACAAATGAGGCCCAAAGTCACCAGAAGGAGGGACATAATAAAGATTAGAGAAGAAATAAATAAAATTGAGAAGAATAAAACAATAGAAAAAATCAATGAAACCAAGGGCTGGTTCTTTGAAAAAATAAACAAAATAGATAAAACCCTAGTCAGACTTATTAAGGGAAAAAGAGAATCTACACACATAAACAGAATCAGGACTTCCAGGAAGATGGCAGTGTGAGCAGGGTGGCAGAAATCTCCTCCCAACACTATATTTATCTACGAAAACACAGAAAATACATCTATTCCTAAAAGAGAGACGAGAATACACAGGAAAGCGCACAGCGTGCAGCTACACCCGAGAGGACTCGGCACCCCAAGAGGCGGGTAAGATACGGAGCCGCGACCCGGCGGGACCCGAGCCCTCCCCCACCCCAGCGCACTGGCGGGAGGAGAGGATTCAGAGCCGGGAGGGAGTGGAAGTGCACCCCGCGAAGTAGCCAGCCCCGGTGATCTGCACGGGGAGCGCTGACCCACATTGCGCAGTGCAGCGGAGATTGGAGAGACAGAGCGGCAGGATCTGAGCGGGGAACGCGCCAGGGTGCTTGCAGCCGGCTCCCGGGAAGGAAAAAAAAAAAAAGCACGCGCTTTCTTCAGCGGTCTTAAAGAGACAGGAGCCCAGCGGAGGAGCCGGATCGCCCCAGCACACTCAGCCCAGCAGGCTGGGAGTCCTGGGGAGTTTCAGACGCCTTAGCTGGCAACTGAGGAAGCGTAGCCATACTTAACACTTCTCACTGAGATCAACAGCCTCCTATTCGTTCCCACCCCTGCCAGAGCGATAAAGGGCCCTGCGGAGCGGCACAGTCACAGCTGTGGAATAGTGGGGCAATAGCGCCACCTAGAGCATTCCCACAGAATCTACATCCGGTGGGCATTTTTTTGTTTTTTTTTTTGTTTTGTTTTTTGTTTTTTGTTTTGTTTTTGTTTTTTCTTTTCTTTCTTTTTTTTTCTTTTCTTTCTTTCTTTTTTTCTTTTTTTCTTTTTTTTTCTTCTCTTTTTAAAGTCTTAAAGAGCCCAGCTGACATACGTGGCAACTATCAGTGACCAATTACATAGCCATGAAAAGACAGAGGAATATGGTTCAGACCAAAATCAACCAGACAACCCCAGAGAGGGAATCTGAAGGGATGGAAATGCACAGTCTTCCTGAAAAACAATTCAGAATAAAAGTCATAACCATGCTGATGGACCTACAGAGAAATGTGCAAGAGCTGAGGGAGGAACTGAGGGAACTGAGGAAAGACAAGGCAGAAATCAGACAAGCGATCGACGGGCTTAACAGCAGAATGGATGAGACGCAAGAGACTGTTAATGGAATAGAAAACAGAGAACAGGAGTACAGAGCAGCTGAGGCAGAGAGAGATAAAAGGATTTCTAGGAATGAAAGAATATTAAGAGAACTGTGTGACCAATCCAAACGGAACAATATTCGCATTATAGGAGTACCAGAGGAAGAAGAGAGAGAAAAAGGGATAGAAAGTGTCTTTGAAGAAATAATTGCTGAAAACTTTCCCTCGCTGGGGAAGGAAGTAGTCTCGCAGTCCACCGAAGTTCATAGATCTCCCAACACAAGGGACCCAAGGAAGACAACACCAAGACACATAATAATTAAGATGGCAAAGATCAAAGATAAAGACAGGGTATTAAAGGCAGCTAGAGAGAGAAAAAAGATCACCTACAAAGGAAAACCCATCAGACTATCATCAGACTTCTCAAGAGAAACCTTACAGGCCAGAAGAGAATGGCATGATATATTTAACGTTATGAAACAGAAGGGCCTCGAACCAAGAACATTGTACCCAGCACGATTATCATTTAAATATGATGGAGGGATTAAACAATTTCCAGATAAATGAAAGTTGAGAGAGTTTGCCTCTCATAAACCACGACTACAGGATATCTTAAATGGACTGCTCTAGATGGAAGCCCACCTAAGGCTAAAAAGATGTCACCAGAGAAAATAAAATCATAGCAAAGAAAGCAGACCATCTAAATACTAACTAAAGGCAAAGAATAAAACACCTATTACAGAAAGAATGGAGGAGGAGGAATAAGAAGGGAGAGAAAGAAAGAAACATCAGACTGTGTTTACAATAACTTAACAAGAAAGTTAAGTTAGATTCTTAGACAGTAAAGAAGCAACCCTTGAACCCTTGGTAACCACGAATCTAATGCCAGCAATGGCAATAAGTACATACCTATCAATAATCACCCTAAATGTAAATGGACTGAATGCACCAATCAAAAGACACAGAGTAACAGAATGGATAAAAAGCAAGACCCATCTATATGCTGCCTACAAGAAACTCACCTCAAATCCAAATATATACACAGACTAAAAGTGAAGGGATGGAAAAAGATATTTCATGCAAACAACAAAGAGAAAAAAGCAGGTGTTGCAGTACTTGTATCAGACAAAATAGACTTCAAAACGAAGAAAGTAACAAAAGATAAAGAAGGACGTTACATAATGATAAAGGGGTCAGTCCAACAAGAAGATATAACCATTATAAATATGTATGCACCCAACACAGGAGCACCAGCATATGTGAGACAAATACTAACAGAATTAAAGGAGGAAATAGACAGCAATGCATTCATCTTAGGAGACTTCAACACACCACTCACTCCACAGGACAGATCAACCAGACAGAAAATAAGTAAAGACACAGAGGCCCTGAACAACACACTAGAACAGATGGACCTAACAGACATCTACAGAACTCTACACCCAAAAGCAACAGGATACACATTCTTCTCAAGTGCACATGGAACATTTTCCAGAATAGACCACATACTAGGCCACAAAAAGAACCTCAGTAATTTCAAAAATATTGAAATCCTACCAACCAACTTCTCAGATCACCAAGGTATAAAACTAGAAATAAATTTTAGAAAGAAGTCAAAAAGGCTCACAAATACATGGAGACTTAACAACACTCTCCTAATTAATCAATGGGTTAATGACCAAATCAAAACAGAAATCAAAGAATATATGGAGACTAATGACAACAACAACACAAAGCCACAACTTCTGTGGGACGCAGCAAAGGCAGTTCTAAGAGGAAAGTATATTGCAATCCAGGCCTATTTAAAGAAGAAGAACATTCCCAAATGAATAGTCTAAATACACAATTACTGAAATTGGAAAAAGAAGAACAAATGAGGCCCAAAGTCACCAGAAGGAGGGACATAATAAAGATTAGAGAAGAAATAAATAAAATTGAGAAGAACAAAACAATAGAAAAAAATCAATAAAACCAAGAGCTGTATCTTTGAAAAAATAAATAAAATAGATAAACCCCTAGCCAGACTCATTAAGAGAAAAAGAGAATCTACACACATAAACACAATCAGAAATGAGAAAGGAAAAATCACGACGGACCCCACAGAAATACAAAGAATCATAAGAGAATATTATGGGAATCTATTTGCTAACAAGCTGGAAAACATAGAAGAAATGGACAACTTCTTAGAAAAATACAACCTTCCAAGACTGACCAAGCAAGAAACAGAAAAACTAAACAGACCAATCACTAGCGACGAAATCGAATTGGTAATCAAAAAACTATGCAAGAACAAAATCCCTGGGACAGATGGATTCACCTCTGAATTCTACCACACTCATATGGAAGAAATAAAACCCATTCTCCTTAAAGTTTTCCAAAAAATACTAGAGGAGGGAATACTTCCAAACTCATTCTATGAAGGCAGCATCACTCTAATACCAATGCCAGGCAAATACCACACCAAAAAATAAAATTATAGACCAATACCCCTGATGAATGTAGATGAAAAAATACTCAACAAAATATTAGCAAAACGAATTCAAAAATACATCAAGAGGATCATACAGCATGATCAAGTGGGATTCATCCCAGGGACACAAGGATGGTACAACATTCGAAAATCCATCAACATTATCCACCACATCAACAAAAACAAGAACAAAAACCACATGATCATCTCCATAGATGCTGAAAAAGAATTTGACAAAATTCTGCATCCATTCATGATTAAAACTGTCAACTAAGTGGGTAGAGAGGGCAAGTACCTCAACATCATAAAGGCCATACATGACAAACCCAGAGCTAACATCATACTGAATGGTGAGAAGCTGAAAGCTTTTCATCTAAGATCGGGAACAAGACAGGGATGCCCACTCTCTCCACTGTTATTCAACATAGTATTGGAGGTCATAGCCACGGCAATCAGACAAAACAAACACATACAAAGCATCCAGGTTGGTAAAGAAGAAGTCAAATTGTCACTATTTGTAGATGACATGATACTGTACATAAAAAACTCTAAAGACTCCACTCCAAAATTACTAGAACTAATATCTGAATTCAGCAAAGTTGCAGGTTACAAAATTAACACACAGAAATCTGTTGCTTTCCTATACACTAATGTTGAACTAACAGAAAGAGAAATCAGAAACACAATTCCATTCACAATTGCATCAAAAAGAATAAAATACCTAGGAATAAACCTAACGAAGGAAGTGAAAGACCTGTACTCTGAAAACTGCAAGACATTCCTAAGAGAAACTAAAGAGGACACTAACGAATGGAAATGCATCCCATGCTCTTGGCTAGGAAGAATAAATATTGTCAAAATGGCTATATTACCTAAAGCAATCTACAGATTCAACGTAATCCCTATCAAACAATGAAAAGCTTTCTTCAATTAACTGGAATAAATTTCTAAAATTTATATGGCACAAGAAAAGACACCGAAGAGCCAAAGCAATCCTGAGAACGAAGAATAAAACAGGGGGAATTACCATCCCTGACTTCAAGCTCTACTACAAGGCCACAGTAATCAAGACAATTTGGTATTTTCACCAAAACAGACCCACAGTCCAGTGGAACAGAATAGAAAATCCAAACATTAACCCAAGCATATACAGTCAATTAATATTTGATAAAAGTGCCTTGGTTATACAATAGGGAGATGACAACCTCTTCAGCAGCTGGTGTTGGAAAAACTGGACAGCTACATGGAAGAGAATGAAACTGGACTACTATCTAACCCCATACAGAAAGGTAAACTCAAGGTGGATCAAAGACCTGAATGTAAGTCATGAAACCATAAAACTCTTAGAAAAAAATATAGGCAAAAACTCTTGGACATAAACATGAGCGACTTCTTCATGAACATATCTCCCGGGCAAGGGAAACAAAAGCAAAAATGAGCAAATGGGACTATATGAAGCTGAAAAGCTTCTGTACAGCAAAGGACACCATCAGTAGAACAAAAAGACATCCTACAGTATGGGAGAATATATTCATAAATGACGTATCCGATAAGGGATTGACATCCAAAATATATAAAGAACTCACTCACCTCAACAAACAAAGAGCAAATAATCCAATTAAGAAATGGGCAGAGGACATGAATAGACACTTCTCCAAAGAAGAAATTCAGGTGGCCAAAAGGCACATGAAAAGATGCTCTACATCACTAATCATCAGAGAAATGCAGATTAAAACCACAATGAGATACCACCTCACACCAGTGAGGATACCCAACATCCAAAACACAAACAACAACAAATGTTGGCATGGATGTGGAGAAAAGGGAACTCTCCAACACTGCTGGTGGGAATACAAATTCGTTCAACCATTGTGCAAAGCAGTATGGAGGTTCCTCAAAAAACTCAAAATAGAAATACCATTTGACCCATGAATCCCACTGCTAGGAATTTACCGTAAGAATGCAGCAGCCCAGTTTGAAAAAGACAGATGCACCCCCATGTTTATCGCAGCACTATTTACAATAGCCAAGAAATGGATGCAACCTTAGTGTCTATCAGTAGATGATGGATAAAGAAGATATGGTACATATATACAATGGAAATTATTAAGATATAAGAAAAAACAAATCCTACCATTTGCAACAACATGGATGGAACAGAGTGTATTATGCTTAGAGAAATAAACCAAGTGGAAAAAGACAAATATCAAATGATCTCAGTCATATGTGGAGTATAAGAACAAAGAAAAGAACTGAAGGAACAAAACAGCAGGAGACTCACAGAACCGAATAACGGACTAATAGTTACCAAAGGGAAAGTAACTGAGGAGGATGGGCGGGAAGGGAGGGACAAGGGGGAAAAACCGGCATTACGATTAGCAGACATAATGTTTTGGGGGCATAGGGAGGGCTGTACAACTAAAGACGACAAGTAATGAGTCTATAGCATCTCACTAGCTGATGGACAGTGTCTGTAATGGGGTTGTTTGTGTGGACCTGATGAATTTGTAGTTTAGACTGGAACCATAATGATATCAACAACAGATGCTCTTGAAATATGATCTGGCACATGATAAATTAGAAAATAAACTCTGCCATAGTAAGACAATTTTACATGTCAATATATGAAGAAACCTCCAGTAAAATGTTTATCAAGAAAGAAATTTCCTGCAATATGTTTTTCAAAAATAATCCCGCAACCTTGAATGTTTTACTTCTTTGGCAGAGTGTGATCTTTTATAAATGAATTAAATATACTTACAACTAAATATTGTGGTTCTTTTCCCTATATCATTATTCTGGCTATTTCAAAAACCTTTTTTAATTATATAGTTTGACAATTTACTTTCTCCTCTCCCTTTTGAGTATCCCAGGTCTCTGAGGTCAGTGTCAAAAAAGAACATCTCTTGACCCAGGCAGATTCAGAGCAGATATGTATACAAAGAAAAACACTTTGATATGTTAAAGAAAAAAAAAGTACAAGTATCCAGCTTCCCACAGCATATTTGTTCCTTTTTGAGGATCTTTCCAAAGGGTTAGGTCTTAAAATTCTAAGAGTGTGTCAGTGTACTGGATAAATGAATGACCTAATGGCTTTCCATATCTATTACTCAGTTTTCACTATCCCCCTGCACAAAAATGGCATTTTTTTACATAAATATTTCCCCAACAACTGAAGATAGAGAATTTCTATATATCTCAGGAAATGGACTAGGCTTTATTCCACCAAATACAATGAGGCAATGAGGTTCCATGTGAAAAGATAGTTTGGAATATCAATATAAGGAAACACTTCACCTTCAAAGGATGCTACAAAAATATGTGTGCTTTATGGTCCAGCTGAGACTGCCTAAGGTAAGGTCAGAGACAGACTTAGTTTTAAATGAAGTCCAACTCACCCCAACTCCTTTAAAAGGAGCCAGACTATTCAAATAAGTGAAAGTACGTACTATCATAAAAACTCAACCATAAACACAAACCTCTGTTCTGACAACTCTCTATGGGTTAAAACACTTTTTCACTAATTTTTTATGTTCTTTGTTTCACCAATTTTTATTTGATTCCACACTTCTACTCCTAAAATTTCCTTATTTGACTCCACACTTTTACTCTTAATTTTCCCTTAGTTTGACTTATTTGAAATTATACGGTGGTAGTCTTCCAAACTGCCAAGTCTGGTTAAGACTTCTGATACCAGTCACAAGTTCAAGAGTCTGAGGATCAACCCCACTTCAGACCAGCTGACTACAAAATTGGGGCTCTCCACAGACTCCCTCAGGTTTGATTATTTCCTAGAATGACTCACAGAACTCAAAAAAGCACTATACTTAAAATATCAGTTTTGTTATAGCAAAATGATACAAATTATGACCAGCTAAAGAAAGAGAAACATGAGTAAAGACTGGGAGAGTTCCACATTTGAAACTTCCATATATTCAGTAATATGTTCGTTTTCCAGCAGTCAAGTGTGACAATTTTCAGAGTATTGCCAACGAGGAAAGCTCACCCTTTACTTAGGCATGATTGAATTTTTCCCCATGCAAATTTAACTAAATCTCCATTCTCCATATCACTGCAGAAGTTGAATTGATATCATGTGGCTCCAAACCCTAACACTCTTAACTACGTGGTTGGTCTTTGGGACAGTGTCATTCCACCCTTAGTCTTTGTGTTAGCGTAAACTATCTAGGGACCCAGCATAAATCACCTCATTAGCACAAGCTATGAAGTGCAGTGGAGGGGATCACCATAAATAACAAAGACTTCTATCACATGGGAAATTCACAAGGTTTAGAGATTGCCTCCTAGGAGCTGGGACAAAGGCCAGACCTCTCTTTGGGTAGTTAATTCTTCGCTACACAGTGATGCATTATGATCCATGTTCTTTGGTCTTTAAATGTTCTTTAGTGCCTGATTTTGGTTTTTCTCTTTCTTAAGATATGGTGATAAAGGATAATAAGCAGCCTAGAGAAATATAATCACTCAGCAAACTCTGCCTCACATCTTGCTTCCCTTTAGGGAGGGGAGGATTGTGAACCACTGTGTTCTCTGTTTTTCATCTTTACTAGATGAAATTACATGAAATTATCATTTAAAGATAAAAGTTGCCAAATATTGTCAATTCCATGTAGTTCAACACACCTGGTATCTAGATGAAAGATGTAATACTACACAAGGGTGATGTATTTCATGGTCAGGATAGTTTGAAATATATACCAAAAGTTCTATCAATTCCTTACCTCTTCATTACATCAAGATTCAGCTTTAACCAATAATGTAATATTCCTCACCATATTACAGAAATCATGTTTGATCCTGCTGGGACAAATAAATTGGAACATTACAATCAGTACATATATTGAGATAAACATTCCCACAACTCAGGAAAGAAGCCAGAGAACTGAAACATAAGAAAGTTGCCAATTTTTAGAGATTTTTCAAATGCTGATTTTTTCCTAAGTGTTGTAAGAGTTTTCCATACATCTTGAAAGTAGTGAAGATTATTGAGATCATATTTCAAATGAAAAAATAAATGCCCTCTGCTTAAAACTATTTTATTACTTTAAATATTTTTAAAATATTGTTTAATCTAAACTTTTCATTCTAAAACCTGAGTTCTTGAAAAAATTTTTTAATGTTTTCATATAAAATTAATGCTATTCAGTTTTTTGAAAAATTGGGATATCCTGATGTCATGGGTTGGTACCTCCAAATGTGAATTTTTTGGAGATAGGTCCTTTTAGAAGTAACTGAGTTAAAGTGAGGTAATCAGGGTAGGCTTTAATACAATATGCCTGGTGTCCTAATGAAAAAGGGAAATTTGTACACAGACAGGCAAGCATAGAGGTAAGGCAACATGAGGAGACAGAAAGAACCTACTACCAGTGATGGGGAGAGGCCTGGCACAGATCCTTCCTTACCTCACACTAGCATTGACATTAAAACTGCAAACTCGTTCGAGTTATTGTAGGGAAGCCCCACCACCTCACTTCCCCTACTGTTTCATAAGAACAGCTGTCCACTGCTTCACCCCAGATAGGTCTGGCCTGTAGAAACCTTGAAAACACAGCGTGTTGTACCCATGAGTAAGGAGCTAGATAAGGGCCTTGAAGGCCACACACATGCACGTCTTCAAAACTTATGCAACCATGAATTATCACTATAGCAGTATAAGGAGTAGAGCTTTATGCAAAATAAAATGGCTTCTTTTGAGCACCTCTATGATGACTCCCACTTCCTTCTTTGCTCCTCATGTTGCCCCAAGACCTCAACGGCAACCCCTAGATCTCAACAGTCATACAAGACATAAATCTATAAAACCTATAAAATCAATAAATTCAAAAGGACCAACTATAAGTACTTAGTATGTATAAAGAATTAAAAAAGAGGGGGCAACAAGCGCCCCCACCTCATGCTCTGATCCAGTGAGGGTCACAGTGAGCCTGCTGCCTGGGCTGGGGGCCCGCCATGGTGACTCGGCACTTCCAGATGTTTTCTGTTTCTCAACCCCCTGGGGCTCTCTAGACATCACTTGCACAAGGGACTCTGGAGATGAGATTGTCTAAAGCCACAGGTAAATGGTGGGAAATTCACCACTGTCATTGACAGAAAGAGTGATTTATGGGTTTGACCTTTTCTGAAGTTCCCAATTTGGCTTCAACACTGGGCACTTGCATAGTCTGTCTACCTCCTCATTATTATAGTAATGGGTTATGTACTCTTATTTTTTCCTTTTATTTTTTAAGGTATCATTGATATACATGTTTATGAAAGTTTCACAAGAAAAGCAATGTGGTTATTACATTCACCCTTATTATAGAGCCTCCCCCCATTCCCCATTGCAGTCACTGTCCATCAGGGTAGTAAAATGCCACAGATCCGTATTTGTCTTCTCTGACCTACACTGTCTTCCCCGTGAACCCACACATACCATGTACACCAATCATGATACCCCACATTCCCCTTCTCCCTCCCTCCCCACACGCTCTCCCACACCCCGCCCATTTAGTAACCACTAGTTCCTTCTTGGAGTCTGTGGCTCTGCTGCTATTTTGTTCCTTCACTTTTTTGCTTAATTGTTATACTCCACAAATGAGGGAAATCATTTGGTATTGGTCTTTCTCTGTGTGACTTATTTTACTGAGCATAATACCCTCTAGTTCCATCCATGTTGTTGCAAAAGGTAGTATTTCTTTCTTTCTTCTGGCTGAATAGTATTCCATTGTGTATATGTACCACTTCTTCCTTATCCATTCATCTACTGATGGACACTTAGGTTGTTTCCACATATTGGCTATTGTAAATAGTGCTGTGATAAACATAGGGGTGCATATGCCTTTTTGAATCTGAGAAGTTGTTTTCTTTGGGTAAATTAAAAGGAATGGAATTCCCGGGTCAAATGGTATTTCTATTTTCAGTTTTTTGAACAACCTCCATATTGTTTTCCACAATTGTTGAACTAGTTTATATTCCCACCAGCAGTGTAGGAGGGTTCCCCTTTCTCTGCATCTTCAACAGCATTTGTTGTTCCTAATCTTTTCAATGTTGGTTATCCTAACTGGTGTGAGGTGATAGCTCATTGTGATTTTAATTTGCATTTCCCTGATAAGTAGTGATGTGGAGTATCTTTTCATGTGCCTGTTGGCCATCTGAATGTCTTCTTTGGACAATTGTCTGTTCATAACCTCCTCCAATTTTTTACTAGGGTTATTGGCTTTTTGGGGCATTGAGGCATGTGAGTTTTTTTATATATTTTGGATGTTAACCCCTTGTCAGATATGTCATTTACAAATATATTCTCCCATACTGTATAATGCCTTTCTGTTCTGCTGATGGTGACCTTTGCTGTAAAGAAGCTTTTTATCATGATGTAGTTCCATTTGTTCATTTTTTATCTTGTTTCCCTTGCCTGAGGAGAGGTGTCCAGGAAAAAGTTGCTCATGTTTATATTCAAGAGATTTTTGCCTATGTTTTCTTCTAAGAGTTTTGTGGTTTCATGACTACATTCAGGTCTTTGATCCATTTTGAGTTTACTTTTGTGTATAGGGTTAGAAAATAATCCAGTTTCATTCTTTTGTATGTAGCTGTCCAGTTATGCCAGCACCAGTTGTTGAATAAGCTGTCATTACCCCACTGTATATCCATGGCTCTTTTATTGTATATTAATTGACCACATATGCTTGGGTTTATATCTGGGCTCTCTAGAATGTACCACTGGTCTATGGGCCTGTTCTTGTGCCAGTACCAAATTGTCTTGATTACTGTGGCTTTGTAGTAGTTTGAAGTTGGGGACCATAAAGCCCCCTTGCTTTATCCTTCTTTCTCAGGATTGCGTTGGCTATTCATGGTCTTTTGTGGTTCCATATGAATTTTAGAACTATTTGCTCTAGTTCATTGAAGAATTCTGTTGGTATTTTGATAGGGATTGCATTTATTCTGTAGATCGCTTTATGCAGGATGGCCATTTTGACAATATTAATTCTTCCTACACACGAGCACAGGATGTGTTTCCATTTATTGTTATCTTCTTTAATTTCTCTCATGAGTGTCTTGTAGTTCTCAGAGTATAGGTCTTTCACTTGCTTGGTTAGGTTTATTCCTAGGTATTTTCCTCTTTGATGCAATTGTGAATGGAACTGTTTTCCTGATTTCTCTTTCTGCTAGTTCATCATTAGTATATAGGAATGCAACAGATTACTGTGTATTAATTTTGTATCCTGCAAATTTGCTGAATTTAGATATTAGATCTAGTAGTTTTGGAGTATATGCTTTAGAGTTTTTTATGTACAATATCATATCATCTGCAAATGGTGATAGTTTAACTTCTTCCTTGCCAATCTGGATTTCTTTTATTTCTATGTGTTGTCTGATTGTCGTGGCTAGGACATCCAGAACTATGTTGAATAAAAGTATTAGAGTAGGAATCCTTGTCTTGTTCCCTATCTTAGGGAAAAGCTATCAGCTTCTCACTTTTAAGTATAATGTTGGCTGTGGGTTTGTCATATATGGCCTTTATTATGTTGAGGTGCTTGCACTCTATGCCTATTTTGTTGAGAGCTTTTATCATGAATGGATGTTGAATTTTTTCAAATGCTTTTTCATCTATGGAGATGATCATGTGGTTTTTGTCCTTCTTTTTGTTGATGTGGTGGATGATGTTGATGAATTTTCAAAAGTTGCACCATTCTTGCTTCCTTGGGATGAATCCCACTTGATCGTGATGGATGATCTTTTTGATGTATTTTTTAATTCGGTTTGCTAATATTTTGTTGAGTATTTTTGCATCTACGTTCATCAGGGAGATTGGTCTGTGATTTTCTCATTTTGTGGGGTTTTTGCCTGGTTTTGGTATTAGAGTGACACTCTCCTCATAGAATGAGTTTGGGAGTACTCTCTCCACTTCACTCTTTGTGAAACTTTAAGGAGGATGGGTATTAGGTATTCACTAAATGTTTGATAAAATTCAGCAGTATAAGTATCTGGTTCAGTGGTTTTTTTCTTAGGTAGTTTTTTGATTACCAAATCAATTTCCTTCCTGGTAATTGGTCTATTCGAATTTTCTGTGCTTCCTGGGTCAGCCTTCGATGGTTATATTTTTCTAGAAAGTTGTCCATTTCTTCTAGGTTATCCAGTTTGGTAGCATATAATTTTTCATAGTATTCTCTCATAATTCTATGTATTTGTGTGGTGTATGTAGTGATTTTTCCTTTCTCATTTCTGATTCTGTTTATGTATGTAAACTCTCTTTTTTTCTTGATAAATCTGGCTAGGGGTATATCTATTTTCTTAATTTTCTCAAAGAACCAGCTCCTTCTTTCATTGATTCTTTCTCTTGTTTTATTCTTCTTGATTTTATTTATTTCTTCTCTAATCTTTATTTTTTCCCTCCTTCTACTGACTTTGGGCCTCATTTGTTTCTCTTTTTCTAGTTTCATCACTTGTGAGTTTAGACTGTTTATTTAGGATTGTTCTTCTTTTCTGAGGTAGGCCTGTATTGCAATATACTTCCCTCTTAGCACGGCCTTTGCTGCATCCCACAGATTTTGCCATGTTGATTACTGATATTATTTATCTTCATATATTGCTTGATCTCTGTTTTTATTTGGTCATTGATCCATTGATTATTTTGGAGCATTTCATTAAGCCTGCATGTGTCTGGGGGCTTTTTTGTTTTCTTTGTGTAATTTGTTTCTAGTTTCATACCTTTCTTGTCTAAGATGTTGGTTGGTACAATTTCAGTCTTTTTCAATTTACTGAGGCTGTTTTTTTGGCCTAGTATATGATCTATTCTTGAAAATGTTCCATGTGCACTTTTGAAAAATTTGTATTCTGTTGCTTTTGGACGGAGTGTTCTTTAGGTGTCCATTAGGTCTATCTGTTCTAATGTGTTGTTCAGTGCCTCTGTCTCCTTACTTATTTTCTGTCTGGTTGATCTATCCTTTGGAGTAGGTGGTGTGTTGACATCTCCTAAAATGAATGCATTGCATTCTATTTCCCCCTTTAATTCTGTTAGTATTTGTTTCACATATGTAGGTGATCCTGTGTTGGGTGCATTGATGTTTATAATAGTTATATCCTCTTGTTGACTGACACCTTTATCATTATGTAATGTCCTTCTTTCTCTCTTGGTACTTTCTTTGTTTTGAAATCTGTTTTGTCTAATACAAATACTGCAACTTGCTTTTTTCTCCCCATTTGTTTCATGAAATATCTTTTTCCATCCCTTTGCTTTCAGTCTGTGTATGTCTTTGGGTTTGAACTGAGTCTCTTTAGGCAGCATATGGACAGGACTTGTTTTTTTATCCACTCAGTGACTTTATGTCTTTTGATTCGTGCACCCAGACCATTTACATTTAGGCTGATTATCGATTGGTATGTACTATTGCCATTGCAGGCTTTAGATTTGTGGTTACCAAAGGTTCAAGGGTAATTCCCTTAGTATCTAACAGTCTAATTTAACTCACTTAGTATGCTATTACAAACATAACCTAAAGGGTTTTTTTTCCTCCCTTTTCTTCCTACTCTATTCTTTATATATTAGTTATCATATTCTGTACTCTTTGTCTATCCCTTGATTTGCTTTGGGTGCCATTGATTTGATTTTCTTTCTGCTTAGTATTTAATTGATCTACTTTCTTTGCTGTGGTTTTATTTCCCCTGGTGACATCTATTTAGCCTTAAGAATACTTCCATCTACAGCAGTCCCTCCATAGTGCACTGTAAAGGTGGTTTGTGGAAGATAAATTCTCTCAGCTTTTCCTTATCTGATAATTGTTTAATCCCTCCTTCAAATATAAATGACAATATTGCCAGGTACTGTATTCTTGGTTCAAGATCCTTCTGCTTCATTGGATTAAATATATCATGCCACTAACTCTGGCCTGTAAGTTTTCTGTTGAGAAATCTGATGATAGCCTGAGGGGTTTTCCTTTGTATGTGAGCTTTTTTTCTCTCTCTAGCTGCTTTTAAAGGTCTGTCCTTATCCTTGATCTTTGTCATTTTAATTATTATGTGTCTTGGTGTTGTCTCCCTTGGGTCCCTTGTGTTGGGAGATCTGTGCACATGCATGGCCTGAGAGACTATCTGCTTCCCCAGATTGGGGACGTTTTCAGCAGTTACCTCCTCAAAGACACTTTCTATCCATTTTTCTCTCTTCTTCTTCTTCTGGTACCCCTAAAATGCAAATATTGTTCCGTTTGGATTGGTCACACAGTTCTCTCAATATTCTTTCATTCTTAGAGATCCTTTTTTCTCTCTGTGCCTCAGCTTCTCTAATTCCTATTCCATTTACAGTCTCTTCTACTACGTCTAATCTGCCTTTAAATCCCTCCATTTTATATTTCATTTTAGATATGAAATTTCTTAATGATTGAATCTCCATCCTTAATTCGTCCCTGAATTTTTAAATATTATTCTGTACCTCCATGAGAATGTTTATTATTTTTATTTTGAACTCTCAAGAAGATTGGTGAGTTCAGTTTCATTTGGCCATTTTCTGGTGTTCGTGAGATTTTTCTTTGCACTAAGTTCCTTTAACGTTTCATATTTGTACATGGTGCCCTCTAGTGCCCAGAAGCTCCAGTCTCTGGAACTGCTCAGCCTGGAGTGACGTCAGGGTTCACAGGAGAGTGGCACTGGTACCTGGGGGGAGGAAAGCACTTTTCCTGCTTCCTGGCTGCAGTGCCTGTCTCCACTCTCAGATACAGTGGGCTGAGCACACAGGTGTAAGCCTCTGCACTTTGTATCTGTAGCTGCCATAGGCGGGACCTCCATCTGGCTGTCCTGACACCAGGGCAGGGACTGCTGGTTTGCCAGCTCATGCTGGCAGGCCAGGAGGAAGGTGCAGCAGGCTTTGTATCACAGTGTGGGGCCTCAGAGCTCAGTAGCCAGCTAGGGATGGAGTGTCTGAAGCTCCTGAAAGTTCCTAACCTCCTGAGAAGAGTATGCCCAGAGAACCACCTATCCCTTCTCCCGTGCAGCAAGCTCTGTGCAAACCCCACCCCTTCAGCAGCCCTCTAGCTGCTAGGTAGCCTCTCAGACTGCCCACCTTTCCTTAGTCCCAGAGCAGCCAAATGTGGATCCCTGTCCTTCACAAACAGCTGGAATCTCAGTCTCTTCATGTATTCCACCTGTCTTAGCTTTCCAACCCCACTAATCTCCAGAGCACCATGCAATGTAGTTTTGTGCTCCCAAAGAAGCGCTCCAGGGCTGGTTGTTCTGCAGTCCCAGGCTTCCAACCCTCCCTGCTTCATTTCTCTTCCTCCCACTGGTGAGCTGGGGTAGGGGAAGGGCTTGAGTCCCACCAGATCAAGGCTTTCGTATGTTAGTTTCTTGAGTTTTGCTCTGTTCTCCAGGTGTGTGCAGCCTGGCACAGCCTTCTTTCCTGTTGTTCTTTTAGGATTAGTTGTATTAACTATATTTCTGTATTATATGTGGTTTTGGGAGGAGTTCTCTTTCTCACCTCTCATGCCACCATCTTGAATCCCTCAAATTATGTACTCTTATTTGCAGTAAACATGATGAGTACCTCTCTACTCCACTCCATTCATACAATCACAGGTAACTATGCTAAGGACAGCATGCATAATGTAGTCATTGATTCTGCAACATCTTTCTATAGTGACAGTAACTGTACTAGTTGGATTGAGGATTTAATAATATAGTAACTGTTAAACCACTGTGTTGTACATTTGTAATGAATATAAGGTTATATATCAATGATACTTTACTTAAATAAAAAAACAGAAGAAATATCAAGAGGCATCCCAGCATTAAGAGATATCCCTATTTAATGAAGTAAACCAAATGTTCTTTCTTCCAGCCAGAGAACTTTACACGAAAAACTGAATTATGTCTAGACTAACACCAAACATTTGTGGTAAGTTTCTGACAGCAATTTTGACCATAAGTATTTGAACTACCTCTCCTCTTAATATCTGATACTGAAATGTAAAAAAAGTGTGAGTTGAACTTCTTCTCTTAGATTGTTCAATTAATATCATAAATGTTCTCAAATACTCATCATTAATGGACAGAACAAATAAAATACTGCATTACCATAAGAAAGAATTAAAAATATACTCTCAAGATAAAATACTGTGTACTCAATAATAGTCCTTAATTGTCTAAAGTGTATGGGTTTTGTTGTATTTCTTCAAAATGAAAGCTTCCTTAATTATGAAATCTAATTTGCTAAGTTGTAAATAAAAGTGAGAAGGATTATAGAATGACAAACAGAGATTTATGAATTCTTTGTTTGATACAGTGAAAACCTTTTGAGATTGGCAAGCAAAGGTATTGAAACAGGAATTCGAAACGATGAGCTGGCTGCAGAATCTAAAATTAATGGAATGGAGAAATGTTAAAAGTAGGTCCAATTTTATTTTTATTATGATATGTTTATTTCATAAAGCAGTTTCTCATATTATTCTTGAATTGTTTCAAGGTTTCTCTTCTTAATAAATTTTGCTAATGATCTTCAAACAAACATAAAACTCCTATATTTAAATTGTATCTTACTATTTTCACTGTAGAGTTTTTGATTCTGCTTTAAATCATGTTACACTGGCATGTTCCTCAAAGGCAAGAATCCATCTTTTTCATGTTTACGTATTTCATAGCTTGTTACACTATACATTACGTGTATTGAAACACTCAGGAAATTATTCCTAAGAGAATAAAAGCAAGTTTCAAATACCAGAACAATTATGTGGCACTGCTCAAAGGCAAGTCTAAATTTTACTTTTATATTCCTTTAAAATTTAAGAATGTGTGCATTATGAGTCTGAAGATGAAAAATATTTAAATTAAAATACTATTTTTATAAGGTGCTATTTTTATAGGTTTTGTCTTTAACAGAGTACTTGATTTCTCAGGACCTCTCATTCCAGAAATTACCATCCATTGAGAAATAAAAACAATGGCAAGAGAGACCAGGTACTAAACAATATCTACAAGAGAAAGATAACTTAATCCAACAACTAGATAACTTTAAAAATGACAAGTGTTGACAGGATAGGATTTGACCTTGTGGAGAGGAGGGTTATCAGGCAATAAGGATGGAGAGGGACCAGAGAATGATAATTGAAGATTTACTGAATTTGCCTTTTGTAACCAATCATGACTGATTTTATTAAATTAAGAGGTTTACCATAACTCTTAAGTTCTAATGAACAAAGCAGAAGGGATAAGTATATTAAAGTAATTATAATTTCATGCACAATATTTTTAGGTTTGTTGGTAGAATTTTGGATGTACTTGTATATATATGAGTATTTTATGCTTCTATGAAAAAGTAAGAAAGATGTATATGTGTAAGTGCATGTTTTTCTATCATTTCTCCTTTAATTACAGTCTCTTGGAGAAAGGATGTAAGATTTAGAAAACACATTGTTCAGCTCCCTGTTGTTAATACACAATTCCCAGAAAGCACCAGAACAGATATCAGCCTTTGAGATTAATGTTACACTTACAGTAATGGGAACTATTATGGGCTCCCATGACATTTGGTAATGTCGGCAGATTTTTGGTGGTGGTGGTGTCATAACTATGGTAGAGCATTGCTACCAGCATATAGTGACCTAGTGGGTAGAGGCAGGCATTAAACATCCTACAATGTATGAAGGAGATTCCATAATAAAGAATTATCCTACCTAAAATAGCAATAGTGCCAAGATGGAGAATTCCTAACTCACAGCCTTGTTGACAGCTTTCACATGCCTGTGTTCTCTCAATAAAAACATTTTTGCAATCTATTTATGTATTATCTCTAACATCTTGTGATAATGTATCCCATGAAGTAATTACATAATGTATAAAGCAGTCCTCATTTGTATGTGATTTAGCAGTCCATCTGCAAGTATTTATGAATAAGGATTATATTTGCAATCAGCTTACCACCTGGCATACTAAGAGTAATGCTCCGTTTGTTTGTTGTGTTTGTTTTCTCCTTTGTTCAGAAAAACCCCATTATTATCCTTAAGCTGAGGAACACCACAGACCTTTGCGACATTAAGTACTCCAACGAACTGAAAAGGTAAGTTTATATTGTGCCAAAAATAATTACTGTGTATTTAGCTCACAGATGGTATTATCTCAGTTTCTTCCCTGCCCATATCTCACTTTCATTTGCCAATGAGGAAGTCCACACCTAACCCCACATTGAATCATCATGAAAACCAGGTATCCATTTGCAGCACTGGAGTATTATAAATTCAGAAAATTTTCAGAATGAAAGACAAAATCCTGTTTTATGTTAAGACAGTTTTTGTAGAGTTACACCTTTGCAGACATGCTTAGATTAAACAAGCCTAGCTTTTTATCCAAGCGACAGCCATCTTGCTTGAAAATAGAGTATTCCTCTTAGTGGCATTGATAGTGAATGAGACTGTCATTAAGGTTCCAGAGACTAAACCTTCAAAATTTCCCCATGCATTTAAATACCTTAAGTCCTTAGTATTTTCTGGATAAAGACCTGAAGAATGGCTAGATTCTGAAAGACAAACATTTTAGCTGAGTTTCATAGATCTGAGGTCTGTAAAACTCAAGCTTTCTAAAGGACTATATGTCCACCTATTTCCCTCATAGATGAGCATTGCTGGACTAAGGATTCTGTTGCATATCTTAACACAAGGGTAGTATTTTGAGATAATATAACAAGATCAAGGACACATTTACGTTTTAGGGATCCTTGAAAATTTATGTAGGCTGAGGTGACAGTATAGGAGAAAGAAGAAATCAAATATTAGAGGGTAAGTGAGAGATGAGGCCACTAAAAATGTTGGAGAAGGTAGAGTCAGGATGACAGGATGAGAGTATACTCTTGGTCAGGAATGAACACTGTTTTCTTCAGTGATTACATGAAAAAAGATATAGACATTTTTCAAATAAAGTGAAAGGAAGTTACACTGAAAGGTCTTTACCATCTCATATATACTACAAGGTATTCTTCTGAGCAATAGTGATGGACATGAAATTGGAAATTTCAGTAGCATGGAAATAATCTAGAAAAACATCTATTGGAAATTTCACAAAATTTTAAAGGAATCAATGTCTTACTAAAGAGCAATGAGCAGCCAGTAGATAAGTATTTATAACAGAAATAGGAAAAGAGAGAGCTGATTATTATCTCCACACCCAAGTAAGGAATAATGGTGTAAGTATGTTTAATGAAATTATGAAGCCACAAAGAGAAAGCAAGGGAATTCTCTCAGAGATAATACAAATTTACAGACTGGGGAAAGCCAGGGAACTAGGGTATATAATGAAGACAGGAAGACAATAGACAAGAGAATATGATAGTTGAAGAAAATGTACATGTGAGGAGGATATTTAGCATTTGAATGATTTCAAAAAAAGAAGTAATTCAAAAATATATATGCACACCTATGTGTACTGGAACATTATTTACAATAGCCAAGATTTCCAAACAACAGAAGTGTCTATACATAGATAAATGGATAAAGAAGATGTGAAACAAAACTATAAGATGGCATACTATTCAGCCATAAAAAGAAAAAAATCTTGCCACTTGGAACAACATGGATAGACCTAGAGGGTATTATGCTTAGTGAGAAAAGTCAGTCAGAGAAAGAAGAATACCATATTGTTTCACTTATTCCCTCTGGCTGTTAGAATACATTAGGTACACTGTCAGAGTTTTTTTGACTAATTCTTAGAGCTTGGCTTCAGGTATTGTTTTAAGTGGCTCCCAAAAGGAGTGGAAATTAGATCTTGCTCTCAGTGGGCTAGAACTATGCCAGCTTAGAAGTTGCCAGTTCCTCTGTTGAGGAGTTAGGAGGAAGCTTTTCTTCTTCAAATGTTGGCAATAAACTTCAGAGCTTCCCTAGCTTTAAGGTTAGAGAAGCTTCAGTATATCTGATTTACTAAGTTTCATTGTCCTGGGAGTCAAGGAGAATGCCAGCTTTCCTCTTCAAACTTCAAAGATCTGCTCAAATCAGTGATTTTCTAGAATGTCTGTTCATGAATGCATGCCTTGGGACATCCCATCTGTGGTCTTCCCACTATCATTTGATCTAAGAGAGAAACACATTGTAACTATTTTCTTTACACTGGAGCACATTTTTTTTTAATCCTAACTTTCAGACCCCAAAAAGCTATTAGATTATGAAGATTTTAGTAGCTTATATGGATGGAGCTGGGAGGTTGTTCAGTGCTTTCTACTGTCATTTTCCAGGATTTCCCAGTTACTTTCTTTAGTGTTAATAGATTTCCTGGTTTTACATCACCACTCTGTGGTCTCAGGGTTCCTTAAGATACAGAATTATTTCCAGTGAGTTTAGGGAAAAGAGAATTTTAATATGATCTCAAAAAGTTTATTAAAGGCATAAAAGTGGGGACTCTGCTGGAATGAAAAGGAAGATGGAGATTCAACACTGTATTTAATGCAGGGCACTTATCCAAGTTAATGAACTTAGGCCTCTGCTATAGCTGGGGTTAAAACAAGCAACTCCACAGTTATTGAAGCAAGTCACAAAGTGATAGCACTGCCTTAAGGAAGCATAATGCTCTTTGCCTAAGCATACAACATTAAATATGTTTATGGAGAATGTCCAAAGAAATATAGCTCATTACATCACTTCTTCTGAGAATATCTGAAAGAATTTCCTTGTGTGTACTGTGATTACACATAAAAAATTTCAATGAATATATATGTTACAATAAAAACAAGCAAAATATTTTAATACAACCAAATATGTCAGGCTATTGAGCAATAACTGAGTTATAATTTCTGATTCTGTTGCACTCAAAATTAAAATAAATAAAAATACAAAATCTAAAAATTTACGCAGGCCACTTATACCAACTAAAAATTACTATTGTGTTAATAGAATTCATAATAAAGAGAAGGCAATTTAGGGAACAGCAGTCTATGAAATTGTCTTCTATTATAATCAAACCTCATAAAATAGCAAAAGAATAAGACCTTCAGTCAGTATAGAAAAGAATCAATAAAGTTGGCAAATAGAAATAAGGAGGGTGAAGTAAAACTGATGCTAAAATACAAATTAACACTATTCACTAGATTAAGGCAGTAAACTAGTGTATCAGGAACTTGAAAAATAAAGAATCTAACCTTTTGTCAAATGTAAGGTAAAATTTTCTAGATGTTACCTAGGGAAAATCAACATTAGTTTCCCCAGATGAGATAGTTTGGGACTAATATCAATGAGTTTTCTTTTGGTAGTTACTTACAACAAGTATATGAGAGAATATGAAACCTGACGCCATGCCACAAAGGAAACCTGTGTTAATACTCTGTCTACTACTGACTCAAAAATGCTTTCTAGTCTATACCTATGCTCAATTTAATTTAATAGAAAACAATGTCTATTATAAGTTTTGGGATAAAATATTTTGGCTACTTATGTCTGTTAATATTCTGAAGTAGAGATCATTCACCATAAGTATCTAATCAACATTTAGTTTAATACTATCTTCATCTCAACTGATGACCAAAATGTAGACCCTTTGAAACCAATTAAACCAGGAGTCAATCACAAAATACATTATAGAGAAAACAAATAATAAAGATATCGGACTCAAAATTGGCATAAAAAATTTGCTGTGCCACAGAAATTAAAAAAGTATCTAATATAAAGGATTCTATAGTAATAATTTGAGAAGAAAAAAAATTTTTCCAAAATTATAAATATGGATTTAAGAGTAAGAGTGAAAATGAATAATCAATAACAGTTGTAGATAATTTTTGCATTGTTAAAGATTTGTCTTCAAGAAAGTGACTGAATTCAGATGAATGTTCATTCATTCATTCATTTATTCAAGACTTATTTATTGATCTCATATTCTGTGCTCAAAACTGAACTAGGTTCTAGGCACCCAGTGGTGAATAAACCCTGTGTGATTGCTGCCATCTACACTCAGGAAAGAGGAAAAAAAAAGTTTATTTCATTACAAAGTCTTTGTGGGAGACAAGATTTATAAAGGATCTATCTGACTTTGACCTCATTTTGTAAAGCCAACTAGAGGAGGTGCCAGAAATGAGAATGAGTACTTAGAATTTTTTGAAAGTGAGGAAATACAGGTGAGGAAATGGATTAAAGATGGTGGAATAGGAAGGCCAGGTGGAAATCTCCTCCCAAAAACACATAAAAGAAGAAAATACAGCAAATACAACTAAACCTGGAAACAATTTGAAGACTTCGGAACAGACCACTACACCTGAGGAAACAGAGAAGCCACACAGAAAAGGGTAAAGTGGCAAAGTCAAGACTGAGCAGGACCCAAGCCCTCCAGCCACCCCATCCTAAAGGAGGGAGAAAGAGGAAAGCAGTGCAGAGGGGGTAGAAGCTCAGTAGCACTGCACACCTATGCCTGGAGATCTTCTCTGGGAGCATGAGCCCACATTACATTGGGTCCTGGTGGTTGGTGGGGCTGGACACCAGGGACAGGCAGAACACTTTGGGAGGCTAAGACTCCAGCCAGTGTGGAGAGCAAGTGTGCTCCACCAGTCCTGAGATCAAAGCAGAGGTGCCAATTTGAAAGACTTGCCAACAGTGGGAGGGGTACCAGAGGGGTGAGGGTTGGATGGAACCCTCTCCTCAGGAGAAAGGGCAGGTGGAGGGTACCGCCCCAGCCCTTTCTTGGCCCAGCAGATTGGGAACTCTTGGGACCCCCAGGTGCTCCATCCCCCTTACTGGTAATGCAGCCCCAAGGTTCCTCCCTGCATGCCCTGCTGGAGCCAACCCACTTTGCCCAGTGACAGCATCAGACTTTGCTGCCTGGGAGGCAGAGGGAGTGTTAAGAGAGTGTTGAAAGCAGCCACAGAGAGAATAAAAACATTACTTTTAAAGGAAATCTCATCAGGCTATTAGCAGACTTTTCAACAGGAACTCCATAGGCCAGAAGGGAATGATATGATATACTTAATGTACTGAAACAGAAGGACCTCCAACCAAGAATCCTCTACCTACCTGGCAAGATTATCATTTAAATTTGAAGCAGGTATTAATAATTTCCAGATAAACAAGTTAAAGGTATTCACCACCACTAAGCCAGCCTTACAGAATATGTTAAAGAGACTGCTGTAGATGGAAATGACCCTAAGGCTAAATAGCTTTCACCAGTGAAAATAAATGCATAGTAAGGTAGTAGACAAACTGACTAGCAAGAAAGTATGCAATTAAAATAAAATAATAGAAGCAAAATCAGCTATACACAAAATCAGTCAAGGGATACACGAAAAGTGGATTATGACATCTACTATGAAAAAAGCAGAGGAGGAAGAAGAAGAAGGAATACAAAGTACCTTTAAATTGCATTTGAAATAGAGTAATCAGCAATTTAAAATAGTCTATTATATAGTAAGGAAGCTATCCTTGCACTTTTGGTAACCACAAAACTAAAGCCTACAACAAATACACACACATAAATATCAATTAATTTAAAAAAAAGAAATCCAATTACAAAACTAAAAAAAAAGCCATCAATAAGAGAAGAATACAAGAGAGGAGCTATAAAAAACAGCAGGAAAAAAATAATAAAGTGGCAATAAGTACATATCTCTCAACAATCACCTTAAAAGTAAATGCACTGAAAGCACCAATCAAAAAATGGAGTGGCAGAATGGATAAGGAAACAGGAGCTGTCTATATGCTGCCTAGAAGAGACTCATTTCAGACACAAAGACATATGCAGACTAAGAGAAGGGATGGAAAAAGATGATCCATGTAAATAATAGGGAGAAAAAGCAGAAGTAGCAGCACTTATATCAACAAAAATCATTTCAAAACAAAGTAACAAGAAACAAAGAAAGACATTAAATAATGACACATGGGTCAGTCTAACAAGAGGATATAACCATTATAAATATCTGTGTAACCAAAATAGGAGCACCTAAATATGTAAAAGAAATACTAACAGAACAAAGGGGAAAGAAGACCGCAACACATTCATTATAGGAGACTTAAACACACCACTCACATCAATAGGCAGATAAAACAGACAGAAAATAAGTAAGGAGACAGAAGCACTGAACAATACATGAGATTATATGGAGTTAACAGATATTTACAGAACATTCCACCCAAAAGCAGAAGGATACACATTCTTCTAAGTGTACATGGAACATTCTCCAGAAAAGATCACATGCAAGGCCAGAAAAAGAGCCTCAATAAATTTGAAAAGATTGGAATTGTATCAAGCAGCTTCTCAGATCACAATGGTATGAGAGTAGAAATAAATTACACAAAGAAAACAAAAAAGCCTACAAACACAGGGAGGTTAGGTTAAACAACATGCTTCTGAATAATCGATGGAACAATGAACAAATTAAAACAGAAATCAAGCATTACATGGAGACAAATGAAGAAAAGCACAACAGCCCCAAATCTGCAGTAGGTAGCAAAGGCAGTTCTAAGTAGAAAATACAGAGCAATACAGGCTTACCTCAGAAACAAGAAAAATCCCAAATAAACAATCTAAAATCACATTTAAAAAAACTAGAAAAAGAAGAACAAATGAAGCCCAAAGTCAATAGAAGGAGGGACACAATAAAGATCAGAGCAGAAATAAATAAAATAAAGAAAAAAAATAGAAAAAATTAGTGAAACCAGGACATGGTTCTTTGACAAATAAAAAAATAGATAACCCCCTAGTCAGACATATGAAGAAAAAGAGAATGTACAAACATAAACAAAATAAGAAATGAATAATAAATAATCACAATGGATATCACAGAAATACAAAGAATTATTCGAGAGTACTATGAAAAATTATATGTCAATAAATTGGACAACGTAGAAGAAATGGACAGCTTCCTAGAAAAATACGGCCTCCAAGACTGACCCAGGAAGAAACAGAAAATATGAACAGACCAATTACCAACAAACAAATTAAATTCGTAATTGAAAAGTCCCATTAAGATGATATGCCAGATCCAGATGGCTTCATAGCTGAATTCTACTGAACATTTAAAGAAGAGCTAATATCCATCCTTCTTAACGTATTCCAAAAAGTATAAGAGGGAATACTTTCAACAAAACATAAGCAAACCAAATCCAAAAATTCATCAAAAAGATCATCCATCGTGACCAAGTGGGATTAATTCCAGGAATGCAAGGATGGTACAATATTCATAAATAAATCAATATCATACAACACATTAACAAAAAGAAGGATAAAAAGCATATGATCGAAGATGGCGGCATGAGCAGGGTGGCAGAAATCTCCTCCCAAAACCATATATATTTATGAAAGTACAACTATTCCTAAAAGAGAGACCAGAAGATACAGGATGAAACCCAGCTTGTAGCTACACCTGGGAGGACTCGGCACCTCCCGAAGTGGGTAAGATACGGAACCGTGACCCGGCAGGACCCGGGAACTCCTCCACCCCAGAGTACCAGTGGGAGGAGAGGATTCAGAGCAGGGAGGGAGTGGAAACACAGGCCGGCCAAATAACCAGCGCTGGTGATCTGAACCAGGAGCACTGACAAACCGTGTGGTGTATCGGAGACTGGAGAGACAGGTGCAGGATCCAAGACAGCAGGTCCACTCAGCTGGCTCCCCAGGACAAAAGAAAAGTGCATGCTTTTTTAGGGGTCTTAAAGAGAGAGGGGCCCAACGGAGGAGCAGGATGGTCCCAGTGCACTCAGCCAAGGAGGCTGGGAGTCCAGGGGGATTTCAGACCCCTTGGACTGCGGCTGGGAAAAGCAGTCGCACCGAGACTTCCTAATGAAATCAGCAGCCATGCATTCGTTCCCTCGCCTGCCAGAGCCACAAAGGGCCCGGCAGGGGGCGTGATCCAACGTAGTGGCCGCAGCTGCGGAATACTGGAGCAGCAGCACCACCTACAGCATCCTCACAGAAAATACACCCGGTGGGTGTTGATTTTTTTTTTCTCTTTTTTCCCTTTTTCCTTTTTTTCTTTCTCAGACCACTTCAATCGCCATGAAAAGACAGGAATATGATACAAACAAAACTTATCCATACAACCGCAGAGAGAGAGCCTGATGGGATGGAAATGCACAATCTTCCTGAAAAAGAATTCAGAATAAAAGTCATAACCATACTGATGTATCTACAGAGAAATATGCAAGAGCTAAGGAAGGAAGTGAGGGAAGTGAGGAAAGACAATGCAGAGATGAGAAAAGAAATCGACGGGCTTAGCAGCAGACTGGACGAGATGCAAAAGATTGTTAATGGAATAGAAATCAGAGAACAGGAATATAGAGAAGCTGAGGCAGAGAGAGATAAAAGGATCTCTAGGAGTGAAAGAATATTAAGAGAACTGTGTGACCAATCCAAACGGAACAATATTCGCATTATAGGAGTACCAGAAGAAGAAGAGAGAGAAAAAGGGATAGAAAGTGTCTTTGAAGAAATAATTGCTGAAAACTTCCCCAAGCTGGGAAAGGAAATAGTCTCTCAAACCATAGAAGCGTACAGATCTCCCAACACAAGGGACCCAGGGAAGACAACACCAAGACACATAATAATTAAAATGGCAAAGATCAAAGATAAGGACAGAGTATTAAACGCAGCGGGAGAGAGAGAAATATCACCTACAAAGGAAAATACATCAGACTACCATCAGACTTCTCAGCAGAAACCTTACAGGCCAGAAGAGAATGGCATGATATATTTAACGTAATGAAACAGAAGGGCCTCGAACCAAGAATATGGTATACAGCACGATTATCATTTAAATTTGAGAGAGAGATTAAACAATTTCCAGAAAAGTGAAACTGAGGGAATTTGCCTCCCATAAACCATGTCTTCAGGATATCTTAAAGGGACTGCTCTAGATGGAAGCACTCCTAAGGCTAAAAAGAGGTCACCAGAGAAAATAAAATCATAGCAAAGAAAGCAGACCATCCAAATACTAAATAAAGGCAAAGAATAAAACACCTATTATAGAAAGAATGGAGGAAGAAGAATAAGAATGGGTAGAAATAAAGAATCATCAGACTGTGTTTACAATAAATAAACGAGAAAGTTAAGTTAGCCTGTTAGATAGTAAAGAAGCAACCCTTGAACCTTTGGTAAACACGAATCTAAAGCCAGCAATGGCAGTAAGTACATATCCATAGATAACCACCCTAAATGCAAATGGACTGAATGCACCAATCAAAAGACACAGAGTAACAGAATGGATAAAAAAGCAAGACCCATCTATATGCTGCTTACAGGATACTTACCTCAAACCCAAAGATATTCACAGACTAAAGGTGAAGGGATGGAAAAAGATATTTCATGCAAAAAATAAGGAGAAAAAAGCACGTGTTGCAGTACTTGTATCACACAAAATGGACTTCAAAATGAAGAAACTAGCAAGAGATAAAGAAGGACATTACATAATGATAAAGGGGTCAGTCCAACAAGCTAATATAACCATTTTAAATATATATGCACCCAACAAAGTAGTGCCAGCGTATGTGAAACAAATAATAACAGAATTAAAGGAGGAAATAGAAAGCAATGCAGTCATTTTAGGAGACTTCAACACACCACTCACTCCAAAGGACAGACCAACGAGACAGAAAATAAGTTAAGACACAGAAGCACTGAACAACATACTAGAACAGATGCACCTAAAAGACTTCTGCAGAACTCTACACCCAAAAGCAGAAGGATACACATTCTCAAGTGCACGTGGAACATTTTCCAGAATAGACCACATACTAGGCCACAAAAAAAACCTCAGTAAATACAAAAATATTGAAATTCTACCAACCAACTTCTCAGACCACAAAGGTATAAAAGTAGAAATAAATTGTACGAAGAAAACAAAAAGGCTCACAAATACATGGAGAATTAACAACATGCTCCTAATTAATCAATGGGTTAACGACCAAATGAAAACAGAAATCAAAGTATATATGGAGACTAATGACAATGACAGCACAAAACCACAACTTCTGTGGGATGCAGCAAAGGCAGTTCTAAGAGGGAAGTATATTGTAATCCAGGCCTATTTAAAGAAGGAAGAACAATCCCAAATGAATACTCTAAAGACATAATTAGTGAAATTGGAAATATAAGAACAAATGAGGCCCAACGTCACCAGAAGGAGGGACATAATAAAGATCAGAGAAGGAATAAATAAAATTGAGAAGAATAAAACACTAGAAAAAAATTAATGAAACCAAGAGTTGGTTCTTTGAGAAAATAAACAAAGGAGATAAACCCTTAACCAGATTTATTAAGAGAAAAAGAGAATCTACATACATAAACAGAATCAGAAATGAGAAAGGAAAAATAACAACGGACCCCACAGCAATACAAAAATTATAAGAGAATATTATGAGAATCCACATGCTAACAAGCTGGAAAACCTAAAAGCAATGGACAACTTCTTAGAAAAATACAACCTTCCAAGACTGACCAAGCAAGAAACAGAAAAACTGAGACAATCACCAGTAACTAAATTGAATCGGTAATCAAAAAACTACTCATAAACAAAACCCCCAGGCCAGATGGATTCACCTCTGAATTCTACCAGACATATAGAGAAGAAATAACACCCATTTTCCTTAAAGTTTTTCAAAAAATAGAAGAGGAGAGAATACTTCCCTACTCATTCTGTGAAGCCAGCATCACTCTAATACCAAAACCAGGCAAAGACCTCACCAAAAAAGAAAATTACAGACCAATATCCCTCATGAATGTGGATGAAAAAACACTCCACAAAACATTAGCAAACCAAATTCAAAAATACATCAAGAGGATCATACACCATGATCAAGTGGGATTCATCCCAGGGATGCAAGGATGGTACAACATTCAAACATCCATCAACATCATTCACCACATCAACAAAAAGAAGAACAAAAACCACATGATCATATCCATAGATGCTGAAAAAAGAATTTGACAAAATTCAGCATCCATTCATGATTAAAACTCTCAACAAAATGTGTATAGAGGACAAGTACCTCAACATCATAAAGGCCGTATGTGAGAAACCCACAGCTAACATCATACTTAACAGCGAGAAGCTGAAAGCTTTTCATCTAAGATCAGGAACAAGACAGGGATGCCCACTCTCTCCAATGTTATTCAACATAGTACGGGAGGTCCTAGCCACGGCAATCAGACAAAACAAAGAAAATCAAGGCCTCCAGATTGGTAAAGAAGAAGTCAAATTGTCACTATTTGCAGATGACATGATATTGTACATAAAAAACCCTGAAGACTCCACTCCGAAACTACTAGAACTAAAATCTGAATTCAGCAAAGTTGCAGGATACAAAATTAACACACAGAAATCTGTGCTTTCCTACACACTAATGATGAACTAAACAGAAAGAGAAATCAGAAAAACAACTCCATTCACAATTGCATCAAAAAGAATAAAATACCTAGGAATAAACCTAACAAAGGAAGTGAAAGACCTATACTCTGAAAATTACAAGGCACTCCTAAGAGAAATTAAAGAGGACACTAAAAAATGGAAATTCATCCCATGCTTTTGTCTAGGAAGAATTAAAAATTGTCAAAATGGCTATACTACCTAAAGCAATCTACAGATTCAACGCAATCCCTATCAAAATACCAACAGCTTTCTTCAATGAACAGGAGCAAATAATTGTAAAGTTCATATGGAACGACAAAAGACCCAGAATAGCCAAAGCAATCCTGAGAAGGAGGAATAAAACAGGGGGAATTACGATCCCTGACTTCAAGCTTTATACAAAGCCACAGTCATCAAGACAGTTTGGTATTGCCACAAAAACAGACCCACCGACCAGTGTAACAGAATAGAAAATCCAAACATTAGCCCAAACATATACAGTCAATTAATATGATAAAAGACCCTTGGTTTTACAATGGGGAGATGACATCCTCTTCAGCAGTTGGTGTTGGCACAACTGGACAGCTACATGTAAGAGAATGAAACTGGACTACTGTCTAACCCCGTACACAAATGCAAACTCAAAATGGATCAAAGACCTGAAAGAAAGTCATGAAACCATAAAATTCGTAGAAGAAAACATAGGCAAAAATCTCTTGGTCATAAACATGAGCGATTTCTTCATGAACATATCTCCCCGGGCAAGAGAAACAAAAGCAAAAATGAACAAGTGGGACTACATCAAGCTGAAAAGCTTCTGTACAGCAAAGGACACCATCAATAGAACAAATGACATCCCACAGTTTTGGAGAATATATTCATAAATTACATATCTGATAAGGGGTTGACATCAAAATTATATAAAGAGCTCAAGCACCTCAACAAACAAAAAGCAAATAATCCAATTAAGAAATGGGCAGAGGACATGAATAGACACTTCTCTATAGAAGAAATTTAGATGGCCAACAGGCACATGAAAAGATGCTCCACATTGCTAATCATCAGAGAAACGCAAATTAAAACCACAATGCGATATCACCTCATACCAGTGAGGATGGCCAACATCCAAAACACAAACAACAACAAATGTTGGCAAGGATGTGGAGAAAGGGGACCCCTCCTACACTGCTGGTCGGACTGCAAATAAGTTCAACCACTGTGGGAAGCAGTATGGAGGTTCCTCAAAAAACTGAATCTAGAAATACCATTTGACCCAGGAATCCCACTCCTCGGAATTTACCCTAAGAATTCAGCAGCCCAGTTTCAAAAACGCAGATGCATCCCTATGTTTATCGCAGCACTATTTACAATAGCCAAGAAAAGTAAGCAACGTAAGTGTCCATGAGTAGATGAATGGATAAAGAAGATGTGATCCATATACAGAATGGAATATTATTCAGCCATAAGAAGAAAACAAATCCTACCATTTGTATCAACATGAATGGAGCTAGAGGGTATTATGCTCAGTGAAATAAGCCAAGCAGAAAAAGACAAGTATCTAATGATTTCACTCATATGTGGAGTGTAAGAACTAGAAAAAAACTGAAGGAACAAAACAGCAGCAAACTCACAGAACCCAAGAATGGACTAATAGTTACCAAAGGGAAAGGAACTGAGGAGGATATGTTGGAAAGGTGGGACAAGGGGGAAATAGCGGCAATACTATTAGCAGGCATAATGTTGGGGGGATGTGGGGACGGCTGTACAACTCAGAGATGACAGGTAATGATTCTATGGCATCTCTCTATGCTGATGGACAGTGACTGTTATGGGGTTGGTGGGGGGTACCTGATGAAGGGGTAGTTTAGTAACCACAATATTGCACATGTAATTGTAGATTAATGATACCAAAATAAATTATTTAAAAAAAAAGCACATGATCATCTCCATAGATGCTGAAAAAGCATTTGACAAAATTCAATATCCATTCATCATAAAACTCTCAACAAAATGAGTATAGACAGTACATACCTCAACATAATAAAGGCCATTATGAGAAACCCACAGGCAACAACATACTTAACAGTGAAAAGCTCAACACTTTACCTTTAAGACCAGGAAGAAGACAAGCATGCCCACGTCCCTACTTTTATTCAACAAAACTTAAAAGTCCTAGCATGGCAATCAGACAACAAAAAGAGATAAAAGGCATCAAAATTGGTAAGGAAAAAGTTAAATTGTCACTATTTGCAGATGACATGATGTTGTACAAAGGAAACCCTAAAGAATCCACCAAAAATCTACTAGAACTAAAACTGAATTCAGCAAAGTTGCAGGATACAAAATTATTACCCTGAAATCTCTTGCATGCTAGTAGGAAGAGAAATCAGGAAAACAACTCCACTTATAATTACTTCAAAAAAAAAATCTAGGAATAAACCTAACCAAGCAAGTGAAAAACCTATTCTCTGAAAACTCTAAGACACTTATGAGAGAAATTAAAGAAGACACCAATAAATGGAAATCTGTCCCATGCTCATGTATAGGAAGAACTGATATTGTCAAAATGTCCATCCTTCCCAAAGCAATATACAGATTCAATGAAATCCCTTTCAAAATACCATCCACATTCTTCAACAACCTAGGACATATAGCTCTAAAATTCACATGGAACCACAAAAGACCCTGAATAGCCAAAGCCATCCTGATAAAAAAGAAAAAAGCTGGTAGCTTATGCTTCCTGACTTCAAGCTCTTCTACAAAGCCACAGCAGCCAAAACAATTTGGTACTGGCACAAGAACAGACCCATAGATCAATGGAGCAGAATAGAGAGCCCAGGTAAAAACCCATGCATATAGGGTCAATTAATATATGATAAAGGAGCCAGGAATATACAAGGGCAAAATATAGCATCTTCAACAACTGGTGTTGGAAAAATATCTTTTTTGTTGAAGAATGTAGGTGGTATTTTGAAAGGGATTGCATTGAATCTGTACAGCTTCATGTAAGAGAATGAAACTGGATTATTGTCTAACTCATACACAGATGTAAACTTGAAATGGTCATAGACCTGAAAGTGAAGTCATGAAACCATAAAAATCTTAGAAGAAAACATAACTAAACATCTCAAGTTGCTCCTGGACACATCTCCTCAGGCAAGGGAAACAGAATAAAAAATGAACAAGTGGGCCTATATCAAAGTAAAAAGCCTTGGTACAGCAAAGGACACCATCAGCAGAACAAAAAGGCATCCTACAGTATGGAAGAATGTATTCATAAATGACTCATCTAATGAGAGATTAATAACCAAAAGATATAAAGAGCTACACACTTCAACACCCAAAAAACAAATAACCCTATCAAAAAATGGGTGGAGGACCTGAACAGACAATTCTCCAAAGAAGAAATACAAATGGACAACAGGCACATGAAAAGATGCTCCACATCATTAATCATCAGGGAAATGCAAATCAAAACCCCACTGAGATATTATCTTACTCCAATTAGAATGGCCACTATCAAAAAAGCAAGACAGAAATACCATTTGACCCAGTAATTCCACTCCTAGGAATTTACCCAAAGAAAGCAAAATCCCAGATTCCAAAAGATATATGCAACACTATGTTTATTGATCTAGACAATATTATTCTCAATGAAATAAGCCAGGTGGAGAAAAACAAATACCATATGATTTCACTTATTTTTGGAATACAAAACCAGAGCAAAATATAAGAAACAAAACAGCATTAGACTTATAGTCACCGAGAAGTGACTAGTGGTTACCAAGTAGGAGGGGTTGGGATGGGTGGTAGGAGAGGGGGATAAAAGGGTACAATAATTCACACTCACAATATAAGCTGATTATGGGGACTGTTGACCACTGTGATGTACATTTGAAATCAACATAAGATTCGATATTTAAAAAAGAAAGAAAAAAGAAAAAATTCACCTGTATTCACCAAAATACAGGTGAATATCTGATCTTGGTTTACAATGGAATATAGGATGAATATCTGATCTACAGTACGATAGCAAAGGAAACAAGCATGAAATACTGTTAGATGTATTAAATAACATTCCTTCATATTAAAATAACATGAAAGCAACAGAAAGGCATATAACAATATATATAAAATTGAAAAATATGTAAGATATATGAAATATTAATATGTTAATATAAAAATTAACTTATAATAAATCAAGGAAAGCTGATACCCTTAAAACTAAATTTTTCAATAAACATGCATAGTACCCTAACAAATTATTGTTTTGGAAAAAAGATGTCACTAGTAAAAGGAAATGCAGATTAAAATAATAGTGTGTAATTTTCTTTTCAAATTGATAACAACCAATACAAAAAGATAATAATAAATGTTTAAAGCTAAATAGACATTCAAAAATTGCTGTTGGTACAATTTGATTCACTTTTATTTGACTTAACAAAAACACAGAAACTGTCAGAATACTTAACAAATAATTATAGTTTAAGGAATTCCTATTAAAAATATAGCACAATAGTTTATAGAGATAGGTATTCAGAGAATAATTATTAAAATACTTAAGAATTGAAAAATAACTGTGCCATTCATAAATGATGTTAAAATGTTTTCTCTTCTTGTTTACTGAATGTATGGTAGATGTTATGGGTTGAAGCATGTTCTCCGAAAAATATGTTGAAGTCCTATATCTCCATACCTCAGAATGTGACCTTATTTAGAAGTAGTTTTTTCATATTTAAGCAAATAATGATAATGTATATATATAGATAGATCGATCTACATATATCTACCTACTTTCTCTGTAGTTGCTCCTGGGCATATATATGTATTTGAAGTAAGGAAGTGTCTAAAACACCACCAACTAAAGATATTATTGTGCGTCATCCACAAGTATTGTATTTGAGTTATACACTAGGACTGCATAGGACTTCTGATAGGACTGTCTTCCTTCAGCAGGAGGAGGTGACTACACATCTGAGAAGGAAAAAGCAATATTTGAGGGCTCGATATTTCTTGAGGTTAGTTTTCAGGGTTTTTCATGAATATTTCACTTCTCAGCTCCTTATAAGAAACAAGATGATTTTACAGTTCTATTGCCTTCTAGTTGAGAGTGGCCATATACAGTTAGTCTTGGCCAAATGTAATTAGGAAACTCCTATGATTGGCCAATTAGATGGAGGCAAAAATAACATGTGTATGTCATTTCTCAGTAAGACTTTAAGAGCTTGTGAATGGTTTGTCATGCTTCCCTTTAATACTGCCACCTTTGGCGCTGGACATCTCAGCTCCTCCATCAGCCCAGACTCTAGTCTGGGTGATGTGAATCAGTGGCCTCAGTGAGCTCTTATTGGACATGTCCCAGAGTGAGTAATAAATTCGTACTATTATCAGCCATTAAGATTTTGGAGTTGCTTTACTGAAGAATACCTAGTACATGTTGATTGATAAAATAACTGTCATTAGTCAACAACTGGTATTACCAAAATGGGATAATTAAAATCATGTTTAAGAAAAACAGTTGCAAATAAAGAAAATATAAAACATAGCATTAAATAAGAAAGCGTAAACTGTAAAATATGATTTAGTGTAATACTGTATATGATATAGTCTATGTATATATTTATGTATGTATGTGTGTATATATATATATATATATATATATATATATATATACATATACTGAGATAAATATATGGATGGATATACACCAAAATATAAATAATGATTATGAATGGGAGATGAAGTAACAATTTTAGTTGTTCTTTTACTTCTTTTGTATTATCTAAAGTATCTACAAAAGTGACAATCAGAAAAATAAAACATATATTTGTTTCTGCAAACTTATAATATCAAAACTTTATATGCAAATTAAAATAATTTTCTTTTTAGGTGTTTAAATACTTGGTATAATTCAATACATAGAAAATTACAGTCTACTATTATGGATGATTTTCAAAATGAGTTAAAAATGTTATTGATTTTGTTATTATATAAAATCACTTTGATAAAGAAATATCTCTCTAAAGACGGTGATGTATTATAAAGGAACAAATACAATTTTTAACAGCTAAAACATAGTTCTCAAAAGAATCAGTTTATACAAGGAATTTATTGTCTCAGTATAATTTTACTGATGAAAATATTAAACTTCTGTGGCAATACTATACTCATCAAAATTATCTTGATTGGGATGAAACTATAGTATCATAGAGATCAAATAAATACATCATATTTTGTGACTAGTATGGATAGAAAGTAAAAAGAAAATGAGGCAGGCAATCGATATTTGTATAAAAGATATTAGAAAGGAAAGTTAAGTATCCTGAAGTAGAATAACACAGAATATTATGTATAAATGAACAAGGATAAATGGCTTAGAAAAATGGTCCTCTGGGTTTATGAAAGTGAAGACAAGTATAAGAAAATGTATGTTAGGAACAAGAATAATGAGGAGTCATTGTATACTTCTGTATAAAGACTGCTTTAGATCTTAAAACAAAATTATGGATAGGCTTGACATGGAAATAAAGAATCTGAGGAGGTAAAGACTACCAAAGTCATTTCCTAGTTCTTGTCAACATAGTAAACTAGCACAGTCTGCTGGTTCCCTGCTCCAGAACAAAGGGAAAAATTAATGAAACAGAGCAGGAAATATGAATAACAGTAAGTAATGAAGCTACTGTGAAAAACTCTTGGGGAAACCAAAGACTGCCTTAAAGTGAAATAGTGTTGGGTAGTGACTGCAACTTAAAGCCAGCAGTTGGTCAATACAGCAGTGAAAGGGTAGGTTGAAGGAAATTTTCATATGTCTGCCCTTGATTTTTCTTTTTATTTTCTTTGGAAATATTGACTGTTCTTTGCCAACAGCTGGGGTAACATCAGAGCATAAAGGTCCTGCTAAAGTCTTCAGTGGACCAGCAGACCATGTGGTTCTTTAACTTTCCCATTTCCTCCCTGTCTGAACCCTTGGAGTTAAGATATTTCAACATAAGGACATCCATCAATTTTTACCACCTTCTACAATAAGTTTAAAATGAAAGGCGAAGGAAGTGGGAGTAAAGTGTTCTGCCCTGCTTACCACTGTAAACACACAAAGGCAGATGCAAAGGTGTCAGCATCAGGACTTAGGAGTCCCGTGTGGAAAGAAATATAAATGAAGAGAAGAAAGTGTTAAAGAAAGAAAGAAATTTCTCAGATCTACAGAATGATGAAAATGAACAAACTAAAAAGACTATAGAGTGACAAGTAGGAGAGATCAATAGAAACCTGCACCAGACACATAAGTGATGACTTAGAAATATCAGGTATAAAAAGAAAATTCTAAAAGCTTTTGCAAAGAAAGATCAAATCATCTTAAAAAAAAATTCTCATCAGAATATAAGACATTTAGAAAACAATGCTGGATGGTATATTCAAAGAAAAAGTATTGCAATATGTTTACTAATAAAGTTTATTATTTAATAAATTTTTATATTTAATATAATATATATAAAACAGTAACATAAATATATTATATAAAATACAAATAAAATAATATATATATTAAAAATAAAAGTACTACAGTGGAGTCATATTTTTAAAGCCTTATTTTTAAGAGCACCAGCATTTGTTGCTCTTAGTCTTTTGGATAGTGGCCATCCTTACTGGTGTGAGGTGATATCTCATTGTGGTTTTAATTTGCATTTCCCTGATGATTAGTGATGCGGAGCATCTTTTCATGTGTCTGTTGGCCATCTGAATTTCTTTGGAGAACTGTCTCTTCATATCCTCTGCTCATTTTTTAATCAGGTTACTTTGCTTTTTGGATGTAGAGGCATGTAAATTCTTTATATATTTTGGATGTTAACCCCTTGTCAGATATGTCATTTACAAATATATTCTCCCATACAGTAGGATGCCTTATTGTTCTGTTGA
This sequence comes from Smutsia gigantea, assembly GCA_032199065.1. NCBI lineage: Eukaryota > Metazoa > Chordata > Mammalia > Pholidota > Manidae > Smutsia > Smutsia gigantea. The sequence goes on from JAVSCE010010082.1 coordinate 82,971, forward strand.
TGGTGTCCTTTGCCATACAGAAACTTTTTAATTTGATGTAGTCCCATGAGTTCATTTTTGCTTTTGTTTCCCTTGAGGAGATGCATTCAGGAAGAAGTAGCTCATCCTTATATTCAGGAGATTTTTGCCTATGTTGTCTTCTAAGAGTTTTATGTTTCATGACTTACATTCAGGTCCTTGATCCATTTCAAGTTTACTTTTGTGTATGGGGTTAAAGAATAATCCAGTTTTATTCTCTTGCATGTAACTGTCCAGTTTTGCCAACACCAGCTGTTGAAGAGGCTGTCATTTCCCTATTGTATGTCCATGGCTCCTTTATCATATATTAATTGACCATATATGGTTGGGTTTATAACAGGGCTCTCTAGTCTGTTCCATTGGTCTATGGGTCTGTTCTTATGCGAGTACCAAATTGTCTTGAGTACTGTGGCTTCGTAATAAAGCTTAAAGTTCAGGAGCATAATTCCCCCAGCTTTATTCTTCCTTCTCAGGATTTCTTTGGCTCTTCGGGGTCTTTTGTGGTTCCATATGAATTTTAGAATGATTTTCTCTAGTTTGTTGAAAAATGCTTTTGGTATTTTGATAGGAGTTGCATTGAATCTGTAGATTGCTTTAGGCAAGATGGCCATTTGACAATATTAATTCTTCCTATCCATGAGCACAGGATGTGTTTCCATTTATTGGCATCTTCTGTAACTTCTCTTATGAGTGTCTTGTAGTTTTCAGAGTACAGGTCTTTCACTTCCTTGGTTAGGTTTATTCCTACATATTTTACTCTTTTTGGTGCAGTTGTGAATGGAACTGTTTTTCTGATTTCTCTTTCTGTTAGTTCGTCATTAGTGTATAGGAATGTGAAAGATTAATGTGTATTAATTTTGTATTCCGCAACTTTGCTGAATTCGTAAATTATATCTAGTAGTTGTAAAGTAGATTCTTTAGGGTTTTTTATGAAAACATCATGTCATCTGCAAACAGGGACAGTTTAACTTCTTCCCTGCCAATCCGGTTGCCTTTTATTTCTTTGTGTTGTCTCATTGCCCTGGCTAGGACCTCCAGTACTATGTTGAATAGAAGTGGGGATAGTGGGGATCCTTCTCTTGTTCCTGATCTTAAAGGAAATGCTTTCAGCTTCTCGCTGTTAAGTATAATGTTAGCTGTGGGTTTGTCATATATGGCCTTTATTATGTTGAGGTACTTGCTTGTAAATCCATTTTGTTGAGAGTTTTGGTATTAGAGTGATGCTGGCCTCATAGAATGAGTTTGGAAGTATTCCCTCATGTTCTACTCTTTGGAAAACTTTAAGGAAGATGGGTGTTAGGTCTTCACTAAATGTTTAATAAAATTCAGCAGTGAAGCTATCTGGTACAGGAGTTTTGTTCTTAGGTAGGTTTTTGATTACCAGTTCAATTGCATTGCTGGTAATTGGTCTCTTGAGATTTTCTGTTTCTTTCTGGGTCAGACTTGGAAGTTTGTATTTTTCTAGAAAGTTGTCCATTTCTTCTAGGTTATTGAGTTTGTTAACATATAATTTTTCATAGTATTCTCTAACAGTTCTTTGTATTTCTGTGCTGCCCATAGTGATTTTTTCTTTGTCATTTCTGATTCTGTTTATGTAAGTATACTCTTTTTTTCTTGGTAAGTCTGGCTATGGCTTTTTCTGTTTTGTTTATTTTCTCAAAATCCCAGCTGTTGCTTTCGTTGATCCTTTCTATTGTTTTATTCTTCTCAATTTTATTTATTTCTGCCCTAATCTTTATTATGTAGTTCCTTCTACTGACTTTGTGTTTCATTTGTTCTTCTTTTTCTAGTTTCATTAATTGTGAGTTTAGACTCTTCATATGGAATTGTTCTTTCCTGAGGTAGGCCTGTATTGCAATATACTTTCCTCTTAGCATGGCCTTCACTGCATCCCACAGCTTTGTGGTGTTGAATTATTGTTGTTATTGGTCTCCATATATTACTTGATGTCTGTTTTTATTTGGTCATTGATCCATTGATTATTTAGGAGCATATAATTAAGCCTCCATGTGTTTGTGGGTTTTTCATTTTCTTTGCATAATTCGTTTCTAGTTTCATTCCTTTGTGGTCTGAGAAACTGGTTGGTACAATATAAATTTTTTGAATTTACCGAGACTCTTTTTGTGGTCTAGTATATGATCTATTTTTGATAATGATCCATGTGCGCTGTAGAAGATTGTGTATTCTGCTGCTTTTGGGTGTAGAGTTCTGTACATGTCTGTTAGGTCCTTCTGTTCTAATGTGTTGTTCAGTGCCTCTGTCTCCTTACTTATTTTCTGTCTGGTTGATCTGTCCTTTGGAGTGAGTGGTGTGTTGAAGTCTCCTAGAATGAATGCATTGCATTCTATTTCCCCCTTTAATTCTTTTAGTATTTGTTTCACACATGTAGGAGCTCCTGTGTTGGGTGCATAGATACTTATAATGGTTATATCTTCTTGCTGGATAGACCCTTTTATCTTTATGTAATGTCCTTCTTTGTCTCTTGTGACTTTATTTCTTTTAAAGTCTATTTTGTCTGATATAAGTACTGCAACTCCTGCTTTTTTTCTCCCTATTAGTTGCATGAAATGTCTTTTTCCATCCCTTCACTTTTAGTCTGTGTATGTCTTTGGGTTTACAGTGAGGCTCTTAAAGGCAGCATATAGATGGGTCTTGTTTTTTTATCCATTCAGTGACTCTATGACTTTTGATTGGTTCATTCAGTCCATTTACATTTAGGGAGATTATTGATAGATATGTACTTATTGGCATTGCAGGCTTCTGATTCGTGGTTACCAAAAGTTCAAAGTTAACTTCCTTACTGTCTAAGAGTCTAACTTGACTCACTTCATATGCTATTACAAACACAATCTAAAGGTTATTTTTTTCTCCTCCTTTTTCTTCCTCCTCCATTCTTTATATATTAGGTATCATATTCTGTACTGTTTGTCTATCCCTTGACTGACTTTGGGGATAGTTAATTTAATTTTGCATTTTCTTAGTAATTAGCTGTTTTACTTTCTTTGCTATTGTTTTATTACCTCTGGTGGCAGCTATTAAATCATAGGAACACTACCATCTATAGAAGTCCCTCCAAAATACACTGTAGAGATGGTTTGTGGGAGGTAAATTCTCTCAGCTTTTGCTTATATGGGAATTGTTTAATCCCTCCTTCAAATTTAAATGATAATCTTGCTGGATAAAGTAATCTTGGTTCAAGGCCCTGCTGCTTCATTACATTATATACATCATGCCACTCCCTTCTGGCCTGTAAGGTTTCTGATAAGATGTCTGATGATATCCTGATGGGTTTTCCTTTGTATGATCTTATTTCTCTCTTGGGCTGCTTTTGATAGTATGTCCTTATCCTTGATCTTTTTCATTTTAATTACTATGTGTCTTGATGTTGTCTTCCTTGGATCCCTTGTGTTGGGGGATCTGCGCACCTCCATGGCCTGAGAGACTATTTCCTTCCCCAGATTGGGGAAGTTTTCAGCAATCACCTCCTCAAAGACACTTTCTATCCCTTTTTCTCTCTTGTTCTTCTGGTACCCCTGTAATGTGAATATTGTTCCGTTTGGATTGGTCACACAGTTCTCTCAATATTCTTTCATTCTTAGAGATCCTTTTTTCTCTCTGTGCCTCAGCTTCTTTGTATTCTTCTTCTCTAGTTTCTATTTCATTTATCGTCTCTTCCACTGTATCCAATCTGCTTTTAATACCTTCCATTGTGCTCTTCAATTATTGGATGTCTGACCGTAATTCATTCTTGAGTTCTTGAATATTTTTCTGTACCTCCATGAGCATGTTAATGATTTTTATTTTGAACTCCCTTTCAGGAAGAGTCATGAGGTCGATGTCATTTAAATCTTTCTCAGGAGTTGTATTAATAATTTTACTCTGGACCAGGTTCCTTTGGTGTTACATATTTGTGGATGGCACCCTCTAGTGCCCAGAAGCCCTACTCTCTGGAGCTGCTCAGCTCCTGAAGCAATGTCGGGAGTTGCAGGGGAGTGGTATTGGTGCCTGGGGGGTGAAAGAGGTGTTTCCTGCTTCCTGGCTGCTATGCCTGTCTCCATTGCCTGAACCAGTTGGTCGAGCACACAGGTATAAGCCTCTGTGCTTTGCATTTTTATTTGCTGTAGACATATCTTCCCTCTGGCTGGCCTAATGCCAGGGTAGGGTTTCCAGGTTTGCAAGCCCGGTGGGTCTGGCCAGGAGGAAGGCGCAGTAGTCTGCCTGTCACAGAAGGGGTTCTTGGAGCTGTGTAGGCAGCCAGGGAGCTGGGGCACCTGAAGATTGTGAAAGTTGCCAATCTACTTGGCAGAGTGCACCCAGACAATTTTGTCTGCCTGACCTGTCTCCTGAGCAGTAAGCTGTGTGCAATCCTTGCCCCTTTAGAAGCCCTCTTGCTAAGGTCTTCTTTGTTAGGAAGTCTCTCAGACTGCTTGCCTTTCTTTTTTCCCAGAGCAGCTGGATCTGGATCCCTGTTTTCCACAAGCAGCTGTAATCTCAATCTCTCCAGGTATTCTGCCTGTCTTAGTGTTCCAACCCCCTAATTACAATGGTATCATGCAAGTACCATGAAATGTAGGTTTGTGCTCCCAGAGCAGACCTCCAGAGTTAGGTATTCAGCAGTCCCATATCTCCACTCCCTCCCTGCTCCCTTTGTATTCCTTCCGTTGGTGAGCTGGGGTGGGGGAAGGGCTTGGATCCCACAGGACCACAGCTTTAGTATGTTACCCTTTTCTCTGAGGGCTGCTCTTGTCTCCAGGTGTCTGCAGTTTGGTGCAGTCCTCTTTCCTGTTGCTCTTTCATGAGTAGTTGTATTAGTTATATTTTCATATTACATGCAGTTTTAGGAGGAAGCCTCTGTCTTACCTCTCATGCCGCCATCTTTAATCCAGTCTGTCCCAGAGGCTACTTTTCAAAGAGCCATAGTAATTACTGTTTACTCATAATTGTCTACTGCTGAAAGCCTGACCTTGCTCTAACACATTAATGTCTTCACTGCTTCCTACATTTTGGAGTTGAACTACACTCCTTATATGGATACCTGAACCTGTTGCAGATTCATCTCTGGTGGTTTCCACACAGAATGGGAAGCGCTTTGATTCCTTCTTCCCCAAATTGAGTCAGTCTCAGGATAAAAGTAGAACATGCAAAGGGTCTTTTCTGTAAGGAACTAAAAAGAACACATTTGCCTGATCAACAGATACACAACAAATGCTAGAGGCTGTGTGGATTTATTCTACTAAAGATACCACATCTGGCACAATATCCAGAACTGAGCCTATTGCTTGATTACATTTAAACAGGCTACCATACAATTTTTTTTCTGGGATTATACAAGAACACTGACTGAAGATACAAGGTGAACTGCTACTCCTACACCCTTTCAATTCTTCAGGATTGAGCTCATATTTGTCATATGTTTCTTACTCTGCAGGTAAGGAAGACAAAGAAAGATTTTAACAAGGAGAAAAGTATATCTACATATTTTTACACATTCAAGTAACTAAGGAAATTACCACAGAAGTAGATCTGCTAACTTTTGGGCCCATTATAAAACAGACTTAGTCCAGGGCTCCAATTATTACCTGGGCTTAATGTTCATTTTCTGTAACAAGGCATCATTGTTGTATACAACTGAGATACTCATTTAAATTTGTTGAAGAGTTTGGACTTTTTTTCACCTACTATATGGTCACTCTGGAAAATATGCTTAGGACTCTTTTGAGAAGGATTGGGAAGATATTCATTTTATCTACTCATGGTGTCATTGCAGGAGTCTTCCTCAGCACACTAAAACTCTGATAGAAGATGAACTCTGGGTTGGAGAAACAGGTCAGTGACAGAAAGTTGGTGAGAAATGATTGTTTTCCAATACATGGTCAGATATTGGATTTTTGCTCACCATCTCTTGATACCTTTGGAATAGACAAGTCAAATTATACTCTACTTGGATGCCAACTTTCTCACCCAAGAAACATGTTGATGTATTAGCCATTACCAGAGATTCCTGCAGGTAAAATTTCCCTAATTTCCATTATTGCCTTGCTGCCCATTTTGGTAACCACAACCACTTTGCCTCCAAGAGTTAAATATCATTGTCCTTTGTTATTGTGAAATAACATAATCTTCACTGTCTTTTTGGAGTCCAGTTGTTGGCAATCCTTCCTACTTACAACAAAGAGCTTATAAAGGATGCTGTACACACCACTCTCTTCACTAGTGCATTTCTTAGAGAATGTTACATAGACCCCATGAGGGGAAATATTCACACATAGGCTTGCCATTTTCACATAATAAATCCATCTTAATGTGCCCATCTCTGAGTCTTCTGACTTTCAAATATCTGTCAAGGCAGTGATGATTATATATTTTTCCATGCTTCAAGGGAGATTAAATATTTGAAAAGTGGCTAAATCATCTACTCTTTATGGTACCCATGTCTTTGCAATATGACTTTGCAGCTCAAGAGGTAGAGTATATTCCCTTAGTCTTTGAATTTCAACTGTATCTTGAACTTGAATCAATTAGTAGAGTGAATTGTAAAGACATTGTGCCTGTGTCTAGCCTAGAGCCTTATATACTTTGATTCTTTCCCTTGAACTTCTGCCTCACCACCCAAGTGAGTGTGAGTTAACCTCCTAGAGGATGAAAGAACACATGAACCAGCCAAGATGCTCCCAGACCAGCTATGTTCAGACTACCTGTTTGCTAATAGCATATGCCTGGGATAATCCATTTGGCAAGAATTAAGCCAGATCTAGAAAACAAAAATCCCTAGCAAACCCACTGGCTTATAAATAAATGATTACTCTTTTAAGCCTTTTTGTTATTTTTATTAGCATTACTATAACAATGAAAAACTGATACAGAACTATTTCAGAAATGTGTAAGACTGGCTGCAGAAATATTTGCCAGTATTTTCATCCTGATTCATCAGATTTCTTTCCCTTATTATTAGATTATCTTGCTAACTAACTTTAAATCTTGTCTTTATTTCATCTGTGCAATATATACAAAGTCCACTTCCATATGTGTTCTTCAGGCTTCAGCTGTGTTTTTGAATTTTGAGGAATAATTGGAAAATATAATTGTATACATTTAAAGTATATGTGATGATTTGATGCATATATATAGTGGAATGATTGCTAAGATGAAGATAACACATCCATCACCTCAGATAGTTAACACTTTTTTTTGTAGTGAGAATACTTGTGATCTACACTCAGGCACTTTCAAGTATATAATATCACATTAACTATAGCAACCATGCTATTATATCCTCAGGATTTATTCTTTTTCTGTTAATATTGGCCAATTCTTGAAGTTCTTGTAGAATGATCCTTTTGTTCATGTATTTCAAACCTTCCTACTTAATATATGTAAGACTTCAACTTATTTATTTAGAGGCAATAAAGGCAGGAGGCAAAAAACTATGAGGAAAATTATAATATGCTATCTACCATAGGTAAGTCCATCCTTGATCTTCAGGCACTGTAAGTATTCCCTCCTATAGCGATAGATACGGCACCATTTCCTAAGAGTTTAGAGAGTTCAGAAGAATCTGGCATTCACAGTTTTCAAGTGATTCTATCTATTGTCCTTTCCTTGGTCTCCAATTCACAGTCCTTCTTTATCAAGGGTTTAAATTTTGCAGTGAAAACATACTTGGGCTATAAATTTAATACCTTTAGTGGTTCTGTAGCTCTTAAAGTCAAAATACATATTTGATTTTCAGCATAACATGACTTTGCCTATTAAAGACGGTCTCTCTAAATTTTGCCATGAAGGGTTTCTGGCTTGCGCAGTGTACCTTGAATTGAAAGTTGACAGCCCTGATCCTGTCATTCTCTTTATTCACTGTTTCTAAGTTAGTAAATAAATTGTACCCCAGCAAACGACACCATCAGCAGAACAAGAAGGCATCCTGCAGTATGGGAGGATATATTTGTAAATGGCATATCCGACAAGGGGTTAACATCCAAAATATATAAAGAACTCACACCCAAAAAGCAAATAACCCTATTAAAAAATGGGCAGAAGATATGAACAGACAATTCTCCAAAGAAGAAATTCAGATGGCCAACACGCACATGAAAAGATGCTCCACATCACTAATTATCAGGGAAATGTAAATTAAAACCACAATGAGATATCACCTCACACCAGTTAGGATGGACAACATAGAAAAGACTAGGAACAACAAATGCTGGTGAGGATGTGGGGAAAGGAGAACCCTCCTACACTGCTGGTGGGAATGTAAATTAGTTCAACCATTGTGAAAAACAGTATGGAGGTTCTTCAAAAAACTAAAATGGAAATATCATTTGACCCAGGAATTCCAATCATAAGAATTTACCCTAAGAATGCAAGAGCCCAGTTTGAAAAAGACATATGCACTCCTTTTTATCACAGCACTACTTACAATAGCCAAGAAATGAAAGCAACCTAAGTGTCCATCAGTAGATGAATAGATAAAGAAGATGTGGTACATTTACACAATGAAATATTATTCATCCATAAGAAGAAAACAAATCCTACCATTTTCAACAACATGGATGGAGCTAGAGGGTACTATGCTCAGTGAAATAAGCCAGGCAGAGAAAGACAAGTACCAAATTATTTCACTCTTCTGTGGAGCATAAGAACAAAGCAAAAACTGAAGGAACACACAACTATGTTCTCTCCTACATTCTTCACAAAGAAAAACAGCCTTTACTTTGATTTTAGTCTGGTGAGATCTATTCTGGTTTCCTGACCTAGAAAACTGTAAGATAATAAATGTGTTGTTTTCAGCCATTAGATTTACTGTAATTTGTAAAAGTAGCAATGGGAAATTAGTGTTCATGTCATTTGTCTACTCTGTACAAACTGTTGATTTTTAAACACAATATTGGTTTGTAGTATACACAGCATTTTGTTTCCTGTTTTGTTTACCTTACCATGTATTATGAATATCTGTCATAAGAAGCAATATAATGGTTGAAAATACAGCTTCTGGAGCCAAACTACCTGAGTTCAAATAAGTGATCTGCTTTAATAACTGACCTGTAGTGTTTCTTCCTAATACACTAATGTGAAGAATAAAAATAGTACCACTCTAATGGGTTGATGGGAACATGATGTGTTAATATACACAAAGTAACTAAAACAGCATTAAACACACTGTAAATGAAAAATAATGGTTCTTAAATCTCATTGTTATAGCCCATCCTCCTAAATATAGATCTGTCTCTATAGTTGTTAAAGTTGCTGTATGACCTTCCATTTCAAGCATGTTGCATGCATAATACATGTAAGATAATCCCTAACACATTTAGTTTGTGCTTTTTTCTGTGTGTAGCTTTTGCTTTGCAACAAAGCACCCCAACACAGGTTACTTCAAACTACAGCCATTTAAACATATGATTTTTGTCTGTTATTTGAGCCATTACTCTGAATTTGGCTAGTTAAGTTAAACTCTGCTGCGCTCTCTTGCATCTGCGGTCAGCAGGTAGATTGTCTGGTGGTTGAATGTTTCAGCATGGCCTTGCTCCTGAGTGGTTTTCAGGTTGTCAGTCAGGATGATGGCATTACCAGGCCATATGTCTCTAATCATCTGGTAGACTAACTGGGCTTGTTTTCATAATAGCAAGAGCCCCAGGAGCTACACGAGAGGATAAGCTGAGATGTACTTTACCTAAGTCAGACTTATTTGACTCTGTTTATTCAAAAAAATATTTCTAGTTATTCAGTTTCTGATCATTGCAAAGATAAATATTACAGTATAAAGTAATATATGATGTATAATACGTAACAGTATTTGGCTAATTTCTTGCTAATAAGAGAATTTATGTAATTATAATATTTATTGCAGCATGTCAAATACTGTGTATAACATTCAGTTATAATTTTCAAATTATTCTCCTTAGTGATTCTTTGGCCACATATATTTTAGAATCTATTGAATTTTTATAATTGAACTACATTTCATTGTTATTGCTTCCATTTTCTTACTCTTCAGTTGTAGTGATAAAATGTCTGTACTTAATTTAAGTGCTGTGGACCATCATGTCAGTAATAGAACATAATAGAAACCACAAATTAAACCGTGTGTGTGTGTGTGCATGTGTGTGTGTGTGTAAAGTAGGTTATATATCATATATACTGATCACAGCATTAGAACTACTGAGAGGATTCTGCACAGGTTTCCATTATTCATTGCTAGTATTCTGGATAAGCCCTGGCAATAGCAGTTAGATTTACAGAGACTCTTATACAAATGGAGGTTGGAGGTTACACCATCTCCAATATAACAGAGAATTGATTTGTTAATATATAGTGTGAAAATGTGCTAAGAATTCTGGTATATCTCTGAAACTGTTTGCAAAAGTTGTGCTACTCAATCTGCATGAAATTACTGTTTTTACAATACCTTTTTATTATATGTAATGTTTCCCTCTAGTCACAAAGCTCCAGGAAAGAATACAAATGACTTTAAGCTTAATAGTCTGACTTTTAATTATGGAATAGTGTTTATTTATGTTGTTTACATGTATATTTGAAAACATTGTCAAATTATATGTGAAAAAAACTATCTTTTTGCTAATGGCCCAATTTATGAATTCCATAAATTTCAAAATGTAATTTGTTCCCTTTTGTTCCACAGTATGAGTGTTTCCTGCACACGATTCCTTTCAGTACTGTGTATTGAGAAGATCAAGAAATTTGCTTTATCTTGTTAAGTATACTTCAACAAAAGAATTAAAAGAAAAGAAATTTGCTTTCCGTAAGAAACATGTTCCTTTGACTCCTTTGTTTTGGGATAGCAGCTCTAATAACTGGAAACATTTCTTCTGGAGGCTGTTACTTTTTTCAGTACTGAAGAAGAGAATTCTGGATAGGAGCATGCAACTCTGACATAGGAAAGAATAAGTGACTCAGTCATCTAGACTCCAAATAATGTTGTCATTTTAGGTACAACCCAACTTTTCAGCATAATAAAACTCATGCTGGAACCAGTGGAGATATTTTATTATGTCATAAAAAAATAAGCATAATCAAAACATGTAGTTCAGTGAGAAAATACTTTCAGGTTCAATTAATCAATTATTTTCATTGAAATCATCAGTGGTCCCTAAAGTACCATCTCCACTACAAACCAAAATGTAGAATAAATGCACTCTTTGACCATCAAAATAGAGTGGTTTTATCAGATATTTATGACAGAAAGGAGGGAGATTCTCAATGTTACACCATGGCTAAGATTTAGAGGAGCAAGTGAACTGCAGTTGCTTGAAGTATAGACGTGCATTGTAATTGCAGACTTTTCTCTAGCTTAATCTTTAAGCTAGAAAGTTTCCCAGGGCAGCAGTAATGATGTACATCTTACACATGTGTATATAGAAACTTTTCAGAGTTAGAATACCTTCTTCTTACTCTGAGGAGGTATTTTATTCAAAGAATGCATGATCAACAAAAAATTAAACAATATGAACTTCTTTTTTAATTAAAAAGAAAACATGAATTAGAGGGCATTTCCATAATTCAGCAAAATTTATTTAATTATCTCTCTTACCCCATCTCTCCTATTTTGGTAATAATGTTCACATACTCAATGTGGCTGCTCAAAAAAATTTTGTTTATCCATATTCCAAAATTTTGCCTATCCATATCTCAGTTTCCTCTTGATTCTGTTTTTCTTTTCCTTTATATATTTTGTTTTTAATTTTTTAAATTAAGGTATCATTAATATACAACTTACGAAAGTTTCACATGAGCAACATTGTGGTTACTACATTCACCCATATTATCGAGACCCCCTACAGCCCATTGCTGTCACTACCAATCAGCATAGCAAGATGCTATAGAGTCACTACTTGTCTTCTCAGTGCTATACTGTCTTCCCTGTGACCCTCAACATTATATGTGCTAATCATAAAGTGTCCTTTAATCCCATTCTACCTCCCTCCCCTCATACCCTCCCTACCTCCATCCCTTTGGTAAGCACAAGTCCTTTCTTGGAGTCTGTGAGTCTGCTGCTGTTTCGTTCTTTCAGTTTTGTTTTGTTGTTATACTCCACAGATGAATTAAATCATTTGTTACTTATCTTTCTCTGCCTGGCTTATTTCACTGAACATAATACCCTCTAGCTAAATCCATGTTGTTGCAAATAGTAAAATTTGTTTTTTTCTTACGGCTGAATAATATTCCATTGTGTATATGAACCACCTCTTCTTTATCCATTCATCTACTGATGGACATTTAGGTTGCTTCAGTTTCTTGGCTATTGTAAATAGTGCTGTGATAAACATAGAAGTGCATATGTCTTTTTGATTCAGGGATCTTATGTTCTTTGGGTAAATTCCTAGAACTGAAATTCCTGGGTCAAATTGTATTTCTATTTGAAGTTTTTTGAGGAACCTCCATATTGATTTCCACAATGGTTGGACTAATTTACATTCCACCAACAGTGTAGGAGGGTTTGAAACGGATCAAAGACTTGAATGTAAGCCATGAAACCATAAAACTCTTAGAAGAAAACATACACAAAAATCTCTTGACTATAAACATGAGCAACTTCTTCCTGAACACATCTCCTTGGGCAAGGGAAACAAAAACAAAAATGAACAGATGGGACTAAATCAAATTAAACAGTTTCTGTACAGCAAACGACACCATGAGTAGAACAAAAAGCCTTCCTACCGTATGGGAGAATATATTCATAAATGACATATCTGACAAAGGATTAACATACAAAATATATAAAGAACTCACATGCCTCAACACCCCAAATCAAATAATCCAATTAAAAAATGGGCAGAGGATCTTCCTTTATATTTTTAAAATGTAATTTCTCTAGTCTCTCATTTGATCCAGATCCCCTCTCACTTATTACTTCAATCTACACAATGAGACCCTGAAAAAATAAAAATGGCATTTATGTTTGAAGTTGGAGATGGGGGTGTTCATGTAAAATCGAAAGGTACATAACTATACCACCCCACTGAGTGTGTGAGGGCAGGCAGAAGTTGTGACCACATTTACTTGTCACTAAAAATTTTCTTGATGTTTTGCATTCATCAACTGATTTATCTCTCAATAAGTCAGTGAGGTATGTATAATCATTACTCCTATTTTACAGATGAGTAAACTCAAATTTAGAGCGGTAAATAACTTGCAAAGGACCCACAGTAAGTAGGAAAGCTTACCTTCAGGTCCAATTCTAGAAACCATGCCCCTAAATGCCAAACTACAGTCCTTTGTTAAACTTACCTATGCTAATATTTTTAGTCCCTGTCACAAAGGGCTGACATGAATCATTTAGTGAAAATGAACCAGATCTGGGTAAGAACAGAAGCAAACAGAAAGGAAGGGTATTTGCAGATATTTCCCCATTGCTTGTAAGGATTCACTGCTGAATGAAGGCAATAGTCCCTTAACAAAGAAAAGATGTATAGCACATAGCCTTTATGAGTTGGTGTTCTGTGCATCTTGACTTATTTGCAAATATAATTTAGATCCATAATTTATAAGTATTATTTCAACAAAAATATGTTGCTATTTTGAAAATCATAATAATCTCTATCCAGTCCTCAAAAATTGACAGTCAGAAAGTAATTTTTAGTTACCTGATATGCTCTTCCATAGAGATTAAAAAAAAAAAGATGGGACTTTAGAAAGTACATTTATGCAATTTATAAAAAATTACATTTATGATGTTAGAGGAAAATACATTAATTCAGTGTTGTATTATTTTAATTACCATGTTTAAAACATTCACATTAACTAAATAAAATATTGCAAAAATATTCCAGATACTTTTATAATTAACCTCAATTTCCTTAAATCCTGCTCATGTTCAGCTGACATTAAAATTTTCATTTGCTGGCCACTGAAATTACTTGCTATCTTTGAAATTATCCCCTAATCATTATATATTTGATGCTATTAGCATTCCTGCACAGCGCTCTAATAATAGTTTTCTGTCTTTAATTTCCTTGCAGAAGGAAGGCATTTTAAATGTTAACTTTTTCAATACATTTTTGGAACTCAAAGTTTAGTATTATAGGCCTCTACCTGTCAAGTTGTGGAAAGCACTCAGCAAGAATAACTTGCTAGCTCACTAGCCTACTGGCATTTTGGCACTGATTATTTAAAATTATTTTTAAATGACTCCCTTGCCAAGGAAAATATAAGAACCAAAGAAATTCCTTAATTTTCAACTTTTTCCATGAAGAACCCATTTAAGGATATTTATTTTTCTTTGTTGTGCTATAGAAATATGGCAAAAATGTGATTGATTTCTGGATTATTTTTTTAATGAAGCCACAAGTGTTTAAAAATTGGGTCAGTTATTGGTTCTTTTTTATTTCAGTAAGACACACTACCCCATGCTAGCCGTTCACCTGGCAAAATGTGGATATTACTGACAAGATTAGATGAGATGGTGTGAAAAGAGAAATACATAAATACATTATTATAATTACATAAATACACAACTACAGTAGAAGAATCAAATACCAATCCATCTTGATGACTAATAAGAACTATAAGATTATAAAGGAAAGTAAACATATATTAATATGGAGAACAGAAGGTTCTTCCACACCTAATGTTTAAGTGTATTTGTATAAATCAATTATTGTATTAGCTGGATTCATTTGGTAAGGCTTATTACCTGTAGTTCCTTGCCAGTTACATTTTTTTCATGTATTAATATTTTGAGTACTTATAATGTAGCAGCCTGAGGATTTTATAAAGAAGACAAAAGTGAAATAGGCTCTAGGGTATGACAGAAGTAATTATCACATTCCATGAAAGATATCAAAATGGTATATAACTAAACTGGTGAAAGATGAAAGCTTCACAGAGAAGACACACAAATTGAGTAAATAGAAATTAGCCATGTTCAGGTCTGGAGTCTGAAAGGCCCTACCAGGTTGAGTGAGGAACACATGAAACACACAGGTGTCATGAATGAGGGAGCGGTAAAGGTGAGGGAAAGTAAGTAGGGTTTGATCATGATATTCTTCAAGTCACATCACACTTTGGTGTGTTTTTTGTTTGGGTTTTTTTTGAGGGAACTGAAGTCACTGAAATATTTTCAACTGAAGACTAAAATGATCAGGTTGGCATTTTGGAAAGCTTGACTCGGTGTAAAATGATTGCAAGGAGCTCAGCTTGGTACTCAGGAGAATCGTTAAGAAACTGCTAAAGAGGTGGTTATTCACATGGAAGAGAAATGTGATGTGGGGTGTGAGAACTCAAGAGGGATGAGGAGGTTATCTAGTTTTAAGGTAATATCTGGAATAACCATTAATATTGCAAAATTTTGAATGGTGACAGATGGTAACTACACTTATGGTGATGATCATTTATTAATGTATATAAATTTTGAATCAATATGATATTCACCTAAAACCAATATAATATTGTTATCACTGTATTTCAATAAAAATGTAATACCTGGAAGTTCTTTATAAATAGAAAAAATGTTAATGCACCAAGTAAAGATGAGAATGAATTCCACTTCATGTATCTCTTCCTAGTATATTGTGTTCTCATTCTTAGATCTCCCAATGTACTATACAGACTATGACATATATGATGTTATTAATGTTATTAAACTTTCTATCACCACAAAACATTGATTATGATAACTGAAGGCCTTGCATGCATGAATATATATCATCACTAATCTTGGAGAAATCATGTCAATACCCTAGACAACTGTGTCTTCTCTAATAGAATGAAGGTTGTAATATGATACATTTTCATATCATTGTTTATACTGCCTTCATGTTTTGTAAAAGATAAGTCATTAGAGAGCTATTAAACATGTTATTTTCCACAAACCTATTTATATGGCTGAAGAATAATCCTAGTAGTTAGCAGGCCTTTGTCAAGGAAAATAGAGACATACATTTTGGGAAGAGTAAAGTTAATGAACATTTCAGCTATTATGAAATAGTTGCTACAGTTTTAAGATAAATCATTTTTGATAAGTAATATGCATGATATCAAGATGACTTGATATGAGGTTTTGGTAATTAGATATTATTTTTCACATTAGAATGCAGAAAAATATTACAATATTGGTTGTCACCAGGCATGGAAATTTTTTTAAATATTGTGATTTATAAAAAAATATTATTTTAGTTGTTTTCCTTAGTATAGATTTATCAGCAGAAAATAATTATCCTCAGTTAACTCCCAGCAGCTAACATTAATCTTAGCATCTGTCTCACCTGAGGGTTTCAGCCCCGGGCAAGTTCACTCTGGATTCAGTGAAACCGAAAAACGACAACGAAACATTTTTTGGGGTAAAAGATCTTACACCAAACTTTAATTCTTGTATTGGCAGATTAAGTGCTAGAATCACTTTCACTTCAGGGAAAGTTGCTGTGGGGAAGTTGGGGTTCCTATGGCCAGGATCCTCAATGAACTTAAACAACTTGATGATGTAATGGCCTGTTGCTAGGCTACTGCTTCCACACCTTTGGGCAATAAGCTATTATTGCACCATATAGAGAGCTCAGCCCAGTGCTCTGGGCAGAGGAGAAATGCTAGTGCCCTCTCTAGTAGCCCCTTGAATGAACTCCAATGCTTATTGGGGTCAGTGACATATACTAGTGAAAAGCAGGAAGAACTGGCTTTTGAACCATTAGTAGCAGAGAGTCCCTATCGGGAAGGAAGAGCCCCTATACCTGAAGATGAATAATACACAAACGGCTCCAGCCATGGGAAGCCCCCAAAATGGAGGCCATAGCTTTCCATCCTAAGACTGAGACAATATGGATGGAAGATAGCGAGGGGAAGAGCAGCCAATGGGCATAGTTACCAGGCCATGTGGCTTGTGATCAGCCAGGAGCCCTCCCCTATAGTTGTCTGCACTGACAGCTGGGCTATCAGGGCTTGACCCTGTGGCTACCAAACTGGTACCATGCCAACTGGATAGTTGGTCACTGACCCCTTCGGGGGCAAGAACTGTGGCAAGACTTATAGGCCTGTGATCAGACTAAAATAATTACAGTACACCATGTGACAGGTCATTTGCCACTGGCATCCCTAGGAAATGATGAAGCAGATAAATTGGCCCAGATACATTGGTTAGAATGAAAGCATGCCTCTGATATAGCCCAATGGTTACATCAGTGTTTGTTGCATGTGGGGCAAAAGACAATGTGGTCTGCAGCCCACGGGCGGGGCTTGCCTTTGACCTTCAAGGAAGTTAGTAGAGCCCGGCAGGAGTGTGTCGTGTACTCCCAAAGGGACTTACACCGAGTTCCACAGCAACATGGGACAGTAGCTAAGGGGCCTATACCCCTCGTCAGGTGGCAGATAGAGTATATTGGGCCTCTACCTGTGTCAGAAGGATATCTTATGTGATGACTTGTGTGGACACAGCTACTGGACTTCTGGTTGCTTTTCCTACCCGTTGTGCAGACCAGCAGATGACCAAAAGAGGCCTGAAACGTCTCTTTGCCACCTATGGCCGACCACAGGTAATTGAGAGTGATCAGGGCACCCATTTTACTGGACAAGCACTGCAAGAATGGGCGCGACAGCTGGGAATCAAGTGGAAGTTTCATGTGCCATACAATCCTACCACAGTAGGCATGATAGAGAGGCAAAATGGCTTGTTAAAATCCGGACTAAAGTAAGATATCAATAGTCTGCAGCAGTGGTCAGTCCACTTATGGACCATGCTATGGTGTTTGAATAAGAGACCCTGAAAAGGAGCCCTGAGCCCCGTAGACATGTTAAGACATATGGCAGCATCCCCTATACAACAGCAAGTATAAACCAAGGAAGAATCACTGAAGCCGAGGTTCAAACCCTAGAATAATATCTTGCTGCCAGCACCAACTCCACCAAACCCCAGAGACTCCATTGAGTGGATGTGGCCTTGGACCTTTCAGCACATGGACCAATGATGGCTTGCTCTTCTGGCACCTTGGGGACAAAGCCTGGAAGCTGGCCTCCTCTGTATTCTTGAAATAACAGCAGAGTGGCCACCAAAAGTCACAGTAGTATATCCTGAACGGCCAGAAGGTAGGAGCATCTTACGAGGGAGTTTTGTTTTATTATTATGGCCAGTGCATGCACCTCCAGTAGCACTATATATAGACCCTTCAGTAGCCCCTACCAGGACAGGAGAAAAAGTATGGTATACTAGACCTGGAAGGGACCCCCTTCCTGCTATAGTCCCATCACAGGACCACTCTCTTGCATGCATCCTACCTGATAGACAAGATTTGCCTATGTTGGTGTCATTAAAACATGTGTCTTATCACCTCTAAGGTCTTTGTGGATTGGGAACCTCCTCTAGCTTGAGGATTTTATAATTTTTGTTACCTGTATCAGAATCTTGTTGTATCTTAATTTTTGTAATTAGCTGTAAGTTGTTGTTAGCCTCTGTTGCTATTGTGGAATCTGGTTAAAGTGCTCCAACTTTCTCACACAGGGACCATTGTGGAAGATTGAGAGCATGTAGATTGTAATGCAAGAATCCTGGAGGGGTGGAGTGTGGGGAAGCTTGGGTTCCTATGGCCAGGATCCTCACTGAACTTAAACCATTTGATGATGTAACTGGCCTGTTGCTAGGCTGCTGCTTCCACACCTGTGAGGAATAAGCCATTGTTGGACTATATAGAGAGCTCAGCCCAGTGCTCTGGGTGGAGGCAGACAGCTGGTGCTACACCTACCACTGGGAGAACAAGCCAGGTAATAAACCCTTTTACCCAAAAGAAACAGTCTACTGTCATTTTCTTTGGTCACATTGAATCCATAGTGAACTTGACATGAACCCATAGTGGACTTGAAACCTATTGGCAAGACAGTTGCATACAAGTCCATCTCTGCCTCTGGGCCTCTCTGCTGCCTCACTGACCCCAGAGCACTGGGTGGAGCTCTTTACATCGTGTCAGTAATAGCTCATTGCCAGCATGTGTGCGAGCCTGCTCCTGTTAGCCCTGCAGGTGCACAGTGGGCAAGCAGACCAGGGTCAGGTGAGGAACCTTGCCATGGAACTGCATTTGCCCTACAGCATCTGATCAGGAATTCATCAGTCTTTTGCCCAGTGTGGTGTCTGGGAAGACATTGGCCCATGGCCTCTCTCTTCAGAACTTAATGCAAGTGTGGGATACAGAGATTGAAATAATGATCAGAGGGCTACAAACTACAATCAGAGGGCCAGATCTAGACAGTTTTTTGCTTTGTAAGTAAAATTTTACTGGAATACAGCCACACTCACTTGTCCATGTGTCATCTCTAGCTTGTGTATGGCTTTGTCTATGATTGCTTTGTGCTACAACAGCAGAGTCAAAAAGCTGATTAGAGACTGTGTGGCTGAAAAGCATAAATTATTTACTGTCTGTATCTTTACAGAACAATTTTGCATACTCTTAGACTGCGGTATAATTTGGAGACAGCTTCAAGGCTCTTAGTCTTTCCATAGCCACAACAGGGTTGTAAGTATTAACTCTATTACTTGGCATTCAATAGAGTAATAAAGCTCACAATAAGTATGAATCAAACAACCCTGTAGATTTATCAGTGATAATCACAAGAGGATTAGCAGTATCTGAACATGCTTGGATATTAAAATACTCAACAAACAACTTTGGCTTTTAAATATGCAAGACCTTGTGTGTTTGGAGGATGAGGGAATTTTTTTTAAGTATTTCATTTTTTTTGTCCATTGCTTCCAAACTTGACATTTTTGACTACATTCAATTTATTCTTGATATCCTATTTGAATTATAATATGAAATCTCAAAATAAACCTTAATTTTTAGAAGTTATTTATATTCAGATGGTTAATAAAAACCATGATAAAACAATTTAAGAAACAATTATTAAAGTAGACCCAAAAAAGCAAACAGTCCAATATTAATAAATATCAGGGATTGGGACAAAGAAAAGTAGTGACCAACAGAAGAAATATGTCTCCTTACATAATTTTCATTTTTAATGTGGGAAACAAAGTTAATGTATAAATCAATGATTATTTCACCTAAAACAGCAGTAAGATAAATGTTGTTAGTGGTTTTTAAAAATCATCAAAATTTAAAGAAATTACTTTTGACCTTAATTTTTAGTCATTTTCAATATACATTTCAAAGAATAAGTAAATATTATATGGAAATAAAATAACATTATAGTATGAATTTACCTTGAGACGTGAAAACTTACCATGAAAAAAGACTATAAGACATTACTGGAACAAATAAAGTCATAGCAGTTTTATCATACATACCATAATTCTATTTGTAATAGACTCTAAAAAGTTTAATTGTTAAATTGACTATTACCTTCACATTCTATGAATCTGTATTACACATTTCTGACATAGGTATGTATTAACAGTTATATATTAATGGATTCAATATGGAAATATAAATAGTATAACAAAATTATTAGCTTCCTATATTTGCTTTTTATTAAAGCTTAGTATTAAGTGATAATTTTTGTCTGATATAAATTATAACAAAACAGAGCATGGAAATATTTTAAAGACTTTGAAGAAGTAGGAAAAAATTGACAAGGTGCCAGATATATATATATTTTTGCTATCATTAATGTACAATTACATGAACAACATTATGGTTACTAGAACCCCCCTATTATCAAGTCCCCACCACATACAACATTACAGTCACTGTCCATCAGTGTAGTAAGATGCTATAGAATCACTACTCATCTTCTCTGTGTTGTACTGCCTTCCCCGTATTCCCCCCCTACATTATAAGTGCTAATTGTAATGCCCGTTTTCCCCCATTATCTCTCCCTTCCCACCCATCCTCCCCAATCCCTTTCCCTTTAGTAACTGTTAGTCCATTCTTGGGTTCTGTGAGTCTGCTGCTGTTTTGTTCCTTCAGTTTTTGCTTTGTTCTTACACTCCACAGATGAGCGAATCATTTGATACTTATCTTTGTCTGGCTTATTTCACTGAGCATACTACCCTCTACCTCCACCCATGTTGTTGGAAATAGTAGGATTTGTTTTCTTCTTATGGCTGAATAATATTCCATGTTGCATATGTACCACTTCTTCTTTATTCATTCATATATTGATGTACACTTAGGTTGTTTCCATTTCTTGGCTATTGTAAAGGAGAGCTGCAATAAATATAGGGGTGCATATGTCTTTTTCAAACTCAGCTCGTGTATTCTTAGGGTAAATTCCTAGGAGTGGAATTCCTGAATCAAGTGGTGTTTCTATTTTGAGGTTTTTGAGGAACCTCCATACTGCTTTCCACAGTAGTTGAACTAATTTACATTCCCAACAGCAGTGTAGGAGGGTTCCCCTTTCTCCACATCCTTGCCAACATTTGTTGCTGCTTGTCTTTTGGATGGTGGCCATCCTAACTGGTGTGAGGTGATATGATATTGTGGTTTTAATTTGCATTTCTCTTATGATTAGGGATGTGGAGCATCTGTTCATGTGCCTGTTGGCCAGCTGAATTTCTTCTTTGGAGAAGTGTCTGTTTAGCTCCTCTGCCCATTTTTAATTGGCTTATTTGCTGTTTGTTTGTTGAGGTGCATGAGCTCTTTATATAATTTCGATGTCAACCCCTTATCAGATATGTAATTTATGAATATATTCTTCCATACAGTAGTAGGTCTTTTTGTTCTACTGATGATGTCCTTTGCTGTACAGAAGCTTTTCAGTTTGATATAGTCTTACTTGTTCATTTTTGCTTTTGTTTCCCTTGCCTGGGAGATATGTTCATGAAGAGGCTGCTCATGTTTATGTCCAAGAGATGCTTGTCTATGTTTTTTCTAAGAGTTTTATGGTTTCATGACTTAATTCAGGTCTTTGATCCATTTTGAGTTAACTTTTGTCTATGGGTTTAGAAAGTAATTCAGTTTCATTCTCTTGCATGTAGCTGTCCAGTTTTGCCAACACCAGCTGTTGCAGAGGCTGTCATTTCCACATCGTATATCCTTTATCATATATTAATTAACCATATATGCTTGGGTTTACATCTGGGCTCTCTAGTCTGTTCCATTGGTCATTGTGTCTGTGCCAATACCAAACTATCTTGATTACTGTGGCTTTGTAGTAGAGCTTGAAGTCAGGGAGTGTAATTCCCCCCGCTTTATTATTTCTTCTCATGACTGCTTTGCCTATTAGGGGTCTTTTCTGGCTCCATATTAATTTTAGAACGATTTTCTCTAGTTCATTGACGAATGCTGTTGGTATTTTGATAGGGAATGCATTAAATCTGTAGATTTCTTTAGGCAGGATGGACATTTTGATAATATTAATTCTTCCTATCCATGAGCACGGATGTGTTTCCATTTATTGGTATCTTCTTTAATTTCTCTCATGAGTCTTGTAGTTTGCAGAGTATAGTTCTTTCACTTCTTTGGTTATGTTTATTCCTAGGTATTTTATTCTTTTTGATTCAATTGTGAATGGAATTGTTTTCCTGATTTCTCTTTCTGATAGTTCATTGTTAGTGTATAGGAATGAAACAGATTTTGTATCCTGCAACTTTGCTGAATTCAGATATTAATTCTAGTAGTTTTGGAGTGGATTCTTTAGGGCTTGTTATGTACAATATCATCTCTTCAGCAAACAGGGACAGTTTGACTTCTTCCTTACCAATCTAGATGCCTTTTATTTCTTTGTGCTGTCTGATTGCCATGGCTAGGACCTCTAGTACTATGTTGAATAAAAGTGGGGAGAGTGGGCATCCTTGTCTTGTTCCTGATCTTAAAGGAAAAGCTTTCCGCTTCTCACTGTTAAGTATGATGTTGGCTGTGGGTTTGTCATATATGTATTTTATTATGTTGAGGTACTTGCACTCTATACCCATTTTGTTGAGAGTTTTTATCATGAATGGATGTAGAATTTTGTCAAGTGCTTTTTCAGCATGTATGGTGATAATCACGTGGTTTTTGCCCTTCTTTTTGTTGATGTGGTGGATGATGTTGATGGATTTTCAAATGTTGTACCATCCTTGCATCCCTGGGATGAATACCACTTGATCATGATGAACGATCTTTTTGATGTATTTTTGAATTCGGTTTGCTAATATTTTGTTGAGTATTTTTGCATCTATGTTCATCATGGATATTGGTCTGTAATTTTCTTTTTTTATGGTGTCTTTGCCTGGTTTTGTTATTAGAGTGATGTTGGCCACATAGAATGAATTTGGGAGTATTCCCTCCTCTTCTACTCTCAGGAAAACTTTGAGGATGGGTATGAGGTCTTCACTAAATGTTTGATAAAATTCAGCAGTGAAACCATCTGGTACAGTAGTTTTGTTCTTATGTAGTTTTTTGATTACAAATTCCATTTCCTTGCTGTTAATTTTTTTTTTTTTTTCAGATTATCTGGTTCTTCCTGGCTCAGTCTTGGAAGGTTGTATTTTCTAGAAAATTGTCCATTTCTTCTAGGTTATATACTTTGGTAGCATATAATTTATCATAGTATTCTCTCATAATTCTTTGTATTTCTGTGGTGTTGGTATTGATTTTTCCTTTATCATTTCTAATTCTGGTTATGTGTATACACTCTCTTTTTTTCTTGATAAGTCTGATTTTGGGTTTATCAATTTGTTTATTTTCTCGAAGAACCAGCTCCTGCTTTCATTTATACTTTCTATTGTTTCATTCTTCTCAATTTTATTTATTTCTGGTCTAATCTTTATTATGTCCCTCCTTCTACTGACTTTGGGCCTCATTTGTTCTTCCTTTTATAGTTTTGTTAATTGTGAGTTGAGACTTTTCCTATGGGGTTGTTCTTATTTCCTGAGGTAGGCCTGTATTGCAATATACTTTCCTTTTAGCACGGCCTTCGCTGCATCCCGCAGATTTTGCAATGTTGAGTTATTGTTGTCATTTGACTCCATATATTGCTTGATCTCTATTTTTATTTGGTCATCGATCCACTGGTTATTTAGGAGCATGTTGTTGAACCTGCATGTGTTTATGGGCTTTTTAATTTTCTTTGTGTAATTTACTTGTAGTTTCATACCTTTGTCATCTGAGAAGCCGGTTACTACAATTTCAATCTTTTTGAATTTACTGAGGCTCTTTCTGTGGCTTAGCATATGATCTATTCTTGAAAATGTTCCATGTGCACTTTAGAAGAATGTGTATCCTGTTGCTTTTGGATGAAGTGTTCTGCAGATGTCTGTTAGGTACATCTGTTCTAATACGTTGTTCAGTACCTCTCATTACTTATTTTCTGTCTGGTTGATCTGTCCTTTGGAGTGAGTGGTGTGTTGAAACCTCCTAAAATGAATGCATTGCATTTTATTTCCTCCTTTAATTCTATTAGTATTTGTTTCACATATGTCGGTGCTCCTGTGTTGGGTGCACAGATATTTATAATAGTTATATCCTCTTGTTGGACTGACCCATTTATCATTATGTAATGTCCTTCTTTTTCTCTTGTTACTTTCTTTGTTTTTAAGTCTAATTTGTCTGATACAAGTATGCAATTCCTGCTTTTTTCTCCCTATTAGTTGCATGAAATATCTTTCTCTATTCCTTTACTTTCAGTGTGTGTATGTCTTTGGGTTTGAAGTGAGTCGCTTGTAGGAAGCATACAGATGGCTCTTGTCTTTTTAGCCATTCAGTGACTCTATGACTTTTGATTGGTGCATTCCAACCATTTACATTTAGGGTGATTATAATAAGTACATATTTATTACCATTGCGTGGTTTATATTCATGATTACCGAATGTTCAAAGGCAATTCCCTTACTATCTAATAGCCTAATTTAACTCACTTCGTATTGTATTACTAACACAACCTAAAAGTTATGTTTTCTTCCTTTTTCTTTCTCCCCCATTCTTTATATGTTAGGTTATCTTATTCTGTACTCTTTGTCTATCCCTTGATTGACTTTGGGGATAGTTGATTTGGTTTTGCATCTGCTTAGTAATTAATTGTTCTACATTGCTGTTGTATTATTTCCCTTGGTGACTTCTATTTAGCCTTAGGAATACTTCCATCTATAGCAGTCCCTCCAAAATGAACTGTACAGGTGGTTTGTGGGAGGTAAATTCTCTCAGCTTTTGCTTTTCTGAAAATTGTTTAATCCCCACTTCAAATTTAAATGACAACCTTGCTGGATAGAGTATTCTTGGCTCGAGGCCCTTCAGCTTCATTGCATTAAATATATCATGCTACTCCATTCTGGCCTGTAAGGTTTCTGTTGAGAAATCTGATGTTAGCCTGATGGCTTTTGCTTTGTATGTGATCTTTTTTCTCTCTCTTGCTGCTTTTAAAAGCCTGTCTTATCCTTGATCTTTGCCATTTTAATTATTATTTGTCTTGATGTTGTCTTCCTTGGGTCCCTTATGTTGGGAGATCTGTGCACCTCCACGGCTTGAGAGACTACCTCCTTCCCCAGATTGGGGAAGTTTTTAGCAATTACCTCCTCAATAATACTTTCTATCCCTTTTTCTCTTCTTCTTCTGGTACTCCTATAATGCAGATATTGTTCCGTTTGGATAGGTCACACAGTTCTCCCAATATTCTTTAATTCTTAGAGATCCTTTTTTCTCTCTGTGCCTCAGCTTCTTTCTATTCCTCTTCTCTAATTTCTATTCCATTTACCATCTCTTCTACTACATCTAATCTGCTTTTAAATCCCTCCATTTTATGTTTCATTTCAGGTATGGAATTTCTTAATGTTTGAATCTCTGTCTTAAATTCATCACTGAGTTCGTGAATATTTTTCTGTACCTCCATGAGCATGTTTGTGATTTTTATTTTAAACTCTCTTTCAGGAAGATTGGTGAGTTCAGTTTCATTTGGCCCTTTTTCTGGGGTTTCTGAGATTCTGGTTTGAACCAGGTTTCTTTGACATTTCATAATTCTATGTGGTGCCCTCTAGTGCCCAGAAGCTCCAGTTTCTGGAACTGCTTAGCCCCTAGAGTGAGGTTGGGGGTCGTAGGGGAGTGGGGATGGTGCCTGGGTGTAGAAACAGCTGTTTCCTAATTCCCAGCTGCATTGCCTGTCTCCAGTATCAGAGCCAGTGGGCCAAGCACACAGGTGTAAGCCTACGTGCTTGGCATCTCTAGCTGTTGTAAGCAGGGTGTCCTTATGCCAGCTCAGTGACTACATGTTTGTGAGCAGGTGCCGGCGGGCCAGGAGGAAGGCACAGCAGGCTGTGTGTCACAGTGGGGGTTTTCAGAGCTGAGTACACAGCCAGGGGGATGGAGCGCCCGAAGCTCTTCAACGTTTCCAACCTGCTAGACAGAGTGTGCCCAGAAAAACCTTGTCCACCTATCCCTTCTCTAGCTTAGTAAGCTCCATGCAAAACCCACCCCTTCAGCAGCCCTCTCACTGCTAGGAAGCCTGTCAGATAGCCTGCCTTTTCTTTGTCCTAGAGCAGCACGATGTGGATCGCCATCTTCCACCCAAATGACTGGAATCTCAGTCTCTCAGGTACTCTGCCTTTCCCTGGTGCTCAATCCCACCATCCTCCAGAGCACCATGCAATGTAGGTTTGTGCTCCAAAGCAGACCTCCAGGGCTGAGTGTTCAGCAGTCTGAGGATTCCACACCCTCCCCACTCTGTTTCTCTTCCTCCTGCAGGTGAGCTGAGGTGGGGGAAGGTCTTGGGTCTTGCCAGATCAAGGCTTTCGTACGTTACCCTGTTTCTTGAGGTCTGTTCTGTTCATGAGGTCTGTATGCAGTATGGTTCAGCCTTCTTTCCTGTTTCTGTTTTAGGGCTAGTTGTATTAACTGTATTTTCACACTACATGTGGTTTTGGGAGGAATTCTCTGTCTCACCTCTCACACCACCATCTTGAGTCCCCCAGAATGTTTTTTTAGGACAATCATGAGAAGGAAAATAAATATTCAAATCAATTTTTGTTTCTCTCTCCCATTAGTAATTTTTCAAAAATATCTGATAATTTCATTTTTTATTATTATTAATGTTTGAAGAAAGGAAATAGCCATCTTATGTAAAAAGACATGTTGTATTTACTATAGCCCAAAGGTTTGCTAAACTTATATCAGTTTATGTCTAGTGCTATTAAAAGTTCATGAATTCAAATTTTTTAATATATACTAATTGTTACACATAATGTATATATAAAAAATTAGCCCAATGTGGTAGAACTCTTTTAGATCTCAATTTAAACCAACTTTAACATGATAGTTTGACACACACACATATATATATACACCAAAATACCCATTCAATATATTAGTTTAAAAGAGAAAATAAAACATATTTGGTGAACATTACCTTTTATATTCTAGAGTCAAAAGGCAGTTTTGGAAACCCAAACCCTTTTCACATCAAGTTAGGTTTGCAACTCTTTATCCCATAAATTCCCTAAACTATAAATGAGAACAGAAATTTAAGCATTATCATGATATTTTTGCAGACCTTATGCTTCCACAAGCACAATACATTCTTTTGCCACAATCTCTGTGATGGCAGTGGGTTTTGTTCCAGCTTCTACCCTCATCATGTATATTAGAACTGTGTGTTATTGGCAGGGTATTTAAAGGGAACATAGGGATCCTCTAATTCTGTGGAATTGCTATATATTTCAGCAAAATGTCACCCTAACTACCAGAATTTTGTTTGAAGGGTAGGAGTGAGAATATCTTTGGAATCTTCTAATTCAATGTTTTTCAAAACTTATTATTTTTATGATTCTTTTTCTTTGGATAAGTTTGCAGAAGTAGAAATGCTAAGTCATATGGTATTTCTATTTTTAGTTTTTTGAAAAACCTCCATGAGAAACCTCCATACTGTTTTCCAAACTGGCCGCTACAATTTGCAATCCCACCAGTAATGTACGAGGGTTCTCTTTTCTCCACAACCTCCAAAACACTGTCAATTTTTGTCTTGTTAATATTAGCCATTCTAACTAGTGTGAGGTGATATCTCCTTGTCATTTTGATTTGAATTTCTCTGATGATTAGTGATGTAGAACATATTTTCATGTGTCTGTTAGTCATCTTTTTATGTTTCAGAGAAATGTCTATTCAGGTCATCTGCCCATTTTTTAATTCAATTTTTTATTTTTTGTGTTGAGTTGTACAAGCTCTTTATAAATTTTGGATATTAGACCTTATCAAATATATCATGTGCAAATATATTCTCCCATATAATAGGTTCCCTTTTCATTGTGTTGATGGTTTCCTTTGCTGTGCAGAAGTTTTTAGTTGATATTACACTTGTTAATTTTTGCTTTTGTTTCCTCTGATTTTGGTGTCAGATTAAAAAAAAATCATTGCCCTGACCTATGTCAAGGATCTTGCCACCTATGTTTTCCAGGAGTTTTCTGGTTTCAGGTCTCACATTCAACTCTTTGAAACATTTTGAGTTAATTTTTGTATGTTGTATAAGACAGTGGTCCAGTTTCATTCTTTTTCATGTGGCTGTCTGGTTTTCCCAGCACCATTTATTGAGTAGACTGTCTTTTCTCCAGTGTATATTCTCAGCTATTTTTTTAATCAATTTGTTGACTATATATACATGAGTTTATTTATAGGCTTTCTATTCTGTTCTGTTGATCTGTGTGTCAGATTTTATACCAATACCACATAGTTTTAATTACTATAGCTTTGTAATACAGTTTGAAATCAGGGTGTATGATACTTTCAGTCTTGTTCCTTATTCTTAAAATTGCTTTGGTTATTCAGTATCTTTAATGGTTCCATTCAAATTTTAGGATAGTTTGTTCAATTTCTGCAAAAAATGCCATTGGAATTTTGATAGGAATGCATTGGATCTGTAGATTGCTATGGGTAGTCTCGACTTTTTTGTTGTTGATATTTATTCACTTAACTGAAGTATAGTTGATATCCAATATTATATTGGTTTCAAGTATACTACACAGTGATTCAACAGTTATACACATCATTAAATCCTCACCCCAACCAGTGCAATTACTTGTCAATAGAAAGATGTCACACAACCATTGACAATATTCTCCATGCTGTACTTTGATTCCTTTGACCAACTTATATTATGATTGAGATTTTTGTGCTTCTTTATCCCTCTCACCCACCCCACATACCTACCCCTATCCCTCCCTGCTGGTAACCACCAATCACTTCTCAGGGTCTGTGAGTCTATTGTTGTTTTGTTCATTTTGTTTTGTTTAGTTTTTAGATTCCACAAATAAATTAAATCATGTGCTATTTGTCTTTCTTGCCTAGCTTGTTTCACTTAGCATAATAACGTCTAAATCGCTCCATGTTGTGCAAATGGCAGGATTTCTTTTTTTATGGATGAATAATATTCAATTGTGTATATGTACCACCTCTTCTCTATCCATTCATCTATTGCTGGACATTTTGGTTGCTTCCATTTCTTGTCTGTTGTAAATAATGAGGTACTAAACATAGGGGTGAATATGTCCTTTAAAATCAGAGATTTTGTTTTCTCCAGGTAAATTCTTAGAAGTGGAATTACCGGGTCAAATAGTATTTCCATTTTCAGTTTTTTGAGAAACCTCCACAATGCTTTCAATAGTGGCTGCACCAATTTACATTCCCAACAGTGTAGGCAGGTTTCCATTTCACCACATCCTCGGTAACACTTGTTATTTCTTGTCTTTTGGATACTGGCCATTCTGACTGGTGTAAGATGATATCTCATTGTGATTTTGATTTTCATTTCCCTGATGATTAGCAATGTGGTACATCTTTTCATGTGCCTATTGGCCATCTGTATTTCTTCTTTGGAAAAATGTCTGATCAGGTCATCTACCCATTTTCTTATCAGGTTATTTGCTTTTTTGGTGTTGAGTCATGTGAGTTCTTTATATATTTTGTATGTTAACCATTTATTGGAAAAATTATTTATGAATGTATTCTCCCATACCATAGGTTGGATTTTTGTTTTGTTGATGGTATCCTCTGAGGTACAGAAGCTTTTTAGTTTCATGTAGTCCCACTTGTTCATTTTTGCTTCTGTTGCCCTTTCCCAGAGAGACATGTCCAGAAAAAAATTGCTGATGCTTATGTTCAAGAGATTTTTGCCTATTTTTTTTCTAAGAGTTTCATGTTTTAATGTCTTTTACTTAGGTCTATAGTACATTCTGAGTTTACTTTTGTGTATGGAGTTAGACAGTGGTACCGTTTCATTCTTTTTCATGTACCTTTCTGGTTCTCCCAATACCATTTATTGAAGAGGCTGTCTTTAACCCACTGTATATTCATGGCTCTTTAATTGTATTTTAATTGATTATATATGTATGGGTATGTACATTTTAACAATGTTAATTGTTCTAATACATAAGTATAGACTATCTATCCACTTATTTATGCCTTCCTCAATTTTTAAAATCATCTTATAGTTTTCAATATACAGGTTTTTCACCTACATGTTAAATTTATTCCTCTATATCTTATTACTTTTGGTGCAATACAAATGGGATTCTCTTACTAATTTCTATTTCTGATAGTTCACTATTAGAGTAAGAAACACAACAGATTTTTTAATATTAATTTTGTATCTTACAACTTAACTGAATTTGTTTATTAGTTCTAACCTATTTTTAGTGGAGTCTTTATGGCTTTCTGTATATAATATCACTTCATCTGCAAATAGTGACAGTTGTACTTCTTTTCCGGTTAGGTTTTTTTTTTCTTGCTTAATTTCTTTGTCTAGGACTTCCATTATTATGTTGAATAAAAGTGGAGAGAGTATGCAACCTTGTATTTTCCTGATCTTAGAGGAAAAGCTTTGACATTCATCACAATGTTAGCTGTGGCTTTGTTAAATATGGCCTTAGTATATTGAGGTACCTTCCCTTGTCACTTTAAATATTCTCTCCTTGTCTTTAACTTTTGACATTTTAATTATAATATGACTCTGTGTAGGTTTCTTTAGCTTTATCTTATTTGGAAATCTCTGGGCTTCCTGGGTCTGGATGTCTGTTTCCTTCCCTCAGTTATAGAACTTTTCAGCTATTATTTTTTCAAATAAGATTTCTGTCCTTTTCTCTCTCTCTTCTTTTGGGAACCCTATGATGCAAATGTTAGGTCATTTGATATTGCTGTATAGGTCCCTTAATTTAACTTCACTTTTTTTTCATTCTTTTTTCATTCTGCTGCTATGATTTTGTGTGTTCCACTGCCTTGTCTTTAACTGATTGATCTTTTTCTGTTGCATCTAGCCTGCTGCTGAATCCTTCTAAATGTATTTTTCAGTTCAGTTACTGTATTCTTCAGCTCTCTAATTTCTATCTGGTATCTTCTTTTATTTTTCATCTCTTTGCTGAAGTTGTCACTGTGTTTGTATATTCTTCTCCCCAATTTGGCGAGCAACTTTAGGCCCATTATTTTGAACTCTTTATTAGGTAATTACTTATCTCCATTTCATTAAGTTTTTTTTCCCACACGTTTTATCTTTTTCTTGCTTTTGGAACATATTTTTCTGTTTTTTCATTTTTGCTTGACTCTCTGTGTTGGTTTCTATAGAGCAGATGAAGCAACCACCTTTCCAAGTCTTGAAGGAGTAGCCTTCATTAGGCAATGAACCTTGTCATTCAAACTTGCCAGCTCTTGGTTGTCTCTCAAACTTGTGCTTGTCCAAGAAGTCTGTTATAATTTTATTAGCTACCAGTAGTTGAGGATGTGCCAAGATCTGTCAGTGTCCAAAAGGAGAGGACATCTAGATTCAGGATCTCTGCAAGCCAGACCTTCAGGTTATCAGCTTCTAAGAGTATGCAAATATAGACATTCCTGTGGACTACATGTGTAAGCCCTGCTGATCTCCAGTGCCACGTGATCTGGAAGGGTTTCCTGGGTGAAAGTCACAGAGATCAGGGCTCCAGACAAGTGTACAAGCTCTTTATTGTGTAATGTTTGACAGCTGGAGCAATGAAGAGGGAAGGGCTAAGATAGTGTCCACAGCCGCCAGTCTTTGAGAGCATTTCTTCAGGCCACTAAATGCCTGCCAAACCTAGAGCCTTAGGCTGAAGCTCCAGGAGGAGCAGAGACATCCTTCTAAGGAAAACTTGGGAGTGTGCCTGTTTGCTGTCTGTACAGTGCCTTGGGGGTGTTAGCCTGACAACAACTGTCTCACCTATCACCACCATCCCATAGAACCCAGTAAAAAACCCTCTCTATCCCATCCCAATCACCAGAGCCAGGTGATCAAGGGGTAACCCCTAGACAGCAGCCACAGAAACTGGAGCACTAGATGCATGTTGTAGCTCCCTTTCAGGAAATACTTGTGCTCTGGCACACAGCAAAGGGAGAGGGCAAAGATGGCACCATCCATTTTCCATCCCTGTGGAATGTCCTGGAATATTCCCAGATGTGTATGTTAAATTAGATGCCTGCCTCTCAGGCTGATTTTTTAATATTAGCCGGTGACATACCTTCACTTTAAATCTGGGCATGACTGGCTATCTTGGAGCCTATGCAGTTGAATCTGAGCACACAATCCCTTTAGGAGTGGTTTCTCAGTTTGCTACTGTTTTGTGGGTCTCTGGATCCAAGCCCCATTGTTTTTCAAAGTTAGATGTTTGGGGAGCTCATTTCTCAAGTGTATGTCTTAAAAGTTGGAATGCCTAATATGGGTTTATTGCTCCTTAGCGA
This sequence comes from Smutsia gigantea, assembly GCA_032199065.1. Classification (NCBI taxonomy): domain Eukaryota; kingdom Metazoa; phylum Chordata; class Mammalia; order Pholidota; family Manidae; genus Smutsia; species Smutsia gigantea. Next base: position 115,514 of record JAVSCE010010082.1, read on the forward strand.
GAAGCTCCAGGTTTGAGGTCCCCTATTCGTAATCATGGGAAATCATGCTGCAGATGGGGTTTATGATGAGATTGTGTCTCATCCTCTCCTACCTGCTTTGATACTTTTTTCATGCTAGCTCAACGTGTAGTTGTCACTCAGCCAGCCTTTCAGTTTTTAATTAGAGGAAATCTTCCATATGTAACTGTTCACTCAGTGTATCTGTGAGAGGAGGTCATTTCAGGATCTTCTCATGTTGTTAGGTTATTTTGCACTGGAACTTCCATACACTATTTTTAAGCAACTTTCTCCTTCATTTTCAAATTAACACCACATACCTAAAGGCTTTTTCAAAGCAATACTTTTCTAAATTAATTTAGATTGCTTAATATATATATATATAAACAAACATATATTTATATAAACACACACACACACACACAAACACACACATATATATATATATATATATATACACATACACATATATGTTATTTTGTAGTTCTGTTAAGTTTATTTTATAATTTAGACAGTTGATTTAGACTGGCTTTCCATCAAAATAAATAAAATAAAAATACATTTTATTAGGTCAGTTTTAGTAATGTCCTCAGTTAATTTTCCTCAGAATTAACTTACACTTTTTTAAGAAACAAGTTTATATATGAATTGTGATATACTCCAAGAAGAGTCTCTCTAGGCATTCATTTTTTCTGTTTTCATATGATTACTAATATGTAGTAATAACATAATCTAAAATTATAAAATTGGGAATTTTCTAGTTAAGTCATTAGTGGTATATATAGATACATACATATATATAACATTGCAAATTATAAGAATTGACATCCCTATTGTATTTCTCTTATGAAAATTGTATACCTTGACTTCTGTTGGAATTGTAACATATAACACCAAAACGTAATGCTTTGAAGTCTTCATCAAAACTTTCAAGGTTGCATTGCTTTTTCCAAACACAGCAGATTAATCACCCAGGAAATAGATTTTTAATGTGCATTGCTTTAGGTTGTAAATAAATCTTGCAAAAAAGTAAATCCCTATAATTCAAAGAAGCAAAACTGCCTTTACTTCAGCATGCTGCTTTCCCCTACAGCTCTGCTGTTGCTGATTACTCTCTCCTTTTAAATTTGAATTAGAAAAATAAGCTTCCTAGGTTTAAAATCAACACTAGTATGGTGAACACTTCTTATAGGAAAATGTAACTTTATAAAATTTGATTTTGCTCTTAATTAGAAGAAAATATTCTTAAATGTACATTAGAAATAATGATATTTGAAATATGTTTCATTCTGTCAACAAGTATATTTAAAGTATATATCCCCATTGAGCACTTCAGGGGTAATAACAAATGTCATGGCTCTATATAAAGAATTCATTACTGTGAAATAAGAGACCTGGGTTCTAGTTATATTTCGTCTGGATAATAGAAAATTAAATGTGGATATTGAGACCTGTGAAGGGTATGAGGTTTACTTACTAAGCTAACAATGTAGCCCTTCAGTCTCTTGGAAGCTGGCAAGAAATTTAAAATGCCATGGTCTAACAAAAACTTTTACTCAGAACAGCAAGCAGCATGAGCTTCATGATCGCAGCAGTAGCACTAGTCCCCAAGTCCCACAGGGGTGAAACGGAGAGGTCCAGGTGGATGCTGTACACGCAGTCAGTTTACATCACAGCTGAGTAACTGAGCTAAGGAAACCTCCAAATTATAGAGATGGGCTGCTAGCAAACCTGCCAATCTATGTCCAGGAGGGAGACATTACTTTTATTAGTTTGGGCAGGAAACAAGTCTATCCTCTGTCTGGAGGGAAACACTATACACTGTGTTACGAAAATGTCTGCTGTATAAACATCCTTGAAAAGATAATTCATATGAAAGACTCTGCTTAAAAGTATAACAGAAACATAAGAGACTGAAGGAGAATTATCTTCCAACATTAACCACCCTGCATCTTGTTAGCTTTAGGCAATTTTGCCATGGGCATTTTACTCTCCTAGCTAATCTGATTCATTGATCCAGCAGGAGCTGAAGCAAAATCAGGTCAGTTTTACTCAGATAGCATTGAACTAAAGCTGTGATCAACAGAACTCTAAGCAGCAGGGCAAGGTCAATCTGCAGTACTGACTTCAGCCATGCCCTACAGAGCCCTGACGGAGCAAATTTGTGAAACCCTAAATAGCTACCATATAAAGTCACATTATTGTATTGACATTTCCACTTGTAAGGCATTGACCCAGGTACAGCAGAACTGTAGATTCTACCTTGACCTAAAAGAGGAAGTCTAGGGCACTACTATAATCCATCAAGTTTGGCCTGTGAGTTGTGGCTAACTGGAATGCTTTCCAATGCTGAGGTGGTATTTCCTTAAATGCTTGAAGGTCTCTTGTGAACCACCTAATATACAAGTTGACTATATTCTCAGAAGAGAGAGAAGTTAATGCCTGATTTTCATACAGAAAGTACAGTCCCAAGGGATCACACAGTTCTAAGGGAGTGTCCTTAAAATGAAAATTCTGTTCACACTTGGGGTTCCCCTGCTGGGACTTGCAATGGGTTGAGAATACTTCCCACATGGTCACCGAGCTGACTGAGAGGCATTAGGGCTCTAGTTCATTTAGAACAAGGAGTCTAGTTCTTCTGTTAGGGGACTTCCTGAGACTAGTCAGGCTCACCTGTACTGTTTCTCCATGCCACCAGCTAGGTGGTATTCATGTACTCAAAGGAATGATGGAGAATAGGATTGGGGCAGATCCCCATATGCATTTTGAACTGGGACCATCCCTGCAGTTTCTATCTATCTTTTCTTCTAAGATTATGGAGAATGGCAATCAAACTGTGGTCAGAGTTGTATGGCAGGATGGCAGACCTAGCAGGCAATTTAATTCAAAGCATTTTTTACTTGTTTGAAAAAGGTGCACCATTCAGAAAATGTTTTTTTCCTCCATCCAAAGAATTTATTAGTAAAGTATCACAATATTTCTCAAGGCATTGAAAAACAGAAGTGTGTTCCATTCAGTGCTCCTGGACCAGCAAGTAGAAGTTCTGGGAGTGCATGCATCCAGAAAGTGGTAGTTGGAAATTTTTTTAATCTTCTAGAGCCCAGTGTCTGGTGCCCTAGTCTGTAGCCCAACTGATGAGTGAGCAGGATAAAAAGGCCTGTACAAGACTGTGCCAATCAGCTCAGAGGTCCTTTCATCACAGATCCCGTGACTACTTCAATAAACTCCTAGAGCTGGGAAGACCCCATGAATGAGTCTCAAGCACAAACAGAGGGACCACTGTGCTACCACTGAATCCGCACGGCCAGACATCTGGGTACTCAAGAACTGCTAAGTGCTGCACTTGATCCCGGCACTGATAAAATTCTCCAGGGGCAGTTCTCAAAGACAAAATGACACTAATAACTTTCTCTGTCTTATATTCCCCAGGGTAAAAGATGCGCCTTCTCTACATTTAGGTTATTTTGTGCTACCTTCAGTTCCACAAAAATCTGGTGTCCTATTCTAGCAGCTGTAAATTCATGTGTTTATTCCCCCACCCTGCTGATTACCCTTTATTTGATCCCAGACATTTTGTCTAGAAGGCTCATGTTGAAGAGGGACACAGGCAATTTTTCTTTTCTTATAGTTTGGTATCATCAATATACAATCACATGAGCAACATTCTGGTTACTAGACTCCACCCATTATCAAGTCTACACCACATACTCCATTACAGTCACTGTCTATCAGCATAGCAAGATGCTATAGAGTCACTATTTGACTTCTCTGTGCTATACTACATTCCCTGTGCCCCCACTGAACATTATGTGTGCTTATCGTAATGCCCCTTATTCCCCTTCTCCCTCCCTTCCCATTCATCCTTCCCAGTCCCTTTCTCTTTGCTAACTGTTAGTCCATTCTTGGGTTCTGTGAGTCTGCTGCTGTTTTGTTCCTTCAGTTTTTGCTTTGCTCTTATGCTCGACAGATGAGTGAAATCATTTGGTACTTGTCTTTCTCTGCCTGGCTTATTTCACTGAGCATAATATCCTCTAGCTCCATCCATGTTGTTGCAAATGGTAGGATCTGTTTTCTTCTTATGGCTGAATAATATTCCATTGTGTATATGTACCACATCATCTTTATCTATTCATCTACTGATGGACACTTAGGTTGTTGCTTCCATTTCTTGGCTATTGTAAATAGTGCTGTGATTAACATAGGGGTGCATGTGTCTTTTTGAATCTGGGATCCTACATTCTTAGGGTAAATTCCTAGGAGTGAAATTCCTGGGTCAAATGGTGTTTCTATTTTGATTTTTTGAGGAACCTCCATACTACTTTCCAAAATTGTTGAACTAATTTACATTCCCACCAGCAGTGTAGGAAGGTTTCCCTTTCATCACATCCTCACCAGCATTTGTTGTTCCTAGTCCTTTTTATGTTGGCCAATCTAACTGGTGTGAGGTGGTATTTCATTGCAGTTTTAATTTGCATTTCCTGACACAGGCACTTTTTTAAACATAACCAGAATTCAGTTTGAAATCTCCATTCTGATTTGGATGAGTGTGCCATCTGGAACAAGTGCCAACTTGGTGGATTGAGTTTGCCAATAGTGAAATGACAGATACATTATGCCCAGGTATGGTCAGGATGGAATCATGAATTTTCAAAATATCTCTGAAAATTCCCTAAAATTCCCCATCATTAATATCTTGATAATTATTTAGTAAGCAGCCAAGAGGAGAAAATCCTTTTCTGGCAATAGCTACATTCCTTAACTAAATGCCTTGCTAAGAAATGTATGTATCAAGAGAAGATGAGGGTGGTAGAGACAGACTATTGGATCTTTGTCTGTAACTTCTGGGGACAAAAGAGAGCCACAGTTGTCAAACTGCAAGTGGTCCAGAGAGTCAAACACATAACACAGATAAGTTTCAAGGGTCATAGTGATGTGACTTGGGTTAGTTGTTCAATAACCTGTAAAAGAGTCAATAGTGCCCTAAGGAATCCACTCCAAAACTACTAGAACTAATATCTGAATTCAGAAAAGTTGCAGGATAAAAAATTAATACACAGAAATCTGTTGCATTCCTATACACTAACGATGAACTAGCAGAAAGAGAAATCAGGAAAACAATTTCATTCACAATTGTATCAAAAAGAATAAAATACCTAGAAGTAAACCTTACCAAAGAAGTGAAAGACCTATACCCTGAAAACTAGAAGACAGTCTTGAGAGAAATTAAAGAACTAATAAATGGAAATTCATCCCATGCTCTTGGCTAGGGAGAATTAATATTATCAATATGGCCATCCTGCCTAAAGCAATCTACAGATTCAATGTAATTCCTATCAAAATACCGACAGTATTCTTCAACGAATTGAAACAAATAGTTCTTAAATTCATATGGAACTACAAAAGATCCCGAATAGCCAAAGCAATCCTGAGAAGGAAAAACACAGCGGGGGGGGATTATGCTTCCCAACTTCAAGCTCTACTATAAAGCCAGAGTAATCAAGAAAATTTTGTACTGGCACAAGAACAGACCCATAGACTAATGGAATAGAATAGAGAGCCCAGGTATTAACCCAAGCATATATGGTCAATTAATGTATGATAAAGGAGCCATGGATATACAATGGGAAAATGACAGCCTCTTCAACAGCTGGTGTTGGCAAAACCCGACAGCTACATGTAAGAGAAAGAAACTGGATTACTATCTAACTCCATACACAGAGGTAAATCGAAATGGATCAAAGACCTGAATGTAAGTCATGAAACCATTAAACTCTTAGAAGAAAACATAGGCAAAACTCTCTTGAATATAAACATGAGCAACTGTTTCATGAACATATCTCCCTGGGCAAGGGAAACAAAAGCAAAAATGAACAAGTCGGACTATATCAAACTAAAAAGCGTCTGTACAGCAACGGATACCATCAGTAGAGTAAAAAGGCATCCTACAGTATGGGAGAACATATTCGTAAATGACATATCCAAAAAATATATAAAGACCTCATGCATCTCAAAAAATCAAAAAGCAAATAATCTGATTAAAAAATGGTCACAGGATCTGAACAGACACTTCTCCAAAGAAGAAATTCAGATGGCCCACAGGCACATTAAAAGATGCTCCACATTGCTAACCATCAGAGAAATGCAAATTAAAAACACAATGAGATATCACCTCACACCAGTTAGGATAACCAACATAGAAAAGACTAGGAACAACAAATGCTGGTGAGGATGCAGAGAAAGGGGAACCCTCCTACATTGCTGGTGGGAATGTAAATTAGTTCAACCATTGTGGAAAGCAGTATGGTGGTTCCTCAAAAAACTCAAAATAGAAACACCATTTGAACCAGGAATTCCACTCCTAGGAATTTACCCTAAGAATGCAGAAGCCCAGTTTCAAAAAGACATATGCACCCCTATGTTTATCGCAGCACTATTTACGATAGCCAAGATATGGAAGCACCCTAAGTGTCCATCAGTAGATGAATGGATAAAGAAGATGTGGTACATACACACAATGGAATATTATTTATCCGTAAGAAAAAAACAAATCCTACCATTTGCAACAACATGGATGGAGTTAGAGGGTATTATGCTCAGTGAAATTGGCCAGACAAACACAAGTACCGTCCTCATCAGTGGAGCATAAGAACAAAGCAAAAACTGAAGGAACAAAACTGCGGCACACTCACAGTACCCAAGAATTTACTAACAGTTGCCAAAGGGAAAGGAACTGGGGTGGGGCTGGCTGGGTGGGAAGGGAGGGATAAGCGGAATAAGGGGCATTACAATTAACAAACATAATATAGGGGGGAAAGGGGAGGCAGTATAGCACAGAGAAGTCAAATAGTGACTCTATAGCATCTTACTACACTGATGGACAATAACTATAATGGGGTATGTGGTGGGGACTTGATAATTGGTGGAGTCTAGTAACCAGAATGTTGCTCATGTGATTGTATATTAATGATATAAAAATTAAAAAAAGTTATATTTGTTTCTTCCTGTCCTGTGAACACTGCCCAAACTCACTGTGTTGCAACTGGGCACCTCCACACCCCATGGACTGAGTAGGATGATCACTTGGGTGCTTGTCTCCCGCAAGCCAAAAAAGTTTAAGTCCCATCCCCTTTGATGTCTCTCAGCCCATCTGGGCAGGTGTATATAGCCTTTGCTGCCACTTGGACACAGAAAGACCTTGGCCCCACCTTTAGTCATCTTTCCTCTTAAATTAGCTGGTCTTGGCAAGGAGAGAAAGAGAGATTGGAGAGTACAGAATGAAAGAGTGGCCCTGTTCCAGCACACAAGTGTTTACGTTTACTTTATTCTGTTTTTAGCAGCATATTGTCTGCCTGGACTTTACTAAGCATAATTCTGTTTTCAGTCTGCACAAAGCTCTACATCCTCATTGCTGATATGACTTTTTTCAACTTTGAGGAAACTTTCAACTTTCTTCCTCCTGCCAGGAAGACAGTATATATAATAACACCCAAATTCCCTCTTGTTTCAATATTCACTAGCAGGTAGGACACTGGAGAACCCCTATACCAATCAATCCTTTTTGGCAACAGCTTGGGCAAGAGCATTCACTACCATGTCCCAGGGAGTTTTCTCACATCTCCTGTCCCAGCCCATATGTTTCCTTTATTGTTTCTCTTTTAGAAAGCCACTTCTCTCTAATATTTATCACCAAAGCTTTCAAGAACTGGGAAGGGTCTGAGATTTACCCTATTTCCTACCTAAAAAATTAGCTTGCCACAAATTCAGAACACAGAAGATGCAGGAATGTTGAGTCAGAGACAAGAAGAGTCTATTACTCATGGCAACAGTTGTAGCACATGAAATTTAATGGAGCAGTGGTATTTGAAAGATTTTGGAGTTGAGTACATTTTCTTTACTGTCCTAGAAGACTTGAAAAAGAAAATAATTATAGGTCAGTTCAATCAGTTATCAATTCAAGGCATACCATGGAAGCCAGAAAGCCTTCCTGGCAAGATTTAGAGAGAGACCTACATCATCTTTTGTTAAAGGTCAGATTATGTTACAAAATTAGTTTTGATTTTAAAGATTATGGAACTACAAAACAGACTAAATTCTCAGCCTCAGTATGTCTTCAATGCTAAAATCAGGTTCCAGTTGCTCCATATCGTATTCAAAACTTGGTGCTCTCTTAGTGTTTTCAATTTTATCCATTCTAGTGAGAATGCAGTGGAATCTTATCCCAGGCTGCTTACTATATAGACATCTTTGAAAACAGGCTATAACAAAACCTGCCAATGATTTTGCTCAGAAGATGGGCAGACATGCAAGGGTCCCATGGAGACAGGCTTCCAACAATGGACAAATCATTTTTCCTTCCAATGAACATTAGTTACTCACTTATCATAAGCTTTAGAATCTCACTGCTATTTATATCAGATGCTTGTTCTGAGAAACAAATAATCTAACAAATAATGGAAAGAATGTGACTTCCTTGTACTTACTGTTATTAACAGTAATCATAATACTTTTGATGATAAATGATAAATGATTAAGAGTTATTAGAATAATGATAATGCAGTTGTATAATGTTTTAAATGTATGAATTATATTATTATAAACTTTGACTATTGTCTTTAATTTTATTAACTGCATCAATTACTATTTTGGCAAATACAAACGTAAGCTGAAAGACAAAATTTTAAAATAAAAACTTCACACTTCTGAGATAATTTCAACTTAGTGGCTAGAGAAGACATTGAAAGCCTCTGAAATAAACTACTTTATAGCAACTGGATGATCAGAAATTTCTTCAGGTGCCATAACCATTCACAATATTTAAGATAAACAAGTTTTGAACATTTTATCTACTTGTAATAATATTAATCAATAAATATTAAATTTGTATTTGAAATTCATAAATAACCACACATTTGGACAAGTCTCTCTCTCATGTATTTGTGTTAGTAAATACACAGAGTTATTTCTTTTGAATATTAGTAATCTGGTTTCTTGCTGTTTGGAAAGCATGCAAGTTGAAGTGAAGGAAATAGAAACTATTTAAACTTAGTATCCAAAATCACTGTATGGATAGCAGCTCTTTTCAGAACAATGTCAACTTCAAACTTCTTATTTGTATCACAGGGTGATCAAGTAATGAGATTTTTCATAGCCAAAGTGTTAAATTGACTTGTTGCAATGTCATCTGCCTAGATAATGAATAATGTTCCCCAATCTAGATCTGCACCAATGTGTTCAAAACAGACTTAGTATGCATGTACTGTGACTGTAGTTACAAGTGATGGTTTTTTATAAGTTTCTATTTATCTTGTAGGAGAATTGCAAGATATTCTTCCTTGTCTGTAGAAAGTTGAAAGGAATGACTTAATTTAGATCCAAGTATCACAAATTGCAATAGATTATAAGAAGTATTTTCCTTCAGTATTTGTGTTTATTTATCAGATTCTATGAAAAATATACATATTTCAGGGAACTAGTGATTTTGTATGGTATTTTAATTTGGAAAATATCTGGTCCTCAAATTTGCGTCTTGGACTATGTAATAGCAATGAGATTTAACCTTAAGCCTTTTGGCTTTCTTTCCTAGGTTCTATAATCTTCCCTGTGCTGTTCAATTTCAGAATAAAACAGCATTATTTAAGAATGCTTTCCTGTTCTGTATGGCTTATAGTTTTAAGAGAAGGATATGAAGTCCTGTTTGTTTCCTTTTAAACCTTTCTTACCAGTCTTCAGAAATATAGTTTCATAAAGATGAATCATTTAGGAAACATGCTATGGAAGGGCACATTGATAATACAGTTATAGATTCTGTCTTCTAAAACTGTGAGGCAAAATATGATGGGATGGCTGCAGTTTTTCTTCCAAACACTTTAATGACAAATGTAATAGGTTTCTTCCAAAAATGTTAAATCATTTTTACAATTAAAATAACAATGATAAGCAAGACTAGAAAATGGACTAGTTCTAGAATAAAAAAGTAACTGGAGGCACATTACTACCTTATAGAATATACTTTTTCAATATAGGTGCTTTCCTGTCAAAAGTTACATATTTAAAATAGGAAATTAATTTAGTGTATAGTCATAAAATTATATGTGATCTAAAATAGAAAACATATTCATAGGAATGTTCATGTCATATTTAGGTATAAGGAAGATTACTATGCCTCTAATTGATTCCTTCTGGTTGCATAATGCTAAACTTGCAAGCACCATTTAAGAAATTCAGTGCCTTAAGAGATCACTTTTCTTTGCTTTTGAAGTCTAGAATGTATATATAACATGATATATTCGAATACAAGAACTCTCACATAACAGGTATATAGCAAGAGTTGCTTGTCTTTTTTTTCATTCAAATGACTTATTACTTAATATCCCAACAACCTCCAGAGCAATTTAAAAAAAAAATCCAAATTCAAGATGGTGGCATGAGAGGTGAGACAGAGAGCTCCTCCTAAAACTACAAATAGTACAAAAATATAGTTAATAAATACAACTAATCTTTAGACAGCAACAAGAAAGAAGGCTGAACCAGACTGCATACAGTCCTCACAAAAAGAGCAGACCTCAAGAAACAGGATAACATATGAAAGCCTTAATCTGGCAGGATCCAAGCCCTTCCCCCACCCCAGCTCATGGGCGGGAGGAAGAGAAACAGAGCATGGGAGGGGGTGGAAGCCTGGGACTGCTGAACACCTAGCCCTGGAGATCTGCTTTGTGAGCAGAAGCCTATATTGTGGGGTGCTCTGGACAATGGGGAGCTCGGATGGGCGGAGGACCTGGGAGACTGACATTCCAGCCGTTTGTGGAGGATGGGATCCACACCCGGCCACTCTGTGTCAGAGGCGGATGGTCTGAGAGGCTTCCTAGCAGCGAGAGGGCTGCTGAAGGGGAAGGGTTTGCACGGAGCTGGCTGTGCGGGAGAAGGGAGAACTGGAAAAGGTTGCCTGGGCACACTGCCCAGCTGGTTGGGAACTTTGAGGAGCTTCAGGTGATTCATGACCCTGACTGCCTACTTAGCTCTGAGGCCTCCCACTGTGACACACAGCCTGCCGAGCCTTCCTACTGGCCTGCAGACACCTGGTCGCAAACCCGCAGTCACTGCCCAGGAATCAGGCCAGCCAGAGGGATGACCCACTTACAATAGCTAGAGATGTAAAGCACAGAAGTTTACCCATGTGTGCTTGGCCCGCTGCCTCTGACACAGGAGACAGGCACCACAGACCGGAAGCAGGAGCACATCTTTCCTCACCCCAGGCACTAGCTTTGCTCTCCTACATCCCCAACCACACTCTAGGGGCTGATCAGCTCCAGAGACTGGAGTTTCTGCACATTAGTGGGCACCAAACAGAAACATGAAACGTCAAAAGAACATGGTTCAGACCAAAATCTCACAAACACGAGAAAGAGTGTCAAATGAAACCACTCAAAAATCTTTCAGAAAGAGAGTTCAAAATAAACATGCTTATGGAGGTACAGAAAAATATTCAAGACCTCAAGAACAAATTTAAGATGGAGATTCAATCATTAAGAAATACCGTATCTGAAATGAAACATAAAATGGAGGGATTTAAAAGATTAGATGCAGTAGAAGAGACGGTAAATGGAATAGAAATTTGAGAAGAGGAATACAGAGAAGCTGAGGCACAGAAAGTATAAAGAATCTCTAAGAATAAAAGAATATTAAGAGAACTGTTTGACCCATCCAAATGGAACAGTATTCCTATTATAGGGGTACCAGAAGAAGAGAGAGAGAAAAAGGGTTAGAAAGTGTCATTGAGGAGGTAATTGCTGAAAAATTCCCCAATATGGGAAGAAGGAGATATTCTCTCAAGCCTTGGAAGTGCACAGATCTCCCAACACAAGGGACCCAAGGAAGACAACATCAAGACATATAATAATGAAAACGGTAAAAACCAAGGATAAAGACAGACTTTTAAAAGCAGCTAGAGAGAGAAAAAAGATCACATACAAAGGAAAACCCATCAGGCTATCATCAGACTTCTCAACAGAAACCTTACAGGCCAGAAGAGAGTGGCATGATATATTTAATTCAATGAAACAGAAGGGCCTCCAACCAAGAATACCCTATGCGGCAAGGTTATCATTTAAATTTGAGGAAGGATTAAAGAATTTTCATATAAGCAAAAGCTGAGAGAATTTACCTCCCACAAACCACCTCTACAGGGCATTTTGGAGGGACTCCTATAGATGGAAGTATTCTTAAGGCTAAATAGATGTCATCCTAGGGAGGAAAAAGAGTACATAATATACAAAGAATAGAGGAGGAAGAAAAAGGAGAAAAAAAAAGAACTTTTAGGTTGTGTTTGTAATAGTATATAAAGTAACTTAGATTAGATTGTTAGATAGTAAGTAAATTACCCTTGAACGTTTGGTAACCACAAATCTAAAGCCTGCAAAGGTAATACGTACATACCTATCAATAATCACCCTAAATGTAAATGGTCTGAATGCAGCAATCAAAAGACATAGAGTTACTGAATGGATAAAAAATAAGACCTATGTATGTGCTGCCTACAAGAGACTCACTTCAAACCCAAAGACATACAGAGACTGAAAGTAAAGGGATGGAAAAAGATATTTCATGCAACTAATAGTGAGAAAAAAGCAGGAGTTGCAGTACTTGTATCAGACAAAATAGACATCAAAACAAAGAAAGTCACAAGAGAAAAAGAAGGAAATTACATAATGATAAAAGGGTCAGTCCAACAAGAGGATATAACTATTATAAATACCTATGCACCCAACACAGGATCACCTACATATGTGAAACAAATACTAACAGAATTAAAGGGGGAAATAGAATGCAATGCATTCATTTTAGGAGATGTTAACACATCACTCACTCCAAAGGACAGATCAATCAGACAGAAAATAAGTAAAGAGACAGGAGCACTGAATAACATATTAGAACAGATGGACCTAACGGACATCTACAGAACACTCTCCATCTAAAGGCAACAGGATACACATTCTTCTCAAGTGCACATGGAACATTTTCAAGAATAGATCATATATTAGGCCACAAAAAGAACCTCAGTAAATTCAAAAAGACTGAAATTGTACCAGCCACCTTCTCAGATCACAAAGGTATGAAACTAGAAATAAATTATGCAAAGAAAATGAAAAATCCCACAAACACATGAACGCTTAATAACATGCTCCTAAGTAATCAATGGATCAATGACCAAAAGAAACAGAGATCAAGCAATATATGAGACAAATGAAAACAATAATTCAACACCACATAATCTGTGGGATGCAGCAAAAGCTGTGTTAAGCGGGAAATATATTGCAATACAGGCCTACCTCAGGAAAGAAGAACAATCCCAAAAGAACAGTCTAAACTCATGATTAATGAAACTAGAAAAGGAAGAACAAATGAGGCCCAAAGTCAGTAGAAGCTGGGACATAATAAATATTAAAGCAGAAATAATTAAAATTGAGAAGAATAAAACAATAGGAAGAATCAATGAAAGCAGGACCTGGTTCTTTGAGAAAATAAAAAAAATAGATAAAACCCTAGCCAGACTTAACAAGAAAAAAAGAGAGTCTACGCACATAAACAGAATCAGAAAAGAGAAAGGAAAAATCAATATTGACACCACAGAAATACAAGAATTATGAGAGAATACTATGAAAATTAAATGCTAACAAACTGGATAACCTAGAAGAAATGGACGACTTCCTAGAAAAATACAACCTTCCAAGGCTGACCCAGGAAGAAACAGAAAATCTGAATAGACCAATTACCAGCAATTAAATTGAATTGGTAATCAAAAAACTACGTAAAAACAAACCCACTGGACCAGATTGTTTCACTGCTGAATTTTATCAAACATTTAGTGAAGACCTAATACCCATCCTCATTAAAGTTTTCCAAAAAGTAGAAGAGGAGGGAATACTGCCAAACTCATTCTACTAGGCCAACATCACTCTAATACCAAAACCAGGCAAAGAAACCACAAAAAAATAAAATTATAGACCAATATCCCTGATAAACATAGATGCAGAAATACTTAACAAAATATTAGCAAACCGAATTCAAAAATACATCTAAAAGATCATCCATCATGATCAATAGGGATTCATTCCAGGAATGCAAGGATGGTACAACATTAGAAAATCCATCAACATCATCCACTACACCAATAAGAAGGAGGACAAAAACCACATGGTCATCTCCATAGATGCTGAAAAAGCATTCTACAAAATTCAACATCCATTCATGATAAAAACTCTCAAAAAATGGGTACAGAGGGCAAGTACCTCAACATAATAAAGGCCATACATGACAAATCCACACCCACAGCCAACATTATCCTTAACAGTGGGAAGCTGAAAGTTTTTCCTTTAGGATTGGGAACAAGACAAGGATGGCCACTCTCCCACTTTTATTCAACATAGTACTGGAGGTACTCACTATGCCAATCAGACAACACAAAGAAATAAATGGCATCCAGATCGGCAATGAAGAACTCAAACTGTCCTTGTTTGCAGATGACATGATATTGTACATAAAAAAGCCTAAAAAATCCACTCCAAAACTATTAGACCAAATATCTTAATTCAGCAAACTTGCGGGATACAAAATTAATACACAGAAATCTGTTAAATTTCTGCACAGTAACTATGTACTAGCAGAAAGAGAAATCAGGAAAACAATTCCATTCACAATCACATCAAAAAGAAAAAAAATACCTAGGAATAAACCTAACAAAGGATGTGAAAGACCTATACCCTGAAAACTACAAGACACTCCTAAGAGAAATTAAAGAGGAAACTAACAAATGGAAATTCATCCCACGCTCCTGGCTAGGAAGAATTAATATTGTCAAAATGGCCATCCTGCCTAAAGCAATCTACAGATTCAAAGCAGTCCTTATCAAATTACCAACCGCATTCTTCAATGAACTACAGCAAATAGTTCTAAAATTCATATGGAATCACAAAAGACCCTGAATAGCCAAAGCAATCGTGAGAAGGAAGAATAAAGCAGGGGGGATTATGCTCCCTGACTTCATGCTCTACTACAAAGCTATAGTAATCAAGACAATTTGATACTGGCACAAAAACAGACCCATAGACCAGTGGAACAGACTAGAGAGCCCAGATATAAACCCAAGCACATACGATCAATTAATATATGATAAAGGAGCCATGGATATACAATGGGAAAATGACAGCCTCTTCAACAGCTGGTGTTGGCAAAACTGGACAGCTACATGTAAGAGAATGAAACTGGATTACTGTCTAACCCCATACACCAAAGTAAACTCATAATGGATCAGAGACCTGAATTTAAGTCACGAAACCATAAAACTCTTAGAAAAAAATATAGGCAAAAATCTCTTGGACATAAACATGAGCAACTTCATGAACATGTATCCCTGCACAAGGGAAACAAAAGCAAAAATGAATGAATGGGACTATATCAAACTAAAGAGCTTCTGTACAGCAAGGGATACCATCAGCAGAACAAAAAGACATCCTACAGTATGAGAGAATATATTCATAAATTACATATCCAATGAGGGGTTGACATCCAAATTATATAAAGAGCTTATGCACCTCAACAAACAAAAAACAAATAAGCCAATTAAAAAGTGGACAGTGGAGCTGAAAAGACATTTCTCAAAAGAAGAAATGCAGATAGCCAACAGGCACATGAAAAGATGCTCCACATCACTAGTCATCAGGGAAATGCAAATTAAAACCACAATGAGATATCACCTCCCAACAGTTAGGATGGCTGCCATCCAAAAGACAAACAACAACAAATGTTGGTGAGGATGTGGTTAATGGGGAACCCTCCTACACTGCTGGTGGGAATGTAAATTAGTACAACCATTGTGGCAAGCAGTATGGAGGTTCCTCAAAAATCTCAAAATAGAAATATCATTTGACCCAGGAATTCCACTCCTAGGAATTTACCCTAAGAATGCAGCAGCCCAGTTTGAAAAAGACATATGCACCCCTATGTTTATCGCAGCACTATTTACAATAGCCAAGAAATGGAAGCAACCTAAGTGTCCATCAGTAGATGAATGGATAAAGAAGATGTGGTATATATACACAATGGAATATTATTCAGCCATAAGAAGAAAACAAATACTACCATTTGCAACAACATGGATGGATCTAGAGGGTATTATGCTCAGTGATATAAGCCAGGCAGACAAAGACAAATATCAAATGATTTCACTCATCTGTGGAGTATAAGAACAAAGAAAAAAATGAAGGAACAAAACAGCAGCAGACTCACAGAACCCCAGAATGGACTAACAGTTACCAAAGGGAAAGTGACTGGGGAAGATGGGTGGAAAGGGAAGGATAAGGGGGAAAAAGGGCTATTACAATTAGCACACATAATGCAGTGGGTGTGGGGTTGGGATTGGGGGATACGGGGAAGGCAGTATAACACAGAAAACAAGTAGTGATTCTATAACATCTTACTATGCTGATGGACAGTGACTGCAATGGGGTGTGTGGTGGGGACTTGATAATAGTGGGAGTTTAGTAACCATAATGTTGCTCATGTAATTGTATATTAATAATAGCAAAATAAAAAACAATCCACCTTCAATGCAGATTATTTGTAATGATATATTTGTGGAATATATGTTTTATATATACTTCTGTTCTTCAGCTTCCTCATCATTAAAACAGAAAACTAAATGAGCTGCTTCATTAATATTTTGTGACCACTTAAATATTAAAATGAAATATAAAAGTGTTTATACACGAAAACCACTTAAAACACATTGAGGAACACAGTAAGTGCTCAGTAAAAGCTTATTAATCTTTACAGTGTTAGTCAGGAGGGAAAAAATTCTCAATAAAGGTCAGATAAATGTAGTTACAGTTACATTTAACATGATGATGATAGAAGTAACAGTAATTGATTCAAAATTATTTTAAATGATAGCTGTTTGAATATTAATTTATAGTTATGTGTCAAATTTTATAAATATTATTGACTCTACTACAATACACACATTTTCCCCTGAAATGCAACTCATGCATGAAGTCACTCCCATAGTGCAATAATTTAATTTACAAAGAAAGGCTACCTTTCTTCATCACAGGCCTCCTCTAGGACTAGGGAGCACTGAGGATCTTCTAGCTATAAATCATCTGCTTATCTATCTCTTTCTGCTGTAAGACTAAAGTCCACTTGAGCACAAGTACTTTTCTGATGCAATTTCTATTGTTTGCTTTTATTTACTTTTTAAATTATGGAACACCAGTTGCTTATTACATGAACTAATGGCCTACTCTTCTTCCTTCATGTAGGGCCTTCTAATATAAGAAGTAGCCCTTAAATACTGAATCATTGCCAAGATAGCGCTCACCAGATAAGCATAAGGCAGCTCCTGAGTGTGCTTTCAAAATGAAACAAGTTTGCTACCTGTGTTCCGGGTATCTCCCTATTGGTGGCTTGAGTCTTCCGAGAACGTGATCAGCTCGTGGACACCGTTTGTTTGCATTATGTGCCTTCCTGTGTGAAGAGCTTATGACTGTTTGACCTTTATGCTGATTGGCCCATGAATGTTATATACACTCTGCTGTTTCTGCAATAAACGAGTTCCTGCTTTGACTGAGCTCCATGTCGTGTCTCTCTGTCTCCTGTTCAGGCTTAGGGGCTGGAGGCTGGTGATCAGGCGGACAGTCGGCACTCAGCTCTCCCAACCTCACCTTGCCGAGGCATGTCCTTCTCTTCCCTCCGCAGGTTCGGAGGATCCCAAGGAGGGCTAAAAACCCCGACAATTGGTGCCCAGCGTGGGGCATCGTGGGCACGAGCACTCGATTGGTAAACCGAACATATCGGTGGGTCGGGCCAAGCGTGGTTCAAGGTAAGTGCACCCCCGAAAGGATGGGGCAGGCAACCTCTAAGGATGAGCCTGTGCTCAAAGCGCTGAGATATATGCTTAAAAGCCGAGGGTTGGAACTCTCAGATTCCCAGGCTGTAAAAGTTTGGGAGGCCTTTGTGAAGGTGGCCCCCTGGCTCCCTGTCAGTAACCTTTTTGATTTTTCCACCTGGGACTGAGTCGAACAGCTAATCAGGAAGGGAGAGATAGACCGGTGTGAGGACCCCCCTCTGGGAGTGTACCCTACGCTGTTGGCCCTTAAGGCATGTTTTGGAAATTTTAGATCCTTGACACCCCGTTTAGCGGGTCCCGCAATGGGTCCCAGCAAATGGGGAGTTGATAAACAGTGTCTAAAAGAACCAGCTGGATTAACTCCCGGAGAGGCATCTGCAACCCTGGTGGAAAGGGAATGGGAATGTTTCAATGAGGAATGTCTCAGGTCATGCCCAAAGCCCCATTCTGCCCTGCCCAAACCAGATATAGATCCCTGGGCCAATCCCGATCCATCAGCGTCTATCACTGGGAAGCCCGCTGACATCACCCCACCGCCATCTTATCAGACATTCCCAGTAAATGTCAACCCTGGCGGGAACAGGCCAGCCGTATGGTACCCATGGGAGACCCAAGAGCTCAAAGAATTAAAGAAGGCAGTCTCGGAAGATGGGCCTAATTCCCCGTGGGCCGAAACCATCCTCCAAGGGTCAGCTCATCAGCATTGTACTACTCAGGATTGGAAGAGCCTGACAAAGGCAGTTCTTCCTGGTCCTCTGTTCCTTAAGTGGTGTGCCTTCTTTAAGGAGGAATGCCACGTCCAGACAGAAAGGAACCAATCTGCCAACCCACCGATTCCTGTTACCTTTGAGATGCTCTCAGGGACCGGAGACCAGTTTGCTACGGGTCTCCAGCAGGCCGCCATTCCCGCCCCATATCAGGAACAAGTAAGGGCCCTTGGGCTGGCTGCCTGGAAAAAGTTAGTTAGAAGAAGGCCCCTCAGAACCACCAATTTCTGGAATTACTCAAAAGCCTACTGAAGACCTCCCATCCTTTGTAGATAGGGTTGAGAAGAGCTTACAATGTAAATTTCCCCCAGGCCCCTTGTGGGATCAATTTATTAAAATGTTAGTTTGGGAGGGAATGACCACTGACCACAAATTGGCCTGTGCAGGACTGAAAGATAGATCCATGGAAAGGTGGATAGTAGCCACCAGGGATGTGGGCACCCAGGCCCACCAGTCCCAGGCTCTGGTTGCCACCTTGCAGGCACAAACGGCCTCCTTAACGGAGGCCCTAACCGCAGCCCTCGCCTTACAGTCCCCAGGGAACAGAGCCCCAGAAAAAGGGGGGAGGAATCAAAATTGTTTTGGGTGCGGTCAGATGGGACACTTCAAGAGGGAGTGCCCTAATGACTGCGCTATGAAAAATAACAGTGCTAATCAAGGGGCTCCCCTGATTAACAGGAGGAAAAAACATTCACCTAAGACACCCTGTCCCAGGTGCAAGAAGGGCTTCCATTGGCAGAAGGACTGCAAATCTAAGTTTGACATCCAAGCAACCCTTTAAACTAAAAGAGGGGCGATCTCCAGTCCCGTTAGCCAAAGGAGGAAGGAGCTCGCCTGATTCCCCCAGGGCCCATTGGACAGTGCCCATAGTACCGGGTTAAGACCAAAAATGGATATGGTAATATCAGGGAAAAGGTTTCACTGCCGAATTGATACTGGGGCAGACCGAATTGTGCTCAGGAAAGAGGAAGTCCCCCCTCACTGGAGGTTAGTCCCGGGACCCCCTTTACTAGGAGTTGGAGGAAATGCAGCCTCCGAGGAGACTAAAGACTGGCTTAAATGGGAAGATGTAGATAACAACCATAGGGAACTCAAGCCCCTTGTTGCCTCTGGCCTGACAGCAAACTTGCTAGGCCAAGATGTTCTAGGAGCAGCCGACGTTTACGTTACCAATGATCCTAAAATTCTTTATGAGAGTATATTCAGGGACAAAGAATACCAACGACAATTCCGTCACTCTAAGAACCCAAAGTCCAAATGTAGTGATTGTAAAAAAGACCCTTTATCTATAGGGTCAGAGCCTATTGTGCCCTTTTCCCGAGCAAAACCACAACGCCAATCCTAAAGGCCACTGCTCTGATAACACCTGCCATTACTTGGCTCCCAGGGCCTCCAGTCTGGGTGGAGCAGTGGCCATTAACACAAACTAAGCTTCTAAGACTGAAAGAAATTGTCCAAGAGCAATTATAATTAAGACATACTAGGCCTTCCCTAAGCCCATGGAATAGTCCCGTTTTCGTCATTCAAAAGGCCTCTGGCAAGTGGAGAATGTTGCAGGATTTAAGAAAAATCAACTAGCGGATGGTTCCCGTGGGCACGCCCCTGAGGGGGTTGCCCTAGATTCCATTCATTCCAAAAGATTTGTCCCTTGTTGTAATTGATATTAAGGATCGCTTCTTCTCCATCCCCCTCTACCCCGCGGATTGCGAGAAGTTTGCCTTCTCTGTACCTTCCACCAATTTTCAGGCGCCTGATGAGCGATACGAATGGACAGTGCTACCACAAGTCATGGCTAACAGCCCGGCCTTTTGTCAACGGTATGTCTCTCAAGTTTTGCAGCCCCTTCAACAAGAGCCAGAGGTGATTCTATATGCATACATGGATGATATTATTTTAGGAGCACCCACTATTCAACAGCTGAGCTTTGCTTACCAAAAGCTCCAGACCCTTTTAAAACTCAGGGGATTACATGTTTCCAACAACAAAGTCCAGACCGTACCTCCCTTCGAGATACTGGGGGCAAGGCTCCACCTGGACTCCATGTGTCCCCTCAAACCCCAGCTATCCATTAAGAACTCCTACTCTCTGGTAGAGCTCCAAAAGGTGTTAGGAGAACTCAATTGGCTGTGGCCCTGGCTCCACATTACAACAGAGGCCCTTACCCCCTGTTCGAGTTGTTAAAAGATAAAACCCCATGTGAGCTTATTGTACTAATAGAGAGGCATAAACAATTATTTAACAAGGTTCAATATGTACTTGATAATGTCCAACTAGCCAGGTACCAGCCTGACTGTTAACTCTGTTTATGGATTCTCTCTGGCTCAGAACTGCTTACCACAGTTGTCACCCAACAAGGTAATCCCCTCCAATGGGTTCACGCATTGATGGGGGGGTGCCTCAAGTGTACGCCCAATTAGACCAACAGGCAGACCTCATAATTAAGGAAAGAGACATCACACTAAGACATTATGGGAAGGACCCAGATAATTTAACTGTTCCCTAATGCCTGTTCTATTTCGAATGGATCAGGCAGAATCATAACAGAGTGTCTAATGCCCTGACTGGCTTTTGGGGAAAAACTGATTGTCATTATCGGCCCAATAGATGGACTGCCTCTTTCGCCAAGCTGAACTGGACTGCTCCTAAACTCTTTCTGAACAAACCCCTTATTAATGCCCTAAATGTTTTTACTGACAGGGGAAGGGAAGGATCTTCCGTTGTTATCCTTCCCCCACCTTACTCCCCATTCAAGCTGAGAAAGGACAAATACTTTGAGACAGTAAATGGATTGGCTCAATTTAAAGACCTATATGCTACTGCAATGGCTCTAGACAAAATCCAGGAGCCCATGAACCTTTTTTCTGACAGTCTGTATGTTGTTAACCTACTCGCTGCCTTGGTGTCCTCCCACATTCGACTAGATAGAAATCCCATAACCATAATAGAGTTCTGCTCTAAAGGTTTTGCCGTGTTTATGAGTTTTTTTAATATGCCTTAACTGTCAAAATAGATTTCCTTGGACTTCAGGGAAGATGGCGGTGTGAGCAGGGCGACAGAAATCTCCTACCAACACTATATTTATCTACGAAAACACAGAAAATACATCTATTCCTAAAAGAGAGACGAGAATACAAAGGAAAGTGCACAGCGTGTAGCTACACCCGAGAGGACTCGGCACCCCAAGAGGCGGGTAAGATACGGGGCCGGGACCCGGCGGGACCCGAGCCCTCCCCCACCCCAGCGCACCGGCGGGAGGAGAGGATTCAGAGCCGGGAGGGAGTGGAAGCACACCCTGCGAAGTAGCCAGCCCCAGTGATCTGTGCGGGGAGTGCTGACCCACATTGCGCAGTGCAGCGGACATTGGAGAGACAGAGGGGCAGGATCTGAGCGGGGATCGCGCCAGGGTTCTTGCAGCCGGCTCCCAGGACGAAAAAAAAAAAAAACGCGGGCTTTCTTCAGCAGTCTTAAAGAGACAGGAGCCCAGTGGAGGAGCCGGATTGCCCTAGCACACTCAGCCCAGCAGGCTGGGAGTCCTGGGGAGTTTCAGACGCCTTAGCTGGCGACTGAGGAAGCGTAGCCATACTTAACACTTCTCACTGAGATCAACAGCCTCCTACTCGTTCCCACCGCTGCCAGAGTGATAAAGGGCCCCGCGGAGTGGCACAGTCACAGCTGTGGAATAGTGGGGCAATAGCGCCACCTAGAGCATTCCCACAGAATCTATATCCGGTGGGCATTTTTTTTTGTTTTTTTTGTTTTGTTTTGTTTTTTGTTTTGTTTTTGTTTTTTCATTTTTTCTTTTTTTCTTTTTTCTTTCTTTCTTTCTTTTTCTTTTTTTATCTTTTTTTTCTCTCTTTTTTTTCTTCTCTTTTTAAAGTCTTAAAGAGCCCAGCTGACATACGTGGCAACTATCAGTGACCAAATTATACAGCCATGAAAAGACAGAGGAATATGGTTCAGACCAAAATCAACCAGACAAACCCCAGAGAGGGAGTCTGAAGGGATGGAAATGCACAGCCTCCCTGAAAAAGAATTCAGAATAAAAGTCATAACCATGCTGATGGACCTACAGAGAAATGTGCAAGAGCTGAGGGAGGAAGTGAGGGAACTGAGGAAAGACAATACAGAAATCAGACAAGCGATCGACGGGCTTAACAGCAGAATGGATGAGATGCGAGAGACTGTTAATGGAATAGAAAACAGAGAACAGGAGTACAGAGCAGCTGAGGCAGAGAGAGATAAAAGGATTTCTAGGAATGAAAGAATATTAAGAGAACTGTGTGACCAATCCAAACGGAACAATATTCGCATTATAGGAGTACCAGAGGAAGAAGAGAGAGAGAAAGGGATAGAAAGTGTCTTTGAAGAAATAATTGCTGAAAACTTTCCCTCGCTGGGGAAAGAAGTAGTCTCGCAGTCCACCGAAGCTCATAGATCTCCCAACACAAGGGACCCAAGGAAGACAACACCAAGACTCATAATAATTAAGATGGCAAAGATCAAAGATAAAGACAAGGTATTAAAGGCAGCTAGAGAGAGAAAAAAGATCACCTACAAAGGAAAACCCATCAGACTATCATCAGACTTCTCAACAGAAACCTTACAGGCCAGAAGACAATGGCATGATATATTTAACGTTATGAAACAGAAGGGCCTCGAACCAAGAATATTGTATCCAGCACGATTATCATTTAAATATAATGGAGGGATTAAACAATTTCCAGATAAACGAAAGTTAAGAGAGTTTGCCTCTCATAAACCACCACTACAGGATATCTTAAATGGACTGCTCTAGAGGGAAGCACACATAAGGCTAAAAAGATGTCACCAGAGAAAAAAAAAATCATAGCAAAAAAAGCAGACCATCCAAATACCAACTAAAGGCAAAGAATAAAACACCTATTATAGAAAGAATGGAGGTGGAGGAATAAGAAGGGAGAGAAATAAAGAAACATCAGACTGTGTTTACAATAATTTAACAAGAAAGTTAAGTTAGATTGTTAGATAGTAAAGAAGCAACCCTTGAACCCTTGGTAACCACGAATCTAAAGCCAGCAATGGCAATAAGTACATATCTATCAATAATCACCCTAAATGTAAATGGACTGAATGCACCAATCAAAAGACACAGAGTAACAGAATGGATAAAAAAGCAAGACCCATCTATATGCTGCCTACAAGAAACTCACCTCAAATCCAAAGATATACACAGACTAAAAGTGAAGGGATGGAAAAAGATATTTCATGCAAACAAAAAGAGAAAAAAGCAGGTGTTGCAGTACTTGTATCAGACAAAATAGACTTCAAAACGAAGAAAGTAGCAAAAGATAAAGAAGGACATTACATAATGATAAAGGGGTCAGTCCAACAAGAAGATATAACCATTATAAATATATATGCACCCAACACAGGAGCACCAGCATATGTGAGACAAATACTAACAGAATTAAAGGAGGAAATAGACAGCAATGCATTCATCTTAGGAGACTTCAACACACCACTCACTCCAGAGGACAGATCAACCAGACAGAAAATAAGTAAAGACACAGAGGCACTGAACAACACACTAGAACAGATGGACCTAACAGACATCTACAGAAATCTACACCCAGAAGCAACAGGATACACATTCTTCTCAAGTGCACATGGAACATTTCCCAGAATAGACCACATACTAGGCCACAAAAAGAACCTCAGTAATTTCAAAAATATTGAAATCCTAACAACCAACTTCTCAGATCACCAAGGTATAAAACTAGAAATAAATTTTAGAAAGAAATCAAAAAGCCTCACAAATACATGGAGACTTAACAACACTCTCCTAATTAATCAATGGGTTAACGACCAAATCAAAACAGAAATCAAAGAATATATGGAGACTAATGACAACAACAACACAAAGCCACAACTTCTGTGGGACGCAGCAAAGGCAGTTCTAAGAGGAAAGTATATTGCAATCCAGGCATATTTAAAGAAGGAAGAACATTCCCAAATGAATAGTCTAAAGATACAATTACTGAAATTGGAAAAAGAAGAACAAATGAGACCCAAAGTCACCAGAAGGAGGGACATAATAAAGATTAGAGAAGAAATAAATAAAATTGAGAAGAATAAAACAATAGAAAAAATCAATAAAACCAAGAGCTGGTTCTTTGAAAAAATAAACAAAATAGATAAACCCCTAGCCAGACTCATT
The DNA here is from genome assembly GCA_032199065.1 of Smutsia gigantea. Lineage (NCBI taxonomy): Eukaryota > Metazoa > Chordata > Mammalia > Pholidota > Manidae > Smutsia > Smutsia gigantea. The sequence goes on from JAVSCE010010082.1 coordinate 140,373, forward strand.
AAGAGAAAAAGAGAATCTACACACATAAACACAATCAGAAATGAGAAAGGAAAAATCACGACGGACCCCACAGAAATACAAAAAATCATAAGAGAATATTATGAGAATCTATATGCTAACAAGCTGAAAACATAGAAGAAATGGACAACTTCTTAGAAAAAGAACCTTCCACGACTGACCAAGCAAGAAACAGAAAAACTAAACAGACCAATCACCGGTGACGAAATTGAATTGGTAATCAAAAAACTACCCAAGAACAAAACCCCTGGGCCTGATGGATTCACCTCTGAATTCTACCAGACATATAGAGAAGAAGTAACACCGATTCTCCTTAAAGTTTTCCAAAAAACAGAAGAGGAGGGAATACTTCCAAACTCATTCTATGAAGCCAGCATCACTCTAATACCAAAACGGGCAAAGACCTCACCAAAAAAGAAAATTACAGACCAATATCCCTGATGAACGTAGATGCAAAAATACTCAACAAAATATTAGCAAACCGAATTCAAAAATACATCAAGAGGATCATACACCATGATGAAGTGGGATTCATCCCAGGGATGCAAGGATGGTACAACATTCGAAAATCCATCAACATCATCCACCACATCCACAAAAAGAAGAACAAAAACCACATGATCATCTCCATAGATGCTGAAAAAGCATTTGACAAAATTCAGCATCCATTCCTGATTAAAACTCTCAACAAAACGGGTATAGAGGGCAAGTACCTCAATATCATAAAGGCTATATATGACAAACCCACAGCTAACATCATACTTAACAGCGAGACGCTGAAAGCTTTTCATCTAAGATCGGGAACAAGACAAGAATGCCCAGTCTCTCCACTGTTATTCAACATAGTACTGGAGTTCCTAGCCACAGCAATCAGACAAAACAAAGACATACAAGGCATCCAGATTGGTAAAGAAGAAGTCAAATTGTCACTATTTGCAGATGACATGATACTGTACATAAAAAATCCTAAAGATTCCATTCCAAAACTACTAGAACTAATATCTGAATTCAGCAAAGTTGCAGGATACAAAATTAACACACTGAAATCTGTTGATTTCCTATACAATAAAGAGGAACTAACAGAAAGAGAAATCAGAAAAACAATTCCATTCACAATTGCATCAAAAAGAACAAAATACCTAGGAATAAATCTAACAAAGGAAGTGAAAGACCTGTACTCTGAAAACTGCAAGACACGCCTAAGAGAAATTAAAGAGGACACTAACAAATGGAAATGCATCCCATGCTCTTGGCTAGGAAGAATAAATATTGTCAAAATGGCTATACTACCTAAAGCAATCTACAGATTCAATGCAATCCCTATCAAACTACCAACAGCTTTCTTCAATGAACTGGAACAAATAATTCTAAAATTCATATGGAACCACAAAAGACCCCGAATAGCCAAAGCAATCCTGAGAAGGAGGAATAAAACAGGGGGAATTACACTCCCTGACTTCAAGCTCTACTACAAAGCCACAGTAATCAAGACAATTTGTTATTGGCACAAAAACAGACCCACAGACCAGTGGAACAGAATAGAAAATCCAAACATTAACCCAAACATATACAGTCAATTAATATTTGATAAAAGTGCCTTGGATATACAATGGGGAGATGACAGCCTCTTCAGCAGCTGGTGTTGGAAAAACTGGACAGCTACATGTAAGAGAATGAAACTGGACTACTGTCTAGCCCCATACACAAAGGTAAACTCAAGGTGGATCAAAGACCTGAATGTAAGTCATGAAACCATAAAACTCTTAGAAAAAAACAGGCAAAAATCTCTTGGACATAAACATGAGCAACTTCTTCATGAACATATCTCCCCGGGCAAGGGAAACAAAAGCAAAAATGAACAAGTGGGACTATATCAAGCTGAAAAGCTTCTGTACAGCAAAGGACACCATCAGTAGAACAAAAAGACATCCTACAGTATGGGAGAATATATTCATAAAAAACGTATCTGATAAAGGGTTGACATCCAAAATATATAAAGAACTCATGCACCTTAACAAACAGAAAGCAAATAATCCAATTAAGAAATGGGCAGAGGACATGAATAGACACTTCTCCAAAGAAGAAATCCAGATGGCCAACAGGCACATGAAAAGATGCTCCACATCGCTAATCATCAGAGAAATGCAGATTAAAACCACAATGAGATATCACCTCACACCAGTGAGGATGGCCAACATCCAAAACACAAACAACAACAAATGTTGGCGAGGATGTGGAGAAAAGGGAACCCTCCTACACTGCTGGTGGGACAGCAAATTAGTTCAACCATTGTGGAAAGCAGTATGGAGGTTCCTCAAAAAACTCAAAATAGAAATACCATTTGACCCAGGAATTCCACTCCTAGGAATTTACCCTAAGAATGCAGCAGCCCAATTTGAAAAGGACAGATGCACCCCTATGTTTATTGCAGCACTATTTACAATAGCCAAGAAATGGAAGCAACCTAAGTGTCCATCAGTAGATGAATGGATAAAGAAGATGTGGTACATATACACAATGGAATATTATTCAGCCATAAGAAGAAAACAAATCCTACCATTTGCAACAACATGGATGGAGTTAGAGGGTATTATGCTCAGTGAAATAAGCCAAGCCAAAAAAGACAAGTATCAAATGATTTCACTCATATGTGGAGTATAAGAACAAAGAAAAAAAAAACTGAAAGAACAAAACAGCAGCAGACTCACAGAACCCATGAACGGACTAATAGTTACCAAAGGGAAAGGGACTGGGGAAAATGGGCAGGAAGGGAGGGATAAGAGGGAAAAAGGGGCATTACGATTAGCAGATGTAACATTGGGGGGGCACGGGGAGGGCAGTACAACTCAGAGAAGACGTAGTGATTCTATAGCATCTCACTGCGCTGATGGACAATGACTGTAATGGGGTTGGTGGGGGGCACCTGATGAAGGGGTAGTTTAATAATCGTAATATTGCACATGTAATTGTAAATTAATGATAATAAAATAAATTATATTAAAAAAATAGATTTCCTTGTTAGTCATATATGACCTATAATTGCCCGACTAATGCCGTTATGCTTTTGTATTTCTGTACAACTCTGTAAAATCATGTGCTGACACCCCGTCTGCGTTTACTACAAGTAAATTGTCATGTATATTGTGATTCTATCCAAAAAATATAGCTGCTGGCTGTCCTCTTTTATATTTTATCTCCCTGTTGAGTCCCAGGAGGTGGCTGGTTAGCCAGAGACGGGTAAGATTCCTCATGGGAGGGGTGACCTAAGACAGGCACAGTCGCAAGGGACATCCAGTGAGCAATGTGGGGGCCAACTGAGGTGAGGCATAGAACCTCACCCCCCTAGCTGAGAGAGAGACATTGTCTGTGAATGCCACAGACCAAGCCCAGCTATTTATTATTCTAACACCTTCCATAAATACATGCACATGCATCTTTGGTACGTAAAACAAAAAAGGGCGAAATGTAGGGCCTTCTAATCTAAGAAGTAGCCCTTAAATGCTGAATCATTGCCAAGATAGCTCTCACCGGATAAACATAAGGCAGCGCCTGAGCTTGCTTTCAAAATGAAACAAGTTTGCTACCTGTGTTCCGGGTATCTCCCTATTGGTGGCTTGAGTCTTCTGTGAACGTGATCAGCTCGTGGACACCGTTTGCTTGCATTATGTGCCTTCCTGTGTGAAGAGCTTATGACTGCTTGACCTTTATGCTGATTGGCCCATGAATGTTATATATACTCTGCTGTTTCCGCAATAAACGAGTTCCTGCTTTGACTGAGTTCCCTGTCATGTCTGTTTGTCTCCGGTTCAGGCTTAGGGGCCGGAGGCTGGTGATTGGGTGATCAGTCGGCACTCAGCTCTCCCAACCTCACCTTGCCGAGGCATGTCCTTCTCTTCCCTCCGCAGGTTCGGAGGATCCCGAGGAGTGTTAAAAACCCCGACACCTTCAGAGAGGAATCAGTTTGAAGGGCACTTTGGATTGTTCACATTAACCAGAGGGTAAAGGTGACTTGCTGTTGCTAGCCACTCCCTTCCACCATGTGTGCTGGTGTGGGGTCCAGTGTCCCCTTATGCTGTTGACGCCATCGGCCTCCTCCTCACCTACTTCCCCTACCTTATCCCCACATTCATGTCCAGGCCTTATATTCTATAATTTAACTTTCTCTTTAGTTTTTTTGTTTTGTTTTGTTTTTTGTAAACTCACTTTAGCTGTCCTACTTGAGTAAAAAAAAAAAAGGATACAAGTTATAAATGCACAGCACAATACATTATCACAAACTGAGTATCTCTCATTTCTAAGAAATAACTATCAGTAGAAACCCAGAAATTTGCTACCTTGCTCCTTCCAATCACCAGTTAATATTGTTTCCCCCTTCCAAAGGTAATTACTATCTTGATCTTCACATTATTTTAGATATAATATACAATATATAATATATATTACAGTTACCTAAAATATTCAAAGTACACATAAATGTATATATTTGGTATATAGCATTTATGCAACATATGCATAAAGGGCAAAATAGACATGTAGATAAAGATGTATATTAATATCTGGCTTTTGCTCAATCAACATCATGTTTATGAAATTCATCTATATTGTGTTGAGATAATTTTTTTCATTTCAATTTGTGTTTTAATATTACACTGAATTTATCAAATCTTATATATCTAGTTTATGGATAATAGATGATTGGATTCTTAGTCATCTTTCCTTATCGGTCTCCTTATGATGTTGCTATGGACATTGTTGCAGTTGTTCCTAGTGTCTATCTATATGCATAAATGTGTTATCTACTGAGGGGTAGAATCATTTAATTGACAAAGAAAGGCATAAGGCTTTTGTAATTTCAACTGAAGTAGATTGGTTAAAAGTTTTCAGTAACAGTTGAATAAAATGTACATTATTTGCAAGATTTACTATTGCCACATTTAGGCAACAATTGATAGCATCAGACTGTTCACTGTTTTTCCTTTTTGTTTTACTCTTGCCATCCTTTCAAGTTTGTGTTAGAATCTCTGTTATTTTAATATGCATATCCCTGTTTACTAATGAGGTTGAGCAATTTTTCATGCAGTTAGTAGTCACTGGGTATATTTTTATATAATGTGTTTTTTTCACATATCTGTTCTTTTTTCTACTTAGTTTTCTTTTACTAATTTGCTTGAATTCTTTAAATATTCTGGAAACAAGCAGTTATAAATTGAAATAAATTCTGCCACTTGGTATTTTCTTTTTCACTTTTTAAATGGTGCATTTTTGAACAATTAAAAAAACTGTTACTGAATTTATAAATCTTCTCATTTGTTAGGCCTCTTAATGCCATATAAATAGACCCTTGCTTATACAGTGTTCATGAAAACATTCTCTTGTGCTAATTTCTTGAAGTATATTTTACATTTCATTTAAACCTACAATCTGCCTAATTAATATTTTTGTATTGTATGAAATATTGGCTCAAGCTGTATTTCTCTGACTACTCAATTGGTTCAGCACCACTTACTGAAAGGATACTCTTTCTCCACTAGTCTGTATTATTAATCCTTTATTACAGATTAATTGTCTATATAGTGATGGACTCTATTTGCATATTATGTCAATATTATATTTTCTATTTTTCTAAATTATAATAATACTGGATATCTTGGAAGGTATTTAATCTAATAAAAGGATACCTAGAAAAAACAGTAGCAAACAGTATATTATATAGTGAAGTGTTGAAACATTTCTTCTAGGAAGGAAAATCGCTATCAATTCCCATCTTTATAGCAGAAAAGCCTAGCTATCTGTGGCCCTTAAATAACCATGAAAATATACTATATTAACTTTCAGCAAATATGCATGCATACATATGGAAATACACACAGAGATTTTTTTATTTTAATAACTTTAGACAAAGCAAAGTTTTTGTATTCCTAAGTTATGCACATCTTCTGGGGAAGAATGAATAATCTCCAGAATATTTTTAAATGCTTAAAACTTAGTTCTAAGAAAATGAAAGCACACTGTAGAAACAATGACTTCAAGATAAATGGGTTTGAGAAAATATTGAGCTAACTTATGCATTCTTGCCCAAACTCTATTTCTATAAATTCAAAACGCACACAAAATATATGATGACCAACAAATAAAATTTTTCAAAAGAATCGCTACCTGCTTCAAGAAATTGTCTTACCCTGATTTATTCTGTGGCACAATGGACTAGCCTTACTTTCCAACTTTCTTTCCGTCACATGAATCATAAGGTTTGCCACTAAGAGAAACTAACAACTGGAACAGCTGCAATATTCTCAATTCCCAACAAAGTTTGGGAATTCAAATTATATGCAAGGAATTTAAGTACTGATTTTATGGCATACTAGATGTCTTTAAAAATTAGGTAATAAAAAACTCATTGCAAGGGTAGGTCCCATGGTTTAATATGAAATAAAGAGTTACTATGTAGAGTATAAATCTTCATTTTGATTCATCAAATGTCCATGACTTTAACTCACATATATATTCTGAGTACCTACAATGTCTTGTGTCTAGTTTGTTTTGCTATTTTGATTCTTAAAATTAAAAGTATGATCTGCACCACTTTCAATGCCATCTTGACATTTGGAATTCCCTTGACTCCAGTGAGATTATTTAGTTATTTTATGTCACGTCCCTGCCAGGAGTAATAAAGGTCACTTACCAAAAATCCAATTAAAATTTAAACTTTATGTTAATAATCTGTTACAAAGAAATCACAACATTTTCACAAGTTACTTTTCTCAAATCAGGTAGCACAGCATCTAGATAATTAACAAGCAGGAAATACAATTTCAATTAAGGAGACTGCCTTTTTTGTCTTTCTGGCCTCTCCCCCATGACACCACACCTAATCATGCCCTGTTTGTGAACCAAAGGAGAAAATGAATTAAAAAGAAAGAAAAGATGATTTTTTTTTGTTCTCTCAAAAGAATATGAACAATTCCTTTTAGAATGTCAATGCATATAGCTATGCCAGTTCTGTCTCCTCCAGTGAAGGCTACTACTAGAGAAAGAATCAGACCCACTAATGAGTATCTATAAAAGACTAATCTAATTTCAATACATTAAGGAAATAATGAAAGAGTCTAACAGTAATTTTGTGAATACCTTTCTGGGAAATGAGTGGCCTATGCAGGAGTTGCTTTAGTAAAATGTATGAACATGAACCTTTGAAGGAAAACATGAAATACAATGTTACCCAAAAGAAGAAAAAAAAATACAATGTTACACTTTATGGACAGAAATAAAGTTGTAAAAAAGGAGGAAGGTGTTTTCTGTTGATTTTCAAAGAATAAAGGGCTTTATCCTATTTCTTCATTAAGAGCTGGTACATTTACACATTTTTGAATGAATATTTTTTCACAGTTATTTCTTCATTTATGAAGGTACAGTAACTATTTCTTACTGATATTTCTTAAATTTTCTAGAAACCATCTCTGCAAAATGCTGATCTTAGATCATTTATGTTCTAGGTGTATTCTTTTGGACACTACCCAGTAAGGATGAATCCTTATAGTTGAGGCAATTGTAAAGAAAAATAAAGGTATTGGAAATTTTCAGTGAGGCTGTCACAACTTAGGATAAGTCTAAAGGCATAGATACTCAAACTTGGAAAGTTTAAGTACTACAATAGTTGAAAGGGGAGTTCTTCAGCTACTGTATTCACTCATTCAAGAAGAGAGGACACGAGAACTCCAGCGGTGAAGTTTATTGCCTGAAAGACAGAATGGCTATCTCTAAAGGAGAGAGCAGCAATGGCAGCAAGGGAGAAGCTGCTTATAAAGGAAATTGAGTGGGAAGTTGGTCCCATGACTTCTATGCATTACAGGGTTCAGGAAGAGGGGGTGCTGATTGGATAGTTTAAAACAACTATGTCTTGTACATTTTCTATAGGTTGAGCTCAGCTGGCACGGAGTTGCCGGCTGATGTATTATATAAGGTATGTAGGTAAGGTGATGTAGGTACCTTTTATGGTAAATATAGGTTACCTTTGCCCTTTATGGTCGGGTGGCTGGTTGTTGCTAGGGGAACTGTCTAGGGTGCAGGTCACTGGAACAATGGATGGGTTTTTCCAGTACCTGGACTTAGCTACAGGTGATAAGATGGGGGGTTTACTATGCCCGGAGGCAGTTCTGGGTTCTAACAATAGTCATGGCTCTGAAAGGCAGTGTTCATTTGATTCTCAGCAAGACAGTGACTAAAGTGTGTCATTATTAAACCACAGTTTCCAAAACTGTCGCAGTGAAACAGGCAGGACTTTCAGAGGGCTCCTACTTATCTACAATCTCTAGTAGGATTTCCTACCTCTCCTCAGAAACTGTTGTGAAGTCTCAAAAACTCCACATTTTGGTTCATGTTTCACTTAAACCATCCATGCAATAATTAGAAACTACTGCCTCACTTAATAACCTTTGTTTCATCATTCAGAAAGGATAACAATTTATAAGGTCCATTATACAAATAAAATTTATTGTAGTTTTAATCTATAATTGGGATAACTCAGAAAGTATTTTAGATGATTTACAACACACACACATACACACACACACACACTCAGTGCAACACTGGCAGCAAATATACTGATAAAAGTAATGAATGGGAGTGGGGAAGAGTTTACTTATGTTGAAAATTTAAGCTAAATATACTACTGAATTTTAAATAAAATCCTAGTTTGTTGTATCCACAAATTAAAAGATGAAATACAGTAAATAATTGACTCTAATAGTTTAAGAAGTGCAAGTTCATTTTTTAGGAGAAGATAAAATCTTCAACACCAACACTAAGAATAACTTATGTTTTGGCCTTTTATGTAAATGATACAGAAGTTAAGTTTGTAATATCAAAATGTAAACCTACGAAACACATCTTGAATTTGAAATATGCATAAAACCTATGTGGGTAAAATCGTAATATTTCAAGAATCTCTTGCCTGGCTTTAGTGCATCTACATATCAACAGGTGTTTCCAAGGGGTGGAGAGAGGTGATCCATCTCCATATCAATGGGCACTTTTGCAAATGAGGGCTCATCTGGACCACAGAGTTGAGCGGAGGGTTTTGTTTCCTTCTGCCGAAGCAGGAGAGAGAGAGATGCGGGAAGACTGGTTTTAAGCAATAAACATGTTTTAAACTTTATTTCTCTTTTTGACTGATTTTGGTTTCAAAGGTATTTTGCTCTGGGATTTCCCCTCCCTGTAATTAAAACCTACAAGAATGAGTTCATCATACAGTCCAAGGCAAAAATGAATTGAAACTGAAACTACATTGACCAGTGTGGAAGAATTGGATTCAAATTTATATTTAGTAAATTACTGTTTCCTCAAACCAGTTGTGATGAAGCCAGATTGCTCTCAATATAATAAACCTTTGCCTTTCAAAATAATGACTATTAGATAGTAAAAAAAGAGCAAAAATGTGTACAGCAAATTTTCAGTAGAGTAGCAAATGGTAATAACTATTAATTCTTCAGTATTTTTTGTCTGCAAATTGCCACAATTCTAATAATTTTTGTAGTTTCTATTTCCATAAAACATATTTCAAAAGAGCCTAAAGTACTTTTGTAATGTGAATTTACCTTTAACAAATCTAGATAGTGACCACTGCAATGATTAAAATATTTTGCAATTAGAATCCAAAAAAGATGTGGTACATACACACAATGGAATATTATTCAGCCATAAAAAGATATCCTGCCATTTGCAAAATCATGGATGGATCTAGAGGACATGATGCTTGGTGAAATAAGCCAGGTGGAGAAAGACAAATATCATATGATTTCACTTATTTGTAGAATATAAAAAACAAAGCAAAACAGAATGAACAAAACAGCAGGAGACTCATAGACATTGATAAGTGACTGGTGGTTACCATGGTGGAGGGGTTGGAGTGGGTGTGTGGGGAGGTGAAGGGATAAAGAGGCACAAAAATTCTCATAATATAAGTTGGTCACAGGGATGGTAGTACAGCATGGAGAATATATTCAACGATTTTGTAACATCTTTTATGTTGAGCATATAGTACCTGCACTAGAAGGGGTGAGGATTTAATAATACAGGTAACTGTTGAACCACACTGTTGTATATTTGAAACCAATATAAGATTGTATATCAATGATACTTGAATAAAAAAAAGTCCAAATGCAAGAAATATGAACACTTTATCCCAAGGTGGGAAAATCATCAATGCCATAAGGAAATAGAGTAACAATTCACGTGTCCATGTTTTCATAAATGTCTTTCATATTAGCTACTAACCACTAAATAAAAACTAACATTTTCTATATACTAGATATTAACAAATTCCTGAAAAGTCATATTATAATTTTTTAAAATTTATTGATAATGTCAAAATTATACAAATACATGATTTTTGTTTTCAGATTTTGGTACTTTTTGGTGAGGAAAAGAGGTGAAGGGAATGACACTACGAACGTGTAACATTGGCACAGATTGTACAGTTACTAAAAATTATTCCCATTACAAAGAAAGTAAGGCTTGAGGAAATTATATAACTGAATCAAAATCACATTTTAAGAAAATGTTAAACATTCCAAATCAGGTGTTTCCCATCTCAAACGAGTACAAATGAGAACAGTTATGAGAAATGCTTAAAGCAGTAATTTCAAGTTCTTACCTAGTTTCGCCCTAATCCCTCCATTGCTTCACTGATAATAGATGTTCACAGGTATGGCCCACTATGCTTGAATATGATGTCATAATTTTCATAAGTATTCAATATCAATTCATCACAATAGATCTATGATGTGAAACTATTCTTTGCCTAAGAATTGTATAGGTACTTGGGAAAGTAAAAGTGAGACTCATGGTTACCAGAGATCTTGAAAATAGGAAGAAAGTTGAAGGAATATGGAGAAGGAAAGTCTGTCTGATCTAACAAAGGGATTCAGTCTGATAGTGATGGGGGAGAAAGGTGTGAGACTAGAATAAGAGTTCTTCATCCAGATAGAAGGATCTACTATTTTGGGGATGTAGGACACCAGATGTTAGCTCTGAAAAATCTATTACCAAAAGCACTTTTAGCATTTCACAGATGTTTGTACACTTAACAAATGTGTGTACCATACTAACACGAATGAATGGAATTTTTAAAAACCCACTTATTAAGTATTTACATTTCCTAATTAAAGGAGCTATTTACCTCTCCATTTTTTCTGGAGATGTGAACTAACTTGAAAGAAAAATGAGAATATTTTAGGGGAAAAAAAACTATTTCCATATCCCCATTATCTGTTTGAAAGAATGTACAGAAACTTGGTAATAACTTTACATCTCTGTTTTCTCTTTATTTCTTCTATTTTTGTTAATCACTGAAGGGCCAATACTTGTGTCTGTCAAAGTCTTCAGGTCCTAATGCGTAATTTTCTATATTAACTTTATTACGGTTTTTTGCAATATGTTGAATAAATAGTCAGTATAATTAGTTTTAGGAAAAGTCTTGATCCCAGACGTAGTATACTAATATATTTACTATATAGGCAAATTATATTGTATAGATATGTTCTTAATTTACACATATTTGGAGCACTTTGTTCCACTATTCTGTCAGACTCTAAGCCCTATTTTTTATAATTTTACAATATAATGCAATACTTAAGCCAAGTTTTTTTAAGGCAAGCTTTTAAAGATTTTTAAAGGCAATTTTTTCCTGGTGTTGTACTGACTTCTTTGGAATACCATCCAACATAATAAGACTGCACACAAAAGCTCATACTCCATTTACTGTCGTATTTCCCCTATCATCTCCATGGGGTGTCATCATAACTGCAGGGGGTGAAAACCCTATTTCCACATCAAAAGTATTTCTACTTCCCTGATACAAGCCATAAATTTCACCTGCTTTAGGTGTCAGTTATCAAGCCATCGTCTTCCCACACAACATCACAACATTATGTGTACATACACACAAAATCTATATACTGGACACACTAAGGTGTGTTATATACAGCACAGACTTGCAGTTGATCACTCCTCATCGGACACACACCACTTCCTCAAAACCCCTTGTGTCTTGGGGATAGAACAAGTTTGCAGAGAAAGGCAAAACTCCTACAGGGGTGAGAATTGCAATTTTCCCCACCCCCTGTGTAAACCTGTGGATTGGAGAATTAGGCTTATAATGTGCAAAATTAAAAGAACAGTAGGAAGGAAAAAGCGTATTTTAAAGAGAATTTTGGACTGAATGCAGGCTTATTCAATGACATTTAAGAATACTAAAGTTTAATATTATTAAAAGGAACAACACAATGCTGATTGTAATATTCTTCAGGTTGTAGGAAAGAATAAAGACATTTTACCTTTTGAGTATACTGTATTTTTTAATAAATTTGGTTCCATGGGAAACTGACGTTTTTGACTAACAGTTACTGCATTTAAAAATCCAAGAAAAAAGGGGATTAGAATTGTGCATTTCCATTTTAATCTAAAAGAATGGCACACAGAACCAGTCCTATTTAACCGGTAATTTTCTAAGCTTCCTCTTTGTGTGTGTGTGCGAGTTAACATTTGAAAGAGCCAAGAATAAAAATGATTAATGACTTTTTCAGTTCCAGTGAATGGAATAATTAGCCACCAGTCTCATTGTTATGATGTAAACCTAGACAAATTACTGATAAATTATTTCTTCCATATTGCTTTTTTTTCAGAATTTCCTTCTGTTCTTCTACTCTTAGAATTGAATTCCTTGTAAAACAGCATTTCTGTCTTCCTTTGTATTGTGAACATACACTTTCTTGCACAATAAGTATATATGTATAAAGTATAAATATATACTGTCTGTATATAAATAGGTATGGAGTTATGTTTTTCCTCCTTTAATTTACATTTCTATTCAGATAATTAGTTGTATGGAATTCGGGTCCATACTTCAGGAAACATTACCCAGAAAAAAGTATCTTATATTCTAAATTCATTCATTACATTCATTTAAAAATGACATTTTTAATATATGGTTATCTTAATCCATCACTATTGAACACAACTATCATAAAGATATGTATGGATAAATTGTATATCTTTGCATTTTGAATTTTGACAAACATAATGCAATTAGTTACGTTGTTTTATATCCACAATATATATTCATCCAAAACATAAGATATAAGATCACACAAACTCAAAAATGACCATCACAAGCAGTAAATTACATAATTTAACCTCTTAATGTTCGAGTATATTGCCTATCAGTTGTTAAAAATGTGAATAATTCAATTTTGCACAAGTTTCTCATGAAAGGACTACTGACAGTCTAAGCCATTTCACATATTTTAAAAATTTGAATGATTGATAAACACACCTATTGAAAGAATCTATTAAAATCACTTCATCCCTTCACATCTAATAGCATATATATTTTGTTCACACTAACAAAATTTCTTTCTCATTTCCTATAGATACATTTGGAAAAGATTAACTCAAAATAAACCGAAAAATACTTCTTTAACCAACTAACATGTCTGAGAGCCAAAAGATTTGTTGAAACGACTTGTAGTGAATAAAATGCAGGTCTTACAAAGAAATTTACTGATGGTAGCTGCACCGAAAGCAAGTTGCTGAAATGTAACAACTAGCTCCAATTCTGCCACTTCCTCTGGCAGCCCAGTTAACAGCCAGCCTTCCTATTATGTAACCTCACAACAGCCTTGCTGATAGAGTTATGAGGAAGAAGTTTGCAGGCCTAATTCATAGTCATTTAAAGAAATCCAAATTGTCATGAGATGGAACTGCTTATCACCTGCTATGTGCCAGAAAGAGAACATCCTTGCAGTTTTCCTATAATTCAACCTCTGGCAAGCAAGTACCCAAAGTGAATTTTGTAGAACACCTGAGAATTCTTTCTGCTACCTTTAGGCATTTCAAAGGCATGCCAGAGAACTTCTGTCTGAAGGAAGAAATTATTAATTACTCAAAATGTTCGGAATAATAGTTGGTTGTCTGAGCAGACATACTTTGACCCAAATTCTTTACATTCATAATTTCATTAGTGTATATGGAACATGAAACAATTAAAATGTAAGAAAAAAATTGTGTGTTTGAGGAACTCTAGTTTGCTATCTCTTGACAGCTGTATACTATTCCAACCTTGTGTTCTAAGGAACCTAAATGCTATTAAAGTTGAGCAGTATTAGTGATGATTTTATACCAGCATCCACACTTTAGGTAAGATTTAAGAGATGTTGATAGAAAATCAATTTCCAACATATATAAAACTGTGCTGGCTATCTAGTTGGAATCTCATAGATCCTTTTATTAAACCTATTTAAGATCACCCGATTTTTTTCTGTTATGTAATTTTATTTGTCATTTCCTTCTTCAAAATCCTTTTGAAATGGAACTATCAATAGGTTCATAAAGACTTATTAATCCTTGCATATGTGCATCTGACAGGTTAGTCATAGCCTACATACATTATGAACTGTGATACAAATGACAGTTTCTGGGAAAATAGTTGTGAAATATTTTGTGTACAAATTGAATATCAAGAACTATTATTTTGTCATTATTTGTTCCTCTTAATATTTTTTCCAGATTCAGTTTAAGACTGGCATCACCAAATTTTTTGTGATTTATTTTTTTTAATTTTTTCTTTGAAATATAATTGATACACAATACTATATTGATTTAAGATGTACAATATAGTGATTCAACAACTGTACACATTACTAAATGCTCACAATAAATGTAGCTACCATCTATCACCATACCAAGATATTACAATGTTACTAGCTATGTTCCCTATGCTGGACTTCTATCCCTGTGACTAAATTACTTTTTAATTTGAACTTTGAACCTCTTTATCTCCTTCACCTATTTCACCTGCCCTCCACCACTCTCTCCTATGGTAACCAATAGTCTGTCATCAGTGTTTAGGAGTGTATTTCTGTTTTGTTTGCTTTTTTTTGTTGTTGTTCCACATAAGTGAAATCATATGGAATTTGCCATTCTCTGCTCTGACTTATTTCATTTAGAATAATACCTTTAGTTATTTGTTTTCTTTCTATATATTTATCATGGTATTAAATGTGAAGAAATTTATTTTACTAGATTCTTTCAATATTTGTCTTTATTCTTCAAATTTTTTAATATATTAAATGGATCAGACTGTCAATAGTAATTTTCATGAGAAACTTGTGAGAAATCATTGAATTATTCACATTTTTAACAACTGTATAGACAACATACTAGATGAACATTAAGAGAGGGTAAAATTATGTTAATTTACTGCATGTGATAGTCATTTTTGAGTTTAGGTGCTCTTGCATCTTGTGTTTTAGAAGAATATAGATTGTGAATATAAAATAATGTAACTAATTGCATTATGTTTGTCAATTCCAAATCCAAAAATATACAATGTATCCATATATTAGCCATTAGCCACAGTTTTCAGTGAAAACTGTGTCTCCTGATTCTTGAACTTTCTTACTACAATTCTCTTTGGCCTTTATGCAACATGGCTTCTTTTATATACAGTAGCACACCTTACCCACAGGGATATGTTCCAAGACTCCCACTGGACACCTGAAACCACAGAGAGCATCAAACCCTATATAGCATGTTTTTTTCTTATTCATATGTATGATAAAGTTTAATCTATAAATGAAGCACAGTAAAAGATTAACAGCAATAACTAATAATCAAATAGAGCAATTATTAACGATATGCTATAACAAACATTATGTGATATGGTCTCTCTCTCTCAAAATCTTTTATTTTACTATACCTGGCCTTCATTTTATTGTGATGATGTGAGATAATAAAATGCCTACATGATGAGATGAAGTGAGGTGAATGACATAGTCATTTTGACATAGCCTTAGGCTACTACTGACTTTTTGAAGGTATGTCAGATGGAGACCATCAATTTCCAGTACAAGGTTGACTACAGATAATTCAAAATACAAAAATCAAAGTTTCAGATAAGGAGGACTACTGTACATGATTAAAACTTAATAAAGGCAATTACAGTGCCCTTTTTTGTCAAATCATTACTTATTAAGATTTAATTCTCCCTGCTCTCCTCTTGATAACATTTGATATTTGAGCATGTCTTTTCATCTTCTGTTTCCTTTTATTGCCATGCCAAAGCAATCTCTTGGTTCTCTATTATATCTCTGAAGACTCCTTATAAGTTTCCTTCAATGATTTCTTTGGGGAATATTATTTATGTTTCCCAAATTCATTCTAAGATTCTGATCTATGCTCTTTTGCATCTCCACTCAGTCCCTACGAGTAGACAACTTTCTGTTGTTGTTCCAATTGTCTACTCTCCTTTAATTACTCCCAACTGAGCAAGAATCTTCATACAGAAAGCCATCATGTCAATAAATTCAATCCAAACTTTTAATTTAAAATACAGTCCCACACCATTTGCAAGGAGCATAGAAAGGATCTCATATTGAATGTATTTATAAATATTAACATTGTCTTCTCTTTATACTTAATTGCCTATGAAAACAATAGCAATTCTTCCCTAACAAACCATTTCTTTTAGAGGGGATATCATTTCCATTTTTCGTATTTGGTATGTTGGAGGTATTTTCAAATATTTTATCTGTGTTCAACACTAATATTTAGACTCCAAATCTCTTTGGTTATTTCATTGTCTTTTCCTCTATTGTCACCATAACCACAATAATATACTTTGAGAAATTACTAAGAAATAGTAATAATGATGTTAGTTTCAAATAGATGACTAAATTTTAATCTGAATTAAGATGAAGCAGAAATTAGAAAGTATATTAAGGTCTTGGCAAATAATTGAGAGAAAATATTAAAATTTCAAATTAAGCTAATCAGTATCACCTTAATACAAATAGTCTACAGAATTTGCAGTGGTCTTTACCTCATTCCAGCTTATTTGGTAATTCCTTTTTTTAAACATAAGACAAGACTTCAAAATTATATATAATACAATTATTTTTTCTGAAGATTTCAAATAAGTTTGGGGTATATATTTTTGAAGCTGGAATAAATGATCTGGATATTTAGCTTAAACCCTGGATTTATTACAATCAGTTGATCTGTTATTTGGTCTCTGCAATATTTCTACAAACATTTCAAATGATAGGAATCATGTTTTTTAACTGTTTTGTCTCATCACAGAATGAAGTCTATAATACATACAATACACCAGGTAAAAATTACTGAAAATAACATGTATGCAGACACATTTATTAAGTAATTTGAGTGGCCAAAACAAAGAAAAAATATCTATGAACAAACAGTAAGCAAACAAAAAAAGTTACCCAGTCAATGAAAATTGAGGGAACAAAAGCAGAACCAGACATTTTTGTAACAGAAGCATTGCAAAAGCTAGAAAGGTTTTTGAGAAAATATTTAAACCTAACCACTGCCTAACCACCTAACCTTGCCACTACCATCTTTTAGTTGTGAAGTGTTAAAAACCAAAATTCATCCAAGTAAATGTGAGATCGAAGTGGCTTTATTAACCAGTTCATAAATCGGGCAGCATCCCCTCTACAAAGTAGAAGAATGCTCCTAAGGGCTACAGAAACGGAAAGGTTTTTAAAGACAGGACAAGGAATTCAAGAATAGAAAAAGTATAACTGAGGATAGGGTTATTTTCATTTGGGTATAGAAGTCTCGCTAGGTGGGTCACCTTGTCTTCCTTGGTGAATGGAGAGGACACATGTGATGGATTATCTTGTCAATACTCATCAGAAAATTCCCGACATACTACATTTTGGGAAGAGCTTGAAACTGCAATTCAGAAAGGTATAAAGCCCTGGTGTGGTGACTTAGCCCAGCACAAGTGAGACATGTTAGGACTGTGTGTGTCTTTCTTTTTAACAGAACATAAAAAATAGTTTTAAATAATCTAAAAATAGACAATTCACATTCTGTTCTTGAAAAAAAAGAACTTGTGGGTGTAATCCAACTGACAGTGAAATCAATCAAAATACATAACTATAAAATGAAGAATTGTGTTTATGAATTAATTTCTGCTTTGTTTTTTTGTTTACACATGGTGGAGAGCAGAAGGACAGGAGAAATACGTGAATGGGACAAAGAGGTACAACTTCAAATTAAAAAATAAATTAGTCACAGACATGGAAGTATAGCATAGTGAACAGAGCCTGTAATATTGTCCTATCTTGGTATGGTGACGGGATAACTGCACTTACTATGGCAAGCATTTAGTAATGTATGTAATTGTCGCATCACTATGTTGTTCATCTAAAACCAATATAATTTTGTCTATTAACTGTATTTCAGTAAAATAATTTAAAGTTAAAAATAAATGCTTGCTGGATAAAAGTATTAGTGATCAGCAATACTCCAGTTAAATTTAGAATTTTCTATATAATTGAAAATATGATACCAGATGCAATGCAAATGTCAGAAATTGCATTTTAAAGGGTAAATAATGCTAGTAACAATATTTAAATTTTAAACTCTAGTACTAAAAGGATTTTATTTTTAAAGAAAAATAAGTGGTGACATAGAGTATAAATTTAGGGAATTACCATTTTAATCTATCAGTCATTATAGATTACAATAATAAAATATAATATATATTAAAATATTTTGAGGAATATACTAGCAAAATTCTAAATATGTAAAAAAACAAAATTTAAAGAGCTGTTATACATGAGATGTTGGAATTGATGTTCTTGCATTCTTTAAAAATTTCTGCATTTTGAAATATTTCTAAAATGAATACAAAGCACTGTGGTAATTTAAAAAATTGAAATTAAATACAAATTTTAATAAATTCTAAGAGATAGTTATGTTAGAAATACACTAATAGAAAATCTAATAGTTAGAAATTTATTTATAAGTTTATATTTTTATGTGGATTAATTTTAAAGTGAGTTAGCCCAAGCAAAAGTTTGTAAATTACTCGACGTTTCCTTAGAAATCAACCACAATCTTCAAATAATTAAAAAGAGAGGACAAATATTTGACATCAAAGTAAAACAAAAATCTACAATGATAAATTCCATGCAATAAACCATACCCGACAAGTACTAGAAATCTATACAGAAAAAGAGAGTGGCTGCTGAGAGATGGAAAATTTCTGTCTAGATCTTGAGTAAGAAAGAAATTTCTGTAGAAGTAGGTGTCACATAATAAAAAGTCTATTGAATGATACTTTGACTACTTTGAGCATAAGGACAAAGACTGGAGGACGAAAAAAGGAAATATTTCTCAAACGTCCTCAGAATATAGTCCTTGTATAAAAAAATAAATGAATCCATAAAAACGTAACATTGTGCCATGAAAAAGAAGCAGCAAGCAAAAGAGGGTCATGGAAAATGAAAACATAATTTTCCAGGGAAAAATCAATATACATATAAGAAAATAAAGCTTAGTAAACCTACCATTTGTCTAAATAGAGGTTTCTGAAAAAGAAAAGAATGATAATGCAGTGAAAGAAGCTAATAGGATACATTTTCACAAAGCTAAAGAAACACTTTGGGCTTTATTTAAAAGGCCCATTCAAATGTTAGAATAAATATTACCCATATATAATAGACACACTCTACTGAAATTCTGGGGTTCAGAGAATAAGGATAAAACCATAAATCTTCCAAAGCAGGTAAACAGATAGAAGCTGAAGGTGTATGCACAAATATACAATACAATGTAACATGCACAGTTGGACACCACTTGCTATATTCTCACCCTTACCTCTTCCATACATTGCTCAGTCTGCCAGCACCCGACTTTTTTGCTTGAGAACTTTGTTAGCATGTTATCGTGGATAAATGAGAAATAATGTCTAAAGCTGAATGGTCAAGAAATAGAGGTCTAAATATAGTATTTAAAACAAGGCTAATCAACAGAAAACATAAATTGAAAAGTTATAAATACTGGAGGTGATGGTAAGAGAGATTATTTTAACATGTCAGGGAATTCAGTCCGACATCCAGTGAATTCCCCATCCAATGTCTGATAAAAATCAGGGTATAAATACTCCTAGTCCTTCACTCCTTGGCTGGAATTACTTTGAGGCACATCATCTACACTGATTTTAGAGATATTCTATGGGAGTAGGTTTCAGACACCCACAGTGGTGATTCACCTGACAAGCCTCTATTGGCTGCCTTCCCTTCTCTGTACCCCTTACTCCTTACCCTTTAAGTATTTTTTTAGGTTCACCACCAAAATCAACTATTTAGGATTAAATCTTTGTGTCAAAGACTGCTTTGAGGAAAACCAAACTAAGGAAAAAAGCTGTACAGATTTTAACCAGGGTTTTCATTAATAATTTTAGTAAGAGCAATGCTTGTGAAGTTCTCAGGAAAAACAAAATTTTCACCTAAAATGCTATGCCTCATCACTTGGCATAAGGGTAAAATATAAGTAGTTAACAGCATGCAAGGAACTAGACACATTTCTCAAATGCTGATATAATAATAATAATAATAACAACAATAATAATAATAATAATAATAAAGGAGCTCATGAGAGTGAACCTGGAATTAAAGAGTAGCCCAGATAAGCAATGAAAAGAGATTTCAGGACAAGAGCCGTAAAACCCACTTGAAAGGAAATCAGTATAGTCAAGACTTATCTGTTTTTAAAGATGTTAATGATATTTTTCTTTTAAGAAAAAGATAATAAGAAATCAGTTGGACATTCTGGTGAAAGAGGGATTTGGAAGAAGAATATGAACAAGAAATTGAAAAAAATTTAATGAAGGAAATCAAAACATTCTGATGGGTTGAAAAAGTGTAAGAAAATATATTCCATCTGATCTTGAAATTTAAAACAATATGCGTAGTGACATGCAATAAAATTTCCTTCTCTATGATTAACACATATTATTTGGTTTATAGAAAATACTGTTTATGTAATAAGGAATGATCTATGACACTGGGAAGACTTAATCAAGGTGACTGAATATAAATGCAGGTTAAATGCCTTGACAATGTAAACAACAGGAGACCAGACAGAGATTGAAAGATTAAAAGAGGAAGTAAAGTTTAAGGAAAGTGTAGAAGTCCTATTTTCTTAATTTTATGTAGTGGGTAGATAAGAAAAAATGTCTTGATGATCTCTATCAAGAAATAGAGGGCTAACCATAGCATTTAAAAAGCAAAGCTAACCAATAAGAAATATAAATTGAAAAATAAGCAATAAATATTGAAGATTATAAAAGAGAGACTATTTTAACTGAACTAAATTTCACAGCCCTTTTAGGGGAAGTTAGAGTTGAGTCTTTATAAATCAAGAAATCAACATAATGTTATCATGGTTAAGCAATCAACTCTAGAATCATACTGACTGCAACCCTTGGAAGACTACTTCTCTCCACCTTGTACTTTGTTCTTTATACACAGAAGGCAAATATAGTTGTAGGTATCTACCAGGGCTATGATGAGGATTGCATGACATAGCACATTTAAAGAACTTAAAAGGGTGTAATAAGACATCAGTAAAAATAACAAATTGTATTAGTTTGCTAAGGCTGTTATAAGAGAGTTTCACAAACTGAGTGGCTTGACAGTAGACATTTGTTGCCTCGGTTCTGGAGGCGAGAACTTCCAGGATCGAGGTGCTGGCAGGACCATGCTCCCTCTGCTAGCACTCGGTTTACGGAAGTGTGATTCCAGTCCTGAGAGGGTGTTCTCCCTGAGGAGTGAAAGAATTTCTCCTATTTATAAGGACATTGATCATAGTGGATTAGGAGACCACTCTACTCCAGGATGACTTGATTTTGCTGATTACATCAACAACAACTTATCTCCAAATAAGGTCATATTCTGAAGTACTGGTTGTGACGACCTCAACAGGTGGGCTTGGGAAGGGACACAATTCAATCCCTAACAAAGCATGAAGGAGCCATATAATACATTATTTAGAATTATGGAAAAACTAGAAACAGAAAAGGACACAGGTAAGCTAAAATTGAGAATGGCACAGAAAATGTTACTTTTAATATGTCCATTAGATGGTTTGAAATTTCACCCCATGTACATATATCCCCTTATGAATACTAAAAAGAATAAAACTCAAAATTATTCATTTCAGACAATTAAAGGTTAATAGTATTTATGATAACACAATCTTAAGAATTTAGTAGCATTTGTTCAGTTAGTGAAGTGGTTCATTTGGCAATTTGATTAGAAAAATTTGTTAAATCTTATACTACAATCTGTGGCATTCCCACAATTTCTACTACAATTTATATTTCGTTTTAAATTTTGACAAATGACTTTGAAACAGAAGTACCAGGATAGACATGTCAACCTTTTAACTTAAAAATTTGACTGAAGAGTTTATGAGGTAAGTTCAATTTATCCATCAGATATGATAGATATTTGTAATGTAAGTTTTGAAATTGCAACATGGTATTTTTATCACCTATGCTAGTCAAAAGTGTGTCAGAAGATGATCAGTTTTCAAATGATCTAATAAAACCTGGCTTTTCTCATCAGCATAGAGGTTTCACTTCCTTAATTGTCTCCCTAGTATAAAATGGTCTCCCTTACTCACTCCCAGATATTTTCTTTTCCAGTTATCCTAATTTTATTTATGATTTTTTTATAAAGCATTTTTCACTATTTGAAATGATAGTATGTGTTTCACTTTACTATCTGCCAGTCAGTATCTCTAAATCATAGAGTGGCATGTGACATGTGTGGTACATACTATAAAGCAAAACAAATAGTATTTGAATAGATGAAAGTCATGCAAAAGGGAAAAAATATTCCAATGACACTTTTATCAAATTTTTCATTTAATCTCTCTAATTTCATTTGAATTTTAAAGAGAAAATAGAAAATTTAAAGAGATATAAGAAAAATATCTTGCTTAATCTCTGATATGTAATTAGGTTATTTCAATGATAATTCCAAGTGAAGCAAAATCTTTTTGTATAAATATATTTTTGTTGCTTCAACATATTAATTTTATTAAGCTGATTTTTAAAAACTTTCTCAAGTATTAAGAAAACCTACCTAAAACCTTGAAAATAAGACCAGTATCAGAGTGGTACATCTTTAAAATATCTTCCTGAGAAAGAAGAACAAAACAGGGGGGATTATATTCCCTAACTTCAAGCTCTACTACAAAGCTATAGTAATGAAAATAATTTGGTACTGGCAAAAGAACACACCCAAGATCAATGGAACAGAATAGACAGCCCAGATAAAAGCCCATGCACATATGGTCAATTAATATATGATAAGGGATCCATGAATATACAATGGGGAAATGACAGCCTTTTCAACTGGTATTGGCAAAACTGGACAGCTACATGTAAGAGAATGAAACTGTGTTATTGTCTAACTCCATACACCCAAGTAAACTTGAAATGGATCAAAGACCTGAATGTTAAGTCATTAGACCATAAAACTCTTAGAAGAAAACATAGGCAAAAATTTCTTGAATATAAGCGTGAGCAGTTTTTTTCCTTGACACATCTCCTTGGGCAAGGGAAACAAAAGCAAAAATGAACAAATGGGATGACATCAAACTAAAAAGCTTCTGTACAGCAAAGGACACCATCAGCAGAACAAAAAGGCGACCTAAGTATGGGAGAATATATTCATAAATGACTCATCTGATAAGGGGTGAACATCCAAAATATGTAAAGAAATAATATGCCAAAAAACAACCCGATTAAAAAAACAGGCAGAGGACCTGAACAGACACTTCTCCAAAGTAGAAAGACAAGTGGCCAACAGCCACATGAAAAGATGCTCCACATCATTGATCCTCAGGGAAATGCAGACTAAAACCACAATGAGATATCACCTTAAAACCAGTTAAAATGTCAACTATCCAAAAGATAAGAAACAGCAAGTGCTGGCACGGATGCGGGGAATTAGAAAACCTCCTACATTGTTGGTGGGAATGTAAATTGGTACAACTGCTGTGGAAATCAGTATGGAGGTTCCTCAAAAATATAAAAGTAGAAGTACCATTATTTGACCCAATAGTCTACTCTTAAGAATTTACCTGAAGAAAACAAAATCCCTGATTTGAAAAGATGTATGCACCCCTATGTTTATTGCTGCACTATTTGCAATAACCAAGATATGGAAGCAACCTAAGTGTCTATCAGTGGTGAATGTATAAAGAAGATGTGGTACATATACACAATGCAATATTATCCAGCCATAAGAGCAGTCCTGTCATTTGCAACAACATGGATGGATCTAGAGGGTATTATGCTCAGTTAAATAAGCCAGGAGGAGAAAGAAAAATACCATATAATTTCACTTACTTGTGAAATATAAAAACAAAGCAAAACAGTAGCAACAGAACAGCAGCTGACTCACAGATTCCAAGAAGAGACTAGTGGTTACAAAGGGAGAGGGGTTGGGGAGGGTGGGGCAGAGAGGGGGATAAAGGTGCACAGAAATTTGCAATCACAATATGAGTTGATCATGGAGACTGTTGAATCACTTGATGTACCTTTGAAACCAATATAACATTGTATATTAACAACACTTTAATAAAATATATATAAATCTATTAACACATGGGGCAACAAACAACCAAAGGATTAAGATTTACTGCCCTGTAGGCCATTAACTGTGCATCTTACACAGTAATCTTATTACAACATTCCTTTATTAAGATTGATATAAATACACAGACTCTCAAACACTCTTTGAATTGCTCTGAACATTTTTCTGAGTCTCTTCTTTATTAATGAGTTGAACTAAATCTTTGACACATTTTTAAATTTTGTATTTGCATTAAAGTCATGATTTTAGTGTTTTTTAATTATATTTTAACATCAGGTAGATATTAAAGAACATATATAATATTTATATTAACTTTGAAAGAAATAATGAATACCTGTTAAGCCATTACCTAGTTTAAGAATAAGATATTATCAATAGTATAAAAATATCTCATAAATAATGTCCTCCCTCCATCTCAGAAGTACACACACAACTCTAAATTTTAACTGATGTATTTTCCCTATAATTTACATGATTCAATTTGGGATGCCATAAAGTTTGTTAAGATGAACTCTAAAACATTCTTGGTATTAATATTTAAAATAACACATTAAACTACATAAGTAAGGCCTTTCATTACTGCACTCAGCTTTCCAAGCTCCTTAAATAAATGCAAAATACTACATAAGTCTAGGTTTGTAATGCAATTCAATGTTTTAGGAGCAGCTTATTAATAACATGGACTTTAGAAAAAGGTGAATTATTTAAGAAATGATACAACATGACACAATTGCTAAAAGAACATACATGATCTTAGAATGCATCTGAAAATGTATCACCAACAGAGAAGTAAGTAATATTCATTTTGGGCTAGGTGAGAATTCAACGTAACTCGCTAAGTTTTCACTAGAATAAGAAAAGTTTAACCAATTCAAGAGCAATCCATATCACTTAGGAATATGTAAGTTGGAAAATTTATAAGGGAAGAAGATCTCTATAAAAGAAATACTGAGAGAACTACAATTTTAAAAAGCAGGTAGATTTCTATAGTAAGAACACAGAAACAGAACTGGGAGAAATGGGAGATAGATTTAAGATCAACTTATAAAAGAACCATCTAACAGTAAAAACATTTCAAAAATGGGAAGGCTTGCCTTGGGATTTAAATAATTTCCTATCTCCATGTGTTTTCCAGCAAGCAGGGATCACATCGTTGAGCAGGTTTTCATACATTCTGTGTAATTAAACTAGATGACACATGAAAATAAATTAGCTCTGAAACTTTGTGGACTTTTGTAATTTTTTGAATTTATGCCATTGAAGACAAAGTGGCATCACGAAGATGAGATAAAATGACTCACAATTATTCTATAATAAATTCTATAATATGGTAAAAAATGTATGATGACCCCCACTATTAGCAAATAACATGAATGTATTACTCAGAAGTTTAAAAGCAGCCTTGTTTTTATATACCACTTATCACACAAATTAATGTGTGTGTTATATGTGCAAAATAATGGATTAGAGACTAAAATAACAACATTTCTTTAACATTTTACAGTAGTAATAATGATTTATAAAACTTAAAAAGCTAGGTGAAACCTGTGAGCAAAGTATTTTATTTCCACAACAATAACACATTGGCAAAAGCACATACAGGCATTTTCCTAATTGCATATTGAATTGTTGATAATAAATAACTTCACTTAGCATAATGACCTTCAGGTTCATCCATGTTTCCACAAATGACAAGATTTCCTACTTTCTTAAGGCTGAATAATATTATTTCTCTCTCTAGCTTTCTCTTTATATCAGTGATTCAATGGCACAAAGTGATACACACACACACACATACAATATACATGTATGTATATATTTAAACTACATTTTCTTGATCAATTCATTTGTTGACCTTCACTTAGGTTATTTCCATACCTTGGTTATTCAGTTCCTTGGCTATTGTTAATAATGCTACAATGGACATAGAAATACAGATTTCTTTTGAGAGTGGTTGTTTACTTTGGATACACACCTATAAGTGGGTTGATGGGTCATAGTGTAGTTCTATTTTTAATTTCTTGAAGAATCTCCATACTGTTTTCCATAATGATTGTACAAGTTTACATTCCCACAATAGTGTACAAGAGTTTCGTTCCTTTTCTCCATATTCTAGCCAGTGCTTCTTATCTCTTCTCTTCTTGATGACAGCCATTCTAACAGCTGTAAAGTGATATCTAATTATGATTCTGATTTGCATTTCTTTGATGATTGGTGATATTGAATGATCTTTTTATATACCTCTTGGCCATCTGTATGTCTTTTTGGAAAAATGCCTTCTCAGGTTCTTCGCACATTTTTTAATTCAGTTATTTGTTTTTGTTTGTTTTGTTTTTCTATTAAGTTGTATGAGTTCCTTGTATGTTTTGGATATTAACCCCTTAATTAATATGTGATTTGAAAATATTTTCTCCCATTTAATGAATTTCCTTTTCATTTGGCTGATGGCTTTCTTCACTGAGAAGATTTTTTTGGTTTGATGTGTTCCCACTTGATTATTTTGTGTTTGTTTTCTTTGCTTTTGGTGTCAAATTCAGAAAATCAATAGCTAAGACCAATGATTTTCAAAGCACTTACTCTCTATATTTTCTTCTAGTAGTTTTAGAGCTTTAGATTTTATATTCAAGTCTTTAATCCATTTTGAGTTGAGTTTTATGTATTATTAAAGATAAGAGTACAGTTTCATTCTTTTGCACATGGCAATACAATTTCCCATTACCATTTATTAAAGAGACTATTGTTTCCCTTCCCCTATATTATTGTTTATTTTGTCAAAAACTAATTGATGGTATATGCATGAGTTTATTTCTGGATTCTCTATTCTGTTCCATAGTGAGGAACAGAAATACAAATATTTGATGGTATTACTTTTATGTGGAGTCTAAGAATAAAAAAAAAAGGTGAACTCATAGGTAAAGAGCATAGAGAAATGGTTGTTAGGGGGCAGGAGGTAGAGGACATGGGGAAATTTGGTAAAATAATACAAAATTTTAACTGAAAGGTGGCTAAGTCCCAGGGAATCTAGTGTATATCATGGTAACTAATAACACTGTACTGTACAACTGAAAATTGCCAAGAGAATAAAATTAAATGTTCTCACCAAAAGCAGAGGGCAAATATGTGAGGTGATAGATATTTTATTTGACTTAATGAGGGAGGATCCTTTCATAATGTATACATATATCAAATCATCACATTGTACATTTTTAATATCTTACAACTTTATTTGTCAATTATATATTAATAAAGATGAAAATTTTTTCAAAAAAATGAAGTGAACCTGGTGAATTAATATGTAAGTAAGAAACATCTACAGAGAATAAAATACAGAGATTAACTATAACTCAATTAGTAACAGTACAAAAATGTATTTATCACATACTTCCCTATAAACTTATTAGACAACATGATCAAACTTTGAGAGCATTTTGGTTCTAGTTGAATATATTAAGCACAGTGAGTAATGGATGAAAAGAACAGAAAGACTAGGACACTTGTGAAAATGTATCAGATATAAGTGTTAGTCATTATTATAAAATCAAGGGTTTCATTTAGAGA
Source organism: Smutsia gigantea (assembly GCA_032199065.1). Taxonomy (NCBI): domain Eukaryota; kingdom Metazoa; phylum Chordata; class Mammalia; order Pholidota; family Manidae; genus Smutsia; species Smutsia gigantea. Next base: position 168,431 of record JAVSCE010010082.1, read on the forward strand.
AAAAGATGGCATGAGAAGTGTGGCAGAAATCTCCTCCCCAAACCACATATATTTTGTAAATACAGCAAATATAACTATTCCTAAAAGAATGATCAGAAGTAAGACTACACCAGTCAGTCTACATCAGGGAGAAATTAACATCTCACGGAAAAGGGTAAGATCCAAAGCTGTGACCGGATGGACCTGAGCATTCCCCCACCCCAGCTCACTGGCAGGAGCAAAAGAATCAGAGAGAGAGGGAATGGAAACACAGCACTGATAGATACCCAGCCCTAGAAATCTACCCCAGGGGCACAGAACCACCTTGCATGGTGCTCTAGGGATTAGAGGGAAAGAAAACCAAAGTCAGAGACTAAGACTGTAACAGGTTCCCACAACCATCTGCCCTGGGACAAAAGAAAAGTAGGCACTTTAAAAGACTTCACAACAGTCAGAAGGCTGTTAAAGGGGCAGGGTTTAGAAGAAACAGGTGGACAAATCATCCTGGCACACTCAGCCCAGCAGGATGGGAAGTTTCAGAAGCTTCAGGCATCCTATCCCGCTGGTTGGCAACGCAACCCTGAGGCCCCTCACCGCAATAAGTAGCCTGCCACTCCTCCCTCCCTGACAGCACATGCACACAAATCTGCTGACCCCGCCATGGCTGCAGACCAGCCAGGGGGCAGCCCCACCTACAGTAACTACTGAGCTTACCACAGAGGCTTCTCCCTGTGCACAGCTAACTGGCCCAGATGCGGGAGACAGACAAAGGGACCAGGAAGCACGAAAGAGTTTTGCTCTCCCTGCAAACAACTGTGCCACTAGCCAGTGACCCCCGCCATCGCCCTAGTCTTCCCAAAGCCCACCTAGCACATGGCAGTTTAGGTGGTTAACCCAAAGGCCACCCCCTGCATGCTGTAAAGCAGCACAGACAGTGGAGACACACACTGCAACTGGCAAGTAGGAAGGGACTTTGTTCTCCCAGCTGACACCCATACCACCACCTGCAACTTTTCCCATTGCTCCAGGACTGTGAAAATTCAGAAGAACCTTGTTCAATGAAAAATCCTTCAAACACCAGAAGGAGGGCTAGTGACACTGAAATCACCAATTTTCCTGAAAAAGAATTCAAAATAAAAGTCATAAGCATGTAAATGGGGCTACAGAAAAATATTCCACAGCTAAAGGACAAATTCAGGAGCAAGATAACTGAAATGAAACAAAAAATGGAGGGATTTAAAAGCAGATTAGATGAGGTAGAGGAGACAGTAAATGGAATAGAAATTAGAGAACAGGAATACAGAGAAGCGGAAGCAGAGAGAAAAATGGTCTTTAGGAATGGAAGAATATTAAGAGAACAGTGTGATGAATCCAAACACAACAATATTCGTATTATAGGGGTACCAGAAGAAGAAGAGGGATAAAAAGGGGTAGAAATTGTCTTTGTCTGGACTTCCGGGAAGATGGTGGTGTGAGCAGGGCAGCAGAAATCTCCAAACACTATATTTATCTATGAAAATACAGCAAATACAACTATTCCTAAAAGAGAGACCAGAATACACAGGTAAGTGCACAGCGTGCAGCTACTCCCGAGAGGACTTGGCACCCCAAGAGATGGGTAAGATATAGAGCCGTGACCCGGTGGGACCCGAGCACTCACCGTCCCCAGCGTGCCAGCGGGAGGAGAGGATTCAGAGCCAGGAGGGAGTAGAAGTACACCCCGCGAGATAACCAGGCCCAGTGATCTACGCGGGGAGTGCTGACACACATTGTGAGGTGTAACGGAGATTGGAGAGACAGACGGTGCAGGATCTGAGTGGGGAATGCGCCAGGGCACTTGCAGCCAGCTCCAGGAAAGAAAAAAAAAAAAAAGCACGTGCTTTCTTCAGCAGTCTTAAAGATACAGGAGCCCAGCGGAGGAGCCAGATCGCAGTGGCACACTCAGCCTAACAGGCCGGGAGTCCTGGGGAGTTTCGAACCCCGGCTAAAGCTATAAAGGCCCCTGTGGAGCGGCGCGGCCATGGCAGTGGAATAGTGGGGCAACAGCACCACATACTGCATCCACACAAAATCAACTCCTAGTGGGCGTTTTTTTTTGTTTTGTTTTGTTTTTCTCTTCTTTTCTTTCTTTTTTCTTTTACTTTTTTTTCCTCTTTTTAAAGTCTTAAAGAGCCCAGCTGACATATGTGGCAACTACCAGAGACCACTTCTATAGCCATGAAAAGGCAGAGGAATATGGTCCAAACTAAAATCAACCAGACAACCCCAGAGAGGGAGCCTGAAGAGATGGAAATGCACAGTCTTCCTGAAAAAGAATTCAGAATAAAAGTCATAACCATGCTGATGGAGCTACAGAGAAATGTGCAAGAGCTGAGGGAGGAAGTGAGGGAAGTGAGGAAAGACAGTGCAGAAATCAGACAGCGATCAACAGGCTTAACAGCAGACTGGATGAGATGCAAGAGACTGTTAATGGAATAGAAATCAGAGAACAGGAAAACAGAGAAACTAAGGCATAGAGAGATGAAAGGATCTCTAGGTATGAAAGAATATTAAGAGAACTGTTTGACCAATCCAAACGGAACAATATTCGCATTATAGGAGTACCAGAGGAAGAAGAGAGAGAAAAAGGGATAGAAAGTGTCTTTGAAGAAATAATTGCTGAAAACTTTCCCTCGCTGGGGAAGGAATTAGTCTCGCAGTCCACAGAAGCCCACAGATGTCCCAACACAAGGGACCCAAGGAAGACAACACCAAGACACATAATAATTAAAATGGCAAAGATCAAAGATAAAGACAGAGAATGAAAGGCAGCTAGAGAGAGAAAAAAGATCACATAGAAAGGAAAACCCATCAGGCTATCATCAGACATCTGAACAGAAAGCTTACAGGCCAGAAGAGAATTGCATGATATATTTAATGTTATGAAACAGAAGGGCCTCGAACCAAGAATATTGTATCCAGCACGATTATCATTTAAATATGAAGGAGGGATTAAAGAATTTCCAGACAAACGAAAGTTGAGAGAGTTTGCCTCTCATAAACCACCACTACAGGATATCTTAAAAGGACTGCTCTAGAGGGAATCACCCCTAAGGCGAAAAAGATGTCACTAGAGAAAATAAACTCATAGCAAAGAAAGCAGACCATTCAAATACTAACTAAAGGCAAAGAAAAAAAACAGCTAGTATATAAAGAATGGAGGAGTAAGAATAAGAAGGGAGAGAAATAAAGAAACATGAGACAGTGTTTACAATAAATTGACAAGAAAGTTAAGTTAGATTATCAGGTAGTAAAGAAGCAACCCTTGAACCTTGGGTAACCACGAATCTAAAGCCAGTAATGGCAATAAGTACATATCTATCAATAATTACCCTAAATGTAAATGACTGAATGCACCAATCAAAAGACACAGAGTAACAGAATGGATAAAAAAGCAAGACCCATCTATACACTGCTTATAAGAGACTCACCACAAAACCAAAGATATACACAAACTAAAAGTGAAGGGATGGAAAAAGTTATTTCATACAAACAACAAGGAGAAAAAAGCAGGTGTAGCAGTACTTGTACCAAACAAAATAGATTTCAAAACAAAGAAAGTAGCAACAGATAAAGAAGGACATTACATAATGATAAAGGGGTCAGTCCACTAAGAAGATATTACCATTGTAAATATATATGCACCCAACACAGAAGCTCCAGCATATGTGAAACAAATACTAACAGAAATAAAGGAGGAAATAGACTGCAATGCATTCATGTTAGGAGACTTCAACACACCACACACTCCAAAGGACAGATCAACCAGACAGAAAATAAGTAAAGACACAGAGGCACTGAACAACACAAAAGAACAGATGGACCTAACAGACATCTACAGAACTCTGCACCCTAAAGCAGCAGGATACACATTCTTCTAAAGATCACAATGAAGATTCTCCAGAATAGACCACATATTAGACCACAAAAAGAGCCTCAGCAAATTCAAAAATATTGAAATTCTACCAACCAACTTCTCAGATCACACAGGTATAAAACTAGAAATAAATTTTAGAAAGAAATCAAAAAGGTTCACAAATACATGGAGAATTACCAACATTCTCCTAATTAATCAATGGGTTAACGACCAAATCAAAACAGAAACCAAAAAATATATGGAGACTAATGAGAACAACATAAAGCCACAACTTCTGTGGGACGCAGCAAAGGCAGTTCTAAAAGGAGAGTATATTGTAATCCAGGACTATTTAAAGAAGGAAGAACATTCCTAAATGAATAGTCTAAAGACACAATCACTGAAATTGGAAAAAAGAACAAACGAGCCCAAAGTCACTAGAAAGAGGGACATAATAGAGATCAGAGAAGAAATAAATAAAATTGAGAAGAATGAAACAATAGAAAAAATCAATGAAACCAAGAGCTGGTTCTTTGAAACAATAAACAAAATAGATAAACCCTAGCCAGACTCATTAAGAGGAAAAGATAATCTACACACATAAACAGAATCACAAATGAGAAAGGAAAAATAACAACAGACCCCACAGAAATAGAAAGAATTATAGGAGAATATTATGAGAATCTATATGCTAACAAGCTGGAAAACATAGAAGAAATGGACAACCTGTTAGAAAAATACAACCTCCCAAGACTGACCAAGCAAGAAACAGAAAAACTAAACAGACCAATCACCAGCAACAAAATTGAAGCAGTAATGAAAAAACTACCCAAGAACAAAACCCCTGGACCAGGAGGATTCACCCCTGAATTATACCAGACATACAGAGAAGAAATAACACCGATTCTCCTTAAAGTTTTCAAAAAATAGAAGAGGAGGGAATACTTCCAAACTCATTCTATGAAACCAGCATCACTCAAATACCAAAACCTGGCAAAGAAGTCACGAAAAAAGAAAATTACAGACCAATATCCCTGATGAACATAGATGCAAAAATACTCAACAAAATATTAGCAAAACGAATTCAAAAATACATCAAGAGGATCATACCCCATGATCAAGTGGGATTCATCCCAGGGATGCAAGGATGGTACAACATTCGAAAATCCATCAACATCATCCACCACATCAAAAAAAGAACAAAAACCACATGATCATCTCTATAGATGCTGAAAATCATTTGACAAAATTCAGCATCTACTCATGATTAAAAGTCTCAACAAAATGGGTATAGATGGCAGGTACCGCAACATCATAAAGGCCATATACGACAAACCCACAGTTAACATCGTACTTAATAGCGAGAAGCTGAAGGCATTTGTCTGAGATCAGAAACAAGACAGGGATGACCACTCTCTCCGTTGTTATTCAACATAGTACTGGAGGTCTTAGCCATGGCAATAAGACAAAACAAAGAAGTACAAGGCATCCAGATTGGTAAAGAAGAAGTCAAATTGTCACTATTTGCAGATGACATGATACTGTACATAAAAAACCCTAAAGATTCCATTCCAAAACTACTAGAACTAATATCTGAATTCAGCAAAGTTGCAGGATACAAAATTAACACACAGAAATCTGTTGCTTTCCTATACACTAATGATGAACTAACAGAAAGAGAAATCAGAAAAACAATTTCATTCACAATTGCATCAAAAAGAATAAAATACCTAGGAATAAACCTAACGAAGGAAGTGAAAGACCTGTACTCTGAAAACTACAAGACACTCCTTAGAGAAATTAAAGAAGACACTAACAAATGGAAATGCATCCCATGCTCTTGGATACGAAAAATAAATATTGACAAAATGGCTATACTACCTAAAGCAATCTACAGATTCAACGCAATCCCTATCAAAATACCAACAGCTTTCTTCAATGAACTGGAACAAATAATTCTAAAATTCATATGGAACCACAAAAGACCCCGAATAGCCAAAGCAATCCTGAGAAGGAGGAATAAAACAGGGGGAATTACACTCCCTGACTTCAAGCTCTACTACAAAGCCACAGTAATCAAGACAGTTTGGTATTGGCACAAAAACAGACCCACAGACCAGTGGAACAGAATAGAAAATCCAAACAGAAACCAAAACATATACAGTCAATTAATATTTGATTAAGGAGCCTTGGATATATAAATGGGGAGATGACAGCCTCTTCAGCAGCTGGTAATGGAAAAACTGGACAGCTACATGTAAGAGAATGAAACTGAATTACTGTCTAGCCCCATACACAAAGGTAAACTCAAAGTGGATCAAAGACCTGAATGTAAGTCATGAAACCATAAAACTCTTAGAAAAAGACATAGTCAAACATCTCTTGGACATAAACATGAGTGACTTCTTCATGAACATATCTCCCCAGGCAAGGGAAACAAAAGCAAAAATGAACAATTGGGACTATATCAAGCTGAAAATCTTCTGTACAGCAAAGGATACCATCAGTAGAACAAAAATATCCTACAGTGTGGTAGAATACATTCTTAAATGACGTATCTGATAAAGGGTTGACATCCAAAATATATAAAGAACTCATGCAACTTAACAAACAAAAAGCAAATAATCCAATTAAGAAATGGGCAGAGGACATGAATAGACACTTCTCCAAAGAAGAATTTCAGATGGCCAACAGACACATGAAAAGATGCTCCACATCGCTAATCATCAGAGAAATGCAGATTAAAACCACAATGAGATACCACCTCACACCAGTGAGGATAGCCAACCTCCAAAACACAAACAAATGTTGGCGAGGATGTGGAGAAAAGGGAAATCTCCTACACTGCTGGTGGGAATGCAAATTATTTCAACCATTTGGGAAAGCAGTATGGAGGTTCCACAAAAAACTCAATATAAAAATACCATTTGACCCAGGAATTCCACTCCTAGGAATTTACCCTTGGACTGCAGCAGCCCAGTTTGAAAAAGACATATGCACCCCTATGTTTATCGCAGCACTATTTACAATAGCCAAGAAATGGAAGTAACCTAAGTGTCCATCAGTAGATGAATGGATAAAGAAGATGTGGTACATATACACAATTGAATATTATTCAGCCATAAGAAGAAAACAAATCCTACCATTTGCAACAACATGGATGGGGCTAGAGGGTATTATGCTCAGTGAAATAAGCAAAGCTGAAAAAGACAAGTATCAGTTGATTTCACTCATATGTGGAGTATAAGAACAAAGAAAAAAAAACTGAAGAACAAACCAGCAGCAGTCTCACAGAACCCAAGAACGGACTAATAATTACCAAAGGGAAAGGGACAGGGGAAGATGCATGGGAATGGAGGTATAAGAGGGAAAAAGGGGCATTACGATTAGCAGACGTAATATTGGGGGGCACGGGGAGGGATGTACAACTCAGAGAACACAAGTAGTGATTCTATAGCATCTCACTATGCTATGGACAGTGACGGTAATGGGGTTGGTGGGGGGCACTTGATGAAGGGCTAGTTTAATAACCATAATATTACACATGTAATTGTAGATTAATGATACCAAAATAAATTATAAAAAAAAAGAAATTGTCTTTGAAGAAATACATGCTGAAAATTTCCTCAGTATGGGGACGGAAATAATCTCTGCTATGGAAGTCCATAGAAATGCCAACACAAGGGATCCAAGGAGTACAACGCCAAGACATATAATAATTAAAATTGCAAAGATCAAGGATAAGGAAAAACTATTAAAAGCAGCCAGGGAGAGAAAAAAGATCACCTACAAAGGAAAACCCTTCAGGCTATCATCAGACTTCTCAGCAGAAACCTTACAGGCCAAAAGACAGTGGCATGATATATTCAAAGCAATGAAACAGAAGGGCCTCGAACCAAGAATATTCTACTCAGCAAGATTACCATTTAAATTTGAAGGAGGGATTAAACAGTTCCAAGATAAGCAGAATTTACGGGAACTTACCTCCCACAAACCATCACTACATTGTATTCTAAAGGGACTGTTCTAGATGGAAGTATGCCTAAGACTAAATAGTTATCACCAGAGAAAATAAAACCATAGCAAAGGAAGTAGACCAACTAAATACTAGCCAAATCCAAAATTAAGTCAGCTACCCACATGTTCAGTCAAGGGATACACAGAGAGTATAGAATAAGACATCTAACATATCAAGATTTGAGGAGGAATAAAAAGAAGGGAAAGAAAAAAGAATCATCAGACTTTGTTTATAATAGTGTAGTGAGTTAAGGTAGACTGCTAGATAGGAAGGAAGCTGCCCTTGAACCACTGGAAACCACTAATCCAATGCTTGCAATGGCAATAAGTACATATCTTTAGATAATCACCCTAAATGTAAAAAGACTGAATGCACCATTCAAAAGACATAGAGATACAGAATAGATAAAAAAGCAAGCTCCATCCATATGCTGACTAAAAGAGCCTCCTTCAATCCCAAAGACATACACAGACTAAAGCAAAGAAATGGAAAACGATTTTTCATGCAAACAATACGGAGAAAAAAGCAGCTATTGTAGCACTTGTATAAGACAAACTTGACTTCAAAACAAAGAAAGTAACAAGAAAGGACATTGGAAAATGATAAAAGGGTCAGTCCAACAAGAGGATATAACAATTATAAATATCTATGAAACCAACAAAAGAGTGCTTACATATGTGAGACAAACACTAACAGAATTAAACGGGGAAATAGAATGCAATGCATTCATTTTATGAGACTTCAACACACTACTCACTCCAAAGGACAGATCAACCAGACAGAAAATAAGTAAGGAGACAGGGCACTGAACAACACATTAGAACAGATGGACCTAACAGACATCTATAGAACACTTCACCCAAAAGCAGCAGGATACACATTCTTCTCTAGGGCATATGGAACATTTTCCAGAATAGACCATATTCAAAGCCACAAAAAGCCTCAGCAAATTCAAAAAGATTGAAATTGTACCAACCAACTTCTCAGATCACAAAGGTATGAAACAAGAAATAAATTGTACAAAGAAAACAAAAAGTCTCACAAATACAGAGAGGGTTAAAAACATGCTCCTAAATAATCAATGGATCAATGACCAAATTAAAACAGAGATCAAGCAATACATGGGGAAAAATGAAAACAACACCTCAACACCCCAACTTCTGTGGGAGGCAGTGAAGGCAGTTTTAAGAGGAACATATATACCAATCCAGGCCTATTTAAAGAAGAACAATCCCAAAAGAACAGTCTAAATTCACAATTATTGAAGCGGGAAAAAGAAAAAAAAAATGAGGCCCAAAGTCAGTAGAAGGAGGGACATAATAAAGATTAGAGCATAATTAAATAAAATCGAGAAGAATAAAACAATAGATAAAAACCAATGAAAGCAGGAGCTGGTTCATTGAAAAAATAAACAAAATAGATAAATCCCTAGCCAGACTTAACAAGAGAAAAGGAGAATCTACACACAAAAACAGAATCAGAACTGAGAAAGGAATAATCACCACAGACAGCACAGAAACACAAAGAATTATTAGAGAATATTATGAAAAATTATATGCTAACAAACTGAATAACCCAGAAGAAATGGACAACTTTTTAGAAAAATAGAATGTGCCATAGCTGACCCAGGAGGAAACAGAAAATCTGAAAAGACCAGTTAGCAGCAATGAAATTGAATCAGTAATCAAGAAACTACACAAGAACAAAACCCCTAAACCAAATGGCTTCACCACTGAATTTTATTAGACGTTTAAAGAAGACCTAACATCCATTCTCCTTAAAGTTTTTTAAAAAATAGGAGAGGAGGAAATACTTCCAAACTCATTCTATGAAGCCAGCATCACTTTAATACCCAAACCAGGCAAAGACACCACAATAAAAAGAAAACTACAGACCAATATCCCTGATGAACATAGGTGCAGAAATACTCAACAAAATATCAGCAAACCGAATTCAAAAATACATCAAGAGGATTATATACCATGATAGAATGCGATTTATCCCAGGGATGAAAGAATGGTACAACATTTGAAAATCTATGAACATCATCAACTATATCAGTAAAAAGGACAAAACCACATGATCATCTCCATAGATGCTGAAAAAGCATTTGACAAAATTCAACATCAATTCATGATAAAAACTCTCAACAAAATAGGCCTCAACATAATAAAGGCCATTTAAGACAAACCCACAGCCAATATCAACCTTAAGAGTGAAAAGCTGAAAGTTTTTCCTCTAAGATTGGGAACAAGACAAGGATGCCCCCTGTCCCTTCTTTTATTCAACTTAGTATTGGATGTCTTAGCCATAACAATCAGACAACACTAAGAAATAAAAGGTATCCAGATTGGTAAGGAAGAAGTGAAACTGTCCTTGTTTGCAGAAGACATGATATTGTACATACAAAAACATAAGAATTTACTCCAAAACTGCTAGAACTAATATCTGAATTCAGCAAAGTTGCAGGATGCACAATTAAAACACAGAAATATGTTGCATTCCTATACACTAATGATGAACCTTCAGAAGAGAAATCAGGAACACAATTCCATTCACAATTGCATCAAAAAGGACAAAATACCTAGGACTAAACCTAACAAAGGAAGTGAAAGACCTATACCCTGAAAACTACAAGACATTCTTGAGAGACATTAAAGAGGACACTAATAAATGGAAATTTATCCCATGCTCTTGGGTATGAAGAATTAATATTTTCAAATTGGCCATACTGCCTAAAGCAATCAACAGATTCAATGCAACCCTATCAAAACACTGACAGCATTCTTAAGTGAACTGGAACAAATAGCTCTAAAATTCACATGGAACCACAGAAGACCCTGAAGTATCCAAAGGAATCCTAAAAAGGAAGAATAGAGCTTAGGGGAATTATGCTCTTCAACGTCAAGTTCTACTACAAAGTCATCGTAATCAAGATAATATAGTACTGCCACAAAACAGACCCAGAGATCAATGGAACTGAATAGAGAGCACAGATATAAACCCAGACATGTATGGCCAATTAATATATGATAAAGGAGCTATGGATATACAATGGGGAAATCACAGTCTCTTCAACAAATGGTGTTGTCAAAACTGGACAGCTTCATGTAAGAGAATGAAATTGGATTACTGTCTAACTCCATACACAAAAGTAAACTCAAAATGGATCAAAGACCTGAATGTAAGTCATGAACCCATAAATCTCTTAGAAGATAACATAGGCAAAAATCTCTGGAGTATAAACATGAGTAACTTCTTCATGAACATATCTCCTCAGGCAAGAGAAACAAAAGCAAAAATTAAGTAGTGGGACTACATCAATATAAAAAGCTTCTGTACAGCAAAGGACATCTTCAGGAGAACAAAAAGGCATCCTATGATATGGGAGAATATATTTATAAATGACATAACTGATAAGGCGTTGACATCCAAAATATACCATGAGCTCATGCACTTCAACAAAAAAACCCAAATAACCCGATTAAAAAATGGGCAGAGGATCTGAACAGACACTTCTCCAAAGAAGAAATTCAGGGCTGACAGGCACATGAAAATATGCTCCACATCGTTAATCATCAGAGAAATGCAAATTAAAACCACAATGAGATATCACCTCACATAACTCAGGATGGCCACGATCCAAAAGACAAACAACAAAAAATGTTGGCAAGGATGTGGAGAAAGGGCAACCCTCCTACACTGCTGGAGGGAATGTAAATTAGTTCAACCATTGTGGAAAGCAGTATGGAGGTTTCTCAAAAAACTCATAATAGAAATACCATTTGACCCAGGAATTCCACTCCTAGGAATTTACCCTAAGAATGCAGCAGCCCAGTTTGAAAAAGACAGATGCACCCCTATGTTTATCGCAGCACTATTTACAATAGCCAAGAAATGGAAGCAACCTAAGTGGAATATTATACAGCCATAAGAAGAAATCAAATCCTACCATTTGCAGCATGGATGGAGCTAGAGATTATTATGCTCAGTGAAATAAGCCAAGCTGAAGAAGACAAGTACCAAATGATTTCACTCGTATGTGGAGTATAAGAACAAAGAAAAAAACTGAAGGAACAAAACAGCAACAGACTCACAGAACCCAAGGATGGACTACCAGTTACCAAAGCGAAAAAGACCGGGGAAGGTGGGTGGAAAGGGAAGGAGAAGGATATTAAGGGTCATTATGTTATAGAACACATAACACGGGGAAAGAAGTGTAGCACAGAGAAAACAAGTAGTGACTTTATAGCATCTTACTAAACTGATGGGACAGTTACTGTAATGAGATATGTGGTGGGGACTTGATAGTGGGGGGAATCAGTAACCACAATGTTGCTCATGTGAAACCTGAGCATAAGCTTGTATATCAGTGATACTTTAATAAATAAATAAACTATAAATAAATAAAAAATAAAATCAAGGGTTTTATGGTAAATTACAGGGTACAAGAAAAGCTCAAATATGTATTCTTCACTATATGAAGTAGCCACATTCTGGAAAACCTAATAGGAATGAAGAATTTGGATCATCTGTAAATTAATTGTTATGAGCTTACTTAAAAAGATGAAATACAAAAATACAAAAAATAGTAAAAAAATTATCAAGATTAGGTAAATGGACCACTTCCGGGAAGATGGCGGTGTGAGCAGGGCGGCAGAAATATCCTCCCAACACTGTATTTATCTACAAAACCACAGAAAATACATCTATTCCTAAAAGAGAGACGAGAATACACAGGAAAGCGCACAGCGTGCAGCTACACCCGAGAGGACTCGGCACCCCAAGAGGCGGGTAAGATACGGAGCCGCGACCTGGCGGGACCCGAGCCCTCCCCCACCCCAGCGCACCGGTGGGAGGAGAGGATTCAGAGCCGGGAGGGAGTGGAAGTACACCCCGCGAAGTAGCCAGCCCCAGTGATCTGCGCGGGGAGCGCTGACCCACATTGCGCAGTGCAGTGGAGATTGGAGAGACAGAGGGGCAGGATCTGAGCGGGGAACGCGCCAGGGTGCTTGCAGCCGGCTCCCGGGAAGGAAAAAAAAAGCGCGTGCTTTCTTCAGCGGTCTTAAAGAGACAGGAGCCCAGCAGAGGAGCCGGATCGCCCCAGCACACTCAGCCCAGCAGGCTGGGAGTCCTGGGGAGTTTCAGATGCCTTAGCTGGTGACTGAGGAAGCGTAGCCATACTTAACACTTCTCACTGAGATCAACAACCTCCTATTCGTTCCCACCCCTGCCAGAGCGATAAAGGGCCCTGCGGAGCGGCACAGTCACAGCTGTGGAATAGTGGGGCAATAGCGCCACCTAGAGCATTCCCACAGAATCTACGTCCGGTGGGCATTTTTTTTGTTTTTGTTTTGTTTTGTTTTTTGCTGTGTTTTTGTTTTTTCTTTTCTTTCCTTTTTTCTTTTTTTCTTTCATTCTTTCTTTCTTTTTTTTCTCTTTTTTTTTCTTCTCTTTTTAAAGTCCTAAAGAGCCCAGCGGACATACGTGGCAACTATCAGTGACCAATTATATAGCCATGAAAAGACAGAGGAATATGCAGATCAAAATGAACCAGACAACCCCAGAGAGAGAGTCTGAAGGGATGGAAATGCACAGCCTCCCTGAGAAAGAATTCAGAATAAAAGTCATAACCATGCTGATGGACCTACAGAGAAATGTGCAAGAGCTGAGGGAGGAAGTGAGGGAACTGAGGGAAGACAATACAGAAATCAGACAAACGATCGACGGGCTTAACAGCACAATGGATGAGATGCAAGAGACTGTTAATGGAATAGAAAACAGAGAACAGGAGTACAGAGCAGGTGAGGCAGAGAGAGATAAAAGGATTTCTAGGAATGAAAGAATATTAAGAGAACTGTGTGACCAATCCAAACGGAACAATATTCGCATTATAGGAGTACCAGAGGAAGAAGAGAGAGAAAAAGGGATAGAAAGTGTCTTTGAAGAAATAATTGCTGAAAACTTTCCCTCGCTGGGGAAGGAAGTAGTCTCGCAGTCCACCGAAGCTCATAGATCTCCCAACACAAGGGACCCAAGGAAGACAACACCAAGACACATAATAATTAAGATGGCAAAGATGAAAGATAAAGACAGGGTATTAAAGGCAGCTAGAGAGAGAAAAAAGATCACCTACAAAGGAAAACCCATCAGACTATCATCAGACTTCTCAACAGAAACCTTACAGGCCAGAAGAGAATGGCATGATATATTTAACGTTATGAAACAGAAGGGCCTCGAACCAAGAATATTGTATCCAGCACGATTATCATTTAAATATGATGGAGGGATTAAACAATTTCCAGATAAATGAAAGTTGAGAGAGTTTGCCTCTCATAAACCACCACTACAGGATATCTTAAATGGACTGCTCTAGATGGAAGCACACCTAAGGCTAAAAAGATGTCACCAGAGAAAAAAAAATCATAGCAAAGAAAGCAGACCATCCAAATACTAACTAAAGGCAAAGAATAAAACACCTATTATAGAAAGAATGGAGGAGGAGGAATAAGAAGGGAGAGAAATAAAGAAACATCAGACTGTGTTTACAATAACTTAACAAGAAAGTTAAGTTAGATTGTTAGATAGTAAAGAAGCAACCCTTGAACCCTTGGTAACCACGAATCTAAAGCCAGCAATGGCAATAAGTACATACCTATCAATAATCACCCTAAATGTAAATGGACTGAATGCACCAATCAAAAGACACAGAGTAACAGAATGGATAAAATAGCAAGACCCATCTATATGCTGCTTACAAGAAACTCACCTCAAATCCAAAGATATACACAGACTAAAAGTGAAGGGATGGAAAAAGATATTTCATGCAAACAACAAAGAGAAAAAAGCACGTGTTGCAGTACTTGTATCAGACAAAATAGACTTCAAAAGAAGAAAGTAGCAAGAGATAAAGAAGGACATTACATAATGATAAAGGGGTCAGTCCAACAAGAAGATATAACCATTATAAATATATATGCACCCAACACAGGAGCGCCAGCATATGTGAGACAAATACTAACAGAATTAAAGGAGGAAATAGACAGCAATGCATTCATTTTAGGAGACTTCAACACACCACTCACTCCAGAGGACAGATCAACCAGACAGAAAATAAGTAAAGACACAGAGGCACTGAAAAACACACTAGAACAGATGGACCTAACAGACATCTACAGAACTCTACACCCCAAACCAACAGGATACACATTCTTCACAAGTGCACATGGAACATTTTCCAGAATAGACCACATACTAGGCCACAAAAAGAACCTCAGTAATTTCAAAAATATTGAAATCCTACCAACCAACTTCTCAGATCACCAAAGTATAAAATTAGAAATAAATTTTAGAAAGAAATCAAAAAGGCTCACAAATACATGGACACTTAACAACACTCTCCTAATTAATCAATGGGTTAATGACCAAATCAAAACAGAAATCAAAGAATATATGGAGACTAATGACAACAACAACACAAAGCCACAACTTCTGTGGGACGCAGCAAGGCAGTTCTAAGAGGAAAGTATATTGCAATCCAGGCCTATTTAAAGAAGGAAGAACATTCCCAAATGAATAGTCTAAAGACACAATTACTGAAATTGTAAAAAGAAGAACAAATGAGGCCCAAAGTCACCAGAAGGAGGGACATAATAAAGATTAGAGAAGAAATAAATAAAATTGAGAAGAATAAAACAATAGAAAAAATCAATAAAACCAAGAGCTGGTTCTTTGAAAAAATAAACAAAATAGATAAACCCCTAGCCAGACTCATTAAGAGAAAAAGAGAATCTACACACATAAACACAATCAGAAATGAGAAAGGAAAAATCACGACGGACCCCACAGAAATACAAAGAATCATAAGAGAATATTATGAGAATCTATATGCTAACAAGCTGGAAAACCTAGAAGAAATGGACAACTTCTTAGAAAAATACAACCTTCCAAGACTGACCAAGCAAGAAAGAGAAAAACTAAACAGACCAATCACAAGTGACGAAATCGAATTGTTAATCAAAAAACTACCCAAGAGCAAAACCCCTGGGCCTGATGGATTCACCTCTGAATTCTACCAGATATATAGAGAAGAAATAACACCGATTCTCCTTAAAGTTTCCCAAAATATAGAAGAGGAGGGAATACTTCCAAACTCATTCTATGAAGGCAGCACCACTCTAATACCAAAACCTGGAAAAGACCTCACTAAAAAAGAAAATTACAGACCAATATCCCTGATGAACGTAGATGCAAAAATACTCAACAAAATATTAGCAAAACGAATTCAAAAATACATCAAGAGGATCATACACCATGGTCAAGTGGGATTCATCCCAGGGATGCAAGGATGGTACAACATTCGAAAATCCATCAACATCATCCACCACATCAACAAAAAGAAGAACAAAAACCACATGATCATCTCCATAGATGCTGAAAAAGCGTTTGACAAAATTCAGCATCCTTTCCTGATTAAAACTCTCAACAAAATGGGTATAGACGGCAAGTACCTCAACATCATAAAGGCTATATATGACAAACCCACAGCTAACATCATACTTAACGGCGAGACGCTGAAAGCTTTTCATCTAAGATCGGGAACAAGACAGGGATGCCCACTCTCTCCACTGTTATTCAACATAGTACTGGAGGTCCTATCCACAGCAATCAGACAAAACAAAGACATTCAAGGCATCCAGATTGGTAAAGAAGAAGTCAAATTGTCACTAATTGCAGATGACATGATACTGTACATAAAAAACCCTTAAGATTCCATTCAAAAACTGCTAGAACTAATATCTGAATTCAGCAAAGTTGCAGGATACAAAATTAACACACAGAAATATGTTGCTTTCCTATACACTAATGATGAACTAACAGAAAGAGAAATCAGAAAAACAATTCCATTCACAATTGCATCAAAAAAAATAAAATACCTAGGAATAAACCAAACGAAGGAAGTGAAAGACCTGTACTCTGAAAACTACAAGACACTCCTAAGGGAAATTAAAGAAGACACTAACAAATGGAAATGCATCCCATGCTCTTGGCTAGGAAGAATCAATATTGTCAAAATGGCTATACTACCTAAAGCAATCTACAGATTCAATGCAATCCCTATCAAACTACCAACAGCTTTCTTCAATGAACTGGAACAAATAATTCTAAAATTCATATGGAACCACAAAAGACCCCGAATAGCCAAATCAATCCTGAGAAGGAGGAATAAAACAGGGGGAATTACACTCCCTGACTTCAAGCTCTACTACAAAGCCACAGTAATCAAGACAATTTGGTATTGGCACAAAAACAGACCCACAGACCAGTGGAACAGAATAGAAAATCCAAACATTAACCCAAACATATACAGTCAATTAATATTTGATAAAAGTGCCTTGGATATACAATGGGGAGATGACAGCCTCTTCAGCAGCTGGTGTTGGAAAAACTGGACAGCTACATGTAAGAGAATGAAACTGGACTACTGTCTAGCCCCATACACAAAGGTAAACTCAAGGTGGATCAAAGACTTGAATGTAAGTCATGAAACCATAAAACTCTTAGAAAAAAACATAGGCAAAAATCTCTTGGACATAAACATGAGCAACATAAAAATGAACATATCTCCCCACGCAAGGGAAACAAAAGCAAAAATGAACAAGTGGGACTATATCAAGCTGCAAAGCTTCTGTACATCATAGGACACCATCAGTAGAACAAAAAGTCATCCTACAGAATGGGAGAATATATTCATAAAAAACATATCTGATAAAGGGTTGACATCCAAAATATATAAAGAACTCATGCACCTTAACAAACAGAAAGCAAATAATCCAATTAAGAAATGGGCAGAGGACATGAATAGACACTTTTCCAAAGAAGAAATTCAGATGGCCAACAGGCACATGAAAAGATGCTCCACATCGCTAATCATCAGAGAAATGCAGATTAAAACCACAATGAGATGTCACCTCACAACAGTGAGGATGGCCAACATCCAAAACACAAACATCAACAAATGTTGGCAAGGATGTGGAGAAAATGGAACCCTCCTACACTGCTGGTGTTACTGCAAATTAGTTCAACCTTGTGGAAAGCAGTATGGAGGTTCCTCAAAAAACTCAAAATAGAAATACCATTTGACCCAGGAATTCCACTCCTAGGAATTTACCCTAAGAATGCAGCAGCCCAATTTGAAAAGGACAGATGCACCCCTATGTTTATTGCAGCACTATTTACAATAGCCAAGAAATGGAAGCAACCTAAGTGTCCATCAGTAGATGAATGGATAAAGAAGAGTGGTACATATACACAATGGAATATTATTCAGCCATAAGAAGAAAACAAATCCTACCATTTGCAACAACATGGATGGAGCTAGAGGGTATTATGCTCAGTGAAATAAGCCAAGCCGAAAAAGACAAGTATCAAATGATTTCACTCATATGTGGAGTATAAGAACGAAGAAAAAATACTGAAGGAACAAAACAGCAGCAGACTCACAGAACCTAAGAACGGACTAATAGTTACCAAAGGGAAAGGGACTGGGGAAAATGGGCGGGAAGGGAGGGATAAGAGGGAAAAAGGGGCATTACGATTAGCAGATGTAATGTTGGGGGGGCACGGGGAGGGCAGTACAACTCAGAGAAGACAAGTAGTGATTCTATAGCATCTCACTACGCTGATGGACAGTGACTGTAATGGGGTTGGTGGGGGGGACCTGATGAAGGGGTAGTTTAATAATCGTAAAATTGCACATGTAATTGTAAATTAATGATAAAAAAAAAGATTAAGTAAATGCACTAAAGAATATTTTTCCGATTTGATCAGAGCTTAACAGTCTTTTTTTGTCAAAAGCCATGGATTTTCTACAACCCCTTGCATTGCTCATATATTCTTAAGGGTTAAGAGAATTAGTTTAAAAGGCTGTTTCTATTGCAAATTAGACTAGAACTAGATTTCATTTTAACAGGACAAAGTAGGCCCTAATAGTGAGGGTTATAGAAAATAGAGAACATTTTGATATAAGTAGCATATATTATGTTTTTATACATATTTTTATTGTTTATAGTTCCAAACACAAGGAGAAAAATATGAAATAAATATATAATATGTATATATGAATATATTTTAATATATGTACTACAACATGTTTTTTTTTTTAATTTCACCCCAGTGGAATTTAATATATTAAGTTCCACAACTTAAGAAGTATACATTATGCCCCAATATTTGTATTCAATACACGAATATACACAACTATAAATGAAAAGCATATTATGAGAAGCTAGTTTTCCATTCATAGCATATGATTACAAATTATGAAGTTTGCTCTTTTCCCAGTATTCAAACATGGTGATAACAAACATCTGACGGAAGTCCCAACACCTAAAAATCTAACATAAAAGCTTTGAAGGACAAACAAAAGGGATTTAAAGCAGCTCTAGGGTAGTTTGAGGAAAGAGCAATGCAAAGCAGCATGCAGCTTAGCCCCATCTCTAGAACTAGACCTTTTACTTGTGTTCCTCTCTCCTCACCGAACTGCTCAAAGCAAAAATCCATTCCCTGGAGCCTCTATGAGCTAGAGAAGCCTCACACAGAGAGTACTTGGGGATGGTACTCTATTGTGAAGACTGGATGGGGTAATGTCTGGATAGTCCCAGATCCTAGTTGGGGCTGGAGTAGGTAATAGTAGATGTAGGAAAAGCTAAGTTTTAGCCTTTGCTCTTTACCTTCTGCAAACTTTGACAGATGGACACATTTAACATGGGGAAAACTCTTAGGAAAAAACGAGGTTTTTTGTTCAAAAGACAAGTTTCCTTGGTTTTGTAAATAGGTTATAAAATCCAGATTGTGGGGAGGAGGGTTCTCAAAATAGAACATGCCTACTCTTAATTAAACTCACTAGAAAGAATAAAAGTTAAAGCTCAGAATTTTCATCTCACTTCTTACAGATTTCCAGAAAAGTAGCTTAAACCCATGGGGATATAACTCACACGAAAATAAATATATATATATACATATCAGAAGAATAAAAAAACTATAAAAAAAGAGAAAAACACCTGAAGTTTCTTTGAAAATATCCAGGATTAATGACTACTTAAAAATACAATTTCACAAAAGCATAATAAATATCCTCAAGAATGTAAGGAAAGATTTTGAAAATATAATGCATGAATAAGCAGACATAAAAATCCCCAACTAGAAAGATTTAACTATGAAAAGTACAGTAATTGAAAGTAAATATTAATAACAGTCTGAGTACAAAAATATTGCTGGAGATTATTCGTAAAAATGCATAGAGGAACTCCCCAAAGTATCGAAAGTTAATAAAGAAATGGAAAATACTAACATCAAACAAAAACCCCAACTCTTTTAAATGATCTGAAGATTATTAGTCATTTAAGAAGATTCATGAGAGAAAATAAAAACTGACTTTGAAAATATTTGAGGCAATACACAAATACTTCTCTAAAATTAAACATGAAAACTTCAGAGCACAAAGGCAAATGAATAATGTATACATTTCATATTAAACTTCTGATAATGAAATTTAAAAAGTCTTTTAACATTCTGGAGAGAAAAGAAAGCTGAAATTGAAAAAAATAAAGCAATTAATAAATTTTAGTGAATAAAATCTAAAATTAAAAAAATCAAGAAATCAAACCCAGGTTTTTCAATACAACTAAAAGCCCAGCCTATTGCAAAAGAAGGAAATGTAAGTTGGAGAAGAATGCAAATAAATAAATACAGAAAAGAAATATAGCCACAGCTATAAAACAAAAATATAGCCAATGATCTTTAATAAAGTTAGACTAATAAACTAATTAAGCTTCTGGGAAATTATAAAATGGAACTGTCACCAAAATTAAAAAGTATTTAACTAGATGAATATACTTCTTTGCTAAAGAGCCCAAGGCTCAAACACTACTGAGGGAATTTCTAACAAACTTTGTAAGTGACCACAGAATCCCATATTTAAATGTTTTTGCAGAAAATAGACGAAGAAAAGAACTGATCATACGATTTTGTGAGACTTTCATGCTCTTGATTCCTAAATTAGATAAGTGTAAGAAAAAGAGATTATAAGCCTATTTTACTTTAAATTACAAGTTACAGAGACTCTTAGTTTCTGCCAAATATCCATTCTTGCCTTTTTCAATAGAAATATACTCTGATTCTTTAGGTAAGTAAATGATGGACCTAAATATATTAAGCATTTAAATACCTATTTTGTCTAGATATGTCTATGTGATTATATTCTGGCTAGGAAGATATAGAGAAGTGGTTTTTCAAAACTTTAAGTATATCCTCAGAGGGGAAGGTTAACACCCTCTCCCCTGTTTCTACTAAATGGCTTCGTGGCCATTACTGTAGCAGCCACCATAGACCATAAGTTGAGCTTTGGAATGAAGGTCATTTATGATGAAGCAATAAGATAAAATGAGAACTGGAATCTGAATTCATGGAGATTTGATCATATCAGCTCTTTTACCTACCACTAGAATTCCACAACTCAACAAAAAAAATGTATCTTTTCTTCACTGTTATTTTTGCTTAATCTGTCAAATGTAGCCAAACCTACTTTTACCTAATATAAAACCCTTCTTTTATAAAATTGGGATATAGTTAACATACATATTTTATTGGTTTCAGACGTACAACATAGTGACTTGATAATTATATTCATTACTAAATGCTCTTCATGTTAAGTGCCATTCCCCTGAATACCATACCAAGATAGTACAATGTTATTGGTTATATTTTCTATGTTGTACTTCAATTCCTATGACTAACTTTATTGGGTGAATAGGTGAAAAGAATGAACAGGTGCAAACTTTAAATAAAATCCTTCTTAAAAAAATTTTTAGAGATTAAAGATGCAGCATGAGAGGTGAGACACAGACTTCCTCTTAAAACCACATATAATACGAAAATACAACAAATACTGCTACTCTTAGAAGAGCAACAGGAAAGAGGACTGCGCCAAACTGCATACACCTGGAGACAAGAGCAGATGTCACATAACAGGAAAACATACTAAAGCTGTGGCCCAGTGGGATCCAAGCTCTACAGAACTCTACATCCAAAAGCAGCAGAATACACATTCTTCTCAAGTGCACATGGAACATTTTCAGGAATAGATCATATACTAGGCCACAAAAAGAGCCTCGGTAAATTCAAAAAGAATGAAACGGTACCAACCAGTTTCTGAGACAACAAAGGTATGAATTTAGAAATGAATTATGCAAAGAAAATGAAAAATCCCACAAACACATGAGGCTTCACAACATGCTCGTAAGTAACCAATGGATCAATGACCAAAAAAAAACAGAGATCAATCAATATATGGAGAAAAATGATAACAATAATTCAACACCAGAAAATCTGTGGGACGCAGCGAAGGCCGTGCTAAGAGGAAAGTATATTGCAATACAGGCCTACCTCAGGAAAGAACAATCCCATATGAGCAGTCTAAACTCCCAATTAACTAAATTAGAAAAAGAAGAACAAATGAAACACAAAATCAGTAGAAGGAGGTACATTATAAAGATTAGAACAGAAATAAAATAATCGAGAATAATTAAACAATAGAATGGATGAATGAAAGCAAGAGTTAGTTCATCGAGAAAATAAACAAAATAGATAAACCCCTAACCAGACTTATCAAGAAAAAAGAGAGTCTACTCACATAAAAAGAATCAGAAATGAGAAAGGAAAAATGACTACAGAAAACACAGAAATACAAAGAACTATTAGAGAATTATGTGAAAACGTATATGCTATCAACCTGGATAACCTAGAAGAAATGGACAACTTTCTAGAAAAATACAACCTTCCAAGGCTGACCCAGAAAGAAACAGAAAATCTGAATAGACCAATTACCAGCAACGAAATTGAACTGGTAATCAAAAACCTACCTAAGAACAAAATCCCTGGAAAAGATGGCTTCACTGCTGAATTTTATCAAACATTTAGTGAATACCTAATACTCATCCTCCTTAAAGTTTTCCAAGGAGTAGAAGAAGCAGAAATACTTCCAACCTCATTCTATGAGGCCAGCATCACTCTGATACCAAATCCAGGCAAAGACACCACAAAAAAAGAGAACTACAGACCAATATCCCTGATGAATATAGATGCAAAAATACTCAGCAAAATATTAGCAAACTGAATTAAAAAATACATCAAAAGGATCATCCTTCATGATCAAGAAGGATTTATTCCAGGGATGCAAGGATGGAACAACATTCAAAAATCCATCAACATCATCCACCACACCAACAAAAAGGACAAAAACCACATGATCATCTCCATAGATGCTGAAAAAGCATTTGACAAAATTCAACATCGATTCAATGATAAAAACTCTCAACAAAATGGGTATTGAGCACAAGTACCTCAACATAATAAAGGCCATAGATGACAAACCCACAGCCAACATTATACATAACAGTGAGAAGCTGAAAGCTTTTCTTTAAGATCAGGAACAACACAAGGATGCCCACTCTCCCCACTTCTATTCAACATAGTACTGGAGGTCATAGCCATGGCAATCAGATAGCACAAAGAAATAAAAGGCATCCAGTTTGACAAGGAAGAAGTTAAACTGCCCGTTTGCAGATGACATGATATTGTACATAAAAAAACCCTAAAATATCCACTCCAAAATTATTAGATCTAATATCTGAGTTCAGCAAAGTTGCAGAATACAAAATTAATATGCAGAAATCTGTGGCATTCCTATACAATAACAATGAACTAAAAGAGAGAGAAATCAGGAAAACAATTCCATTCACCATTGCATCAGAAACAATAAAATACCTAGGAATAAACCTAACCAAGGAAGTGAAAAACCTGTACTCTGAAACCTATAAGACACTCACGAGATAAATTAAAGAAGATACCAATAAATGGAAACATCGCTTGCTCATGGATAAGAAGAATTAATATTGTCAAAATGGCAATCCTGCCTAAAGCAATCTACAGATTCAATGCAATTCCTATCAAAATTGCAACAGCATTCTTCAATGAACTAGAGAAAATCATTCTAAAATTCATATGGAATCACAAAAGACCACAAATCGCCAAAACAATCCTGAGAAGGAAGAATAAAGTTCAGGGGATTATGCTTCCCAACTTCAAACTCAACTAAAATGCCACAGTACTCAAGACAATTTGGTACTGGCACAGGAACAGACCCATAGAACAATGGAACCCAACCATATATGGTCAATTAATATATGAGAAAGGAGCCATGGACATACAGTGGGGAAATGACAGCCTCTTCAACAGCTGGTGTTGTCAAAACTGGACAGTTACATGCAAGAGAATGAAACTGGATTATTGTTTAACACCCTACACAAAAGTAAACATGAAATGGATCAAGGACCTGAATGTAAGTCATGAAACCATAAAACTCTTAGAAGACAACATAGGCAAAATTCTCCTGAATATAAGCATGAGCAACTTCTTCCTGAACACATCTCCTCGAGCAAGGAAACAAAAGCAAAAATGAACTCATGCGACTACATCAAACTAAAAAGTTTCTGTATGGCAAAGGACACCATCAACAGAACAAAAAGGCATCCTACAGTATGGGAGAATATATTTGTAAATGACATATCTGACAAGGGGTTAACATCCAAAATATATAAAGAACTTACACCCCTGAACACCCAAAAATCAAATAACCCAATTAAAAAATGGGCACAGGATATGAAGAGACAATTCTCCAAAGAAGAAATTCAGATGGACAACAGACACATGAAAAGATGCTCCACATCACTAATCATCAGGGAAATCAAATTAAAACCACAATGAGATATCACCTCACACCAGTAAGGATGGCCATCATCCAAAAGACTAAGAATAACAAATGCTGGTGAGGATGTGGAGAAAGGCAAACCCTCCTATCCTGCTGGTGGGAATGTAAACTAGTTCAACCATTGTGGAAAGCTATATGGAGGTTTCTCAAAAAGCTAAAAATACAAATACCATTTGACCCATGAATCCCACTCCTTGGAATTTACCCATAGAATACGACTTCTCAGATTCAAAAAGACGTATGCACCCCTATGTTTATTGCAGCACTTTTTACAATAGCCAAGGTATGGAAGCAACCTAAGTGTCCATCAGTAGATGAATGGATAAAGAAGAGATGGTACATATACACAATGGAATACTATTCAGCCATAAGAAGGAAAGAAATCCTGCCACTTGCAACAACATGGATGGATCTAGATGATATTATGCTCAGTAAAATAAACCAGGCAGAGAAAGACAAGTGCCAAATGATTTCACTCATTTGTGGAGTATAACAACAAAGCAAAACTGAAGAAACAAAATAGCAGCAGACTCAGAGACTCCAAGAAGGAACTAGTGGTTATCAAAGGGGAAGGGTGTGCGAGGGTGGGAGAAGGGGATTGTCAGGTATTATGTTTAGTACACATGGTGTGGGGGATCAAGGGGTAAACAGTGTAGCACAAAGAAGGCAATAATATAATGATAATAATAATTTTTAATACTAGAATGCAATTGATTGTTAAAATATTAGAATTCCATGACCAAGTAAGGTTCCTCCCAAGAATAGATGGAAAATATGATAAAAGAATACCGATTAATGTGTGGGACCTTATTTATAGTGTAAGCGAGTGTCCCAGATTAGGGTTTAATGAGATGCTGCACTTTGAGTGCTAAAACAGGGTACCATGTGCAAAATAGGATGCTTGGTTTTGTCCATTGAGTCTCTACAGTATAAGAGAAAATCGATGATCAAATCAATATATTTAGAAACAGCATTTAATAGTGTAAAACACTCATTCTTAATTAAAAACAAATACTCAGTTCTTCTGGCTGAGGCAGATTACTTTGTTTCATATCTATACGATCACTGATAATAACTAGAAAAGCTAGGGGAATAAAACAAACCAAAACAAAAACAAAAACAAAACTTTGCCAAAGTGTGCAGAGAGTTAGTAAGTCATCCATAACTTGCAAGACAAGCTGAGAGAGGAGGAAATGCCAGGGCAGTGAGCCAAGTGGGGCCTCTTACTGCTGAAAGTATTAACAGAAGAGTCTAACTAATCCACACCAACATAGACATTTGACTTATGCACAAGGTGGCTCTGCTAAGAAATAGTGAAAGGATGGCCTTTTTAATTATGTACTCATATTAAAAATAATAAAATCTTCATCCTTATCTTCCACAATACACAAAAAATCAATCCTTACTGGATTCAGATCTAAATGTAAACATAAAACTATAAATCTTCTCATAGATAACACTGTAGACCTTTAAATAGGTGTTTCTTAATCACAACACAGAAATACTAATTATAAAGGTAGAAATACAGTATTTGATTTATGGGACAATGCCATTAATAGAGTAAAAATGCAAACCATTGTGGGGAAAAATGTTTTCAATATATAAAACTGACATATGACACAGGTGTTGTAATTATCTGCCAGAGTATTAAGGACATTTAAAGTGTCTATGCTTCACATTTTTATAGCCAAATACCAAGTACACAACATAAAAGAATGGATAGGCAATAGCAGCAGAGGATGAAACTCTTAGAAATAAAAGGAAATGACAAAAATTGAACATACAGTAATGCGTGTGTGTGTGTATATATATATACATTTAAATATATTTATGTATGTACATATATATATGAAAATATTTAATAGGCTCATCGGTACATTCAACACAGCTGAGGAAAAATTGTGAACTTGACAATATGTCAATAGAAACATCCCACACTAAAATTCACAGGGAAAAGAGAATGAGAAAAACTGAAAATAGAACATCCAAGTATGTAGGACAATATCAAGTTATAACATATCAGTTACAAAGAAAAAAAAATTAAAAAATGGAGAAGAAATATTTGAAGTAATAATAGCCAAAGAATTTTCACAATTAATAAGAAACATCAAATTACACATTCAGGAACCTGAGTGCCAAGCAAGATAGAAAGGAAGGGAGGGAAGAGGAGGGAATGGGAGTGGAGGGGAGGGGAAGGGAAGGAAAGGGGATGGGAGGGAAGGAAGAGGGGAAGGAAGGAAGAGAGAAGAGAAAGAGAGAAAAGAAAGAATGAAAGAAAAGGAAGGGAAATGGAAGAAAATAAAAGAAAAAAGAAAGAAAGAAGAAGTGAAAACTACATTTAGACATATTATATTTAAATTGCTGAAATATAAAAAGGAATCTTGAGGGAAGCAATCCAGAAAGGAGGAAAACACCTGACTTATAGAGGAATAAGTTAAGAATTACAGGAGATTTACTGTCCAAAACCATACATGCTAAAAGAGAATAAAACAAACAAAAAAATATTATCAACCTGTAATTCTGCATTCAGTGAAATTACCCACCAATTGTAAAGAAGACATAAAGACATTCTCAGGCAAACAAAAAATGAAGGAATTTATCACTACCAGATCTTTCTTGAAATAAATGTCTAAAATGTTCTTCAGTTAGGAGGAAAATGATGTAGGTAAGAATTCAGATCTACATTAAAGTTAAAGAAAAGGAAGAGCATCACAAAAGCTATAATTTTAGGTAATATCAAATCTTTACTATTATTTTTTCTAGCAGGAAATATATATATTTTTAATTTTTTTAATAGTTAATTTTGGCATCATTAATCTACAATTACATGTGCAATATTATGGTTATTAAATTACCTCTTTCATCAGGACCCCCCCACCAACCCCATTACAGTCACTGTCCTTCAGCATAGTGAGATGCTATAGAGTTACTTCTCTGAGTTGTACAGCCCTCCCCATGCCCCCCAACATTACATCTGCTAATCGCAATGCCCCTTTTTCCCCCTTGTACCTCCCTTCCCTCCCATCCTCCCCAGTCCTTTTCCCTTTGGTAACTATTAGACCGTTCTTAGGTTCTGTGAGTCTGCTGCTGCTTTGTTCCTTCAGTTTTTTTCTTTGTTCTTATACTCCACATATTAGTGAAATCAATTGGTACTTGCCGTTTTTAGCTTGGCTTATTTCACTGAGCATAACACTCTCTAGCTCCATCCATGTTGTTGCAAATGGTAGGATTTGTTTTCTTCTTATGGCTGTATAATATTCCATTGTGTATATGTACACATCTTCTTTATACATTCATTTACAGATAGACACTTAGGTTGCTTCTATTTCTCGGCTATTGTAAATAGTGCTCCAATAAACATGGGGGTGCATATGTCTTTTTCAAACTGCTCTGCTGCATTCTTAGGGTAAATTCCTACGAGTGGGATTCCTGGGTCAAATGGTATTTCTATATTGAGATTTTTGAGGAACTTCCATACTGCTTTCAACAATGGTTGAACTAATTTGCATTCCCCCCAGCAGTGTAGGAGGGTTGCCTTTTCTCCACATCCTCACCAACATTTGCTGTTGTTTGTATTTTGGATGTTGGCCATCCTCACTGGTGTGAGGTGATATCTCATTGTGGTTTTAATCTGCATTTCTCTGATGATTAGCGATGTGGAGCATCTTTTCATGTGCCTGATAGCCATCTGAGTTTCTTCTTTGAAGAAGTGTCTATTCATGTTCTCTGCCCATTTCTTAATTGGATTATTTATGTTTGTTAAGGTGCATGATTTCTTTCTATATTTTGGATGTCAACCCCTTATTGGATACGTCATTTGTGAATATATTCTCCCAAACTGTATGATGTCTTTTTGTTCTACTGATGGTGTCCTTTGCTGTACAGAACCTTTTCAGCTTGATATAGTCCCATTTGTTCATTTTTGCTTTTGTTTCCCTTGCTCTGGCAGATATGTTCATAAAGAAGTCGCTCATGTTTATGTCTAAAAAATTTTTGCCTATGTTTTTTTCTAAGAGTTTTATGGTTTCATGATGTACATTCATAACTTTGATCCATTTTGAGTTGACATTTGTGTATGGGGTTAGACAGTAGTCCAGTTTCATTCTCTTACATGTAGCTGTCCAATTTTGCCAACACCAGCTGCTGAAGAGGCTGTCATCTCCCCATTGTATGTCCAAGGCTCCTTTATCAAATATTGGTTGACTGTATATGTTTGGGTTAATGTTTGGATTTTCTATTCTGTTCCACAGGTCTGTGGGTCTGTTTTTGTGCCAATACCAAATTGTCTTGATTACTGTGGCTTTGTAGTAGAGCTTGAAGTCAGGGAGCATAATTACCCCTGTTTTATTCCTCCTTCTCAGGATTGCTTTGGCCATTCGGGTCTTTTGTGGTTCCATATGAATTTTAGAACTATTTGTTCCAGTTCATTGAAGAATGCTGTTGGTATTTTGATAGGGATTTCATTGAATCTGTAGATTGCTTTAGATAGTATAGCCATTTTGACAATATTTATTCTTCCTAGCCAAGAGCATGGGATGAATTTCCATTTGTTAGTGTCCTCTGTAATTTCTCTTAGGAGTGTCTTGTAGTTTCCAGAGTATAGTTATTTCATTTCCTTCGTTAGGTTTATTCCTAGGTATATATTCTTTGATTTCTGTTTTGATTAGGTCGTTAACCCATTGATTAATTAGGAGAATGTTGTTAAGTCTCCATGTATTTGTGAGCCTTTTTGTTTTCTTTCTAAAATTTAATTCTAGTTTATACCTTTGTTGTATGAGAAGTTGGCTGGTAGAATTTCAATATTTTTTACTTTACTGAGGTTCTTTTTGTGGCCTAGTATATGGTCTATTCTGGAAAATGTTCCATCTTCACTTGAGAAGAAAGTGTATCCTGTTGCTTTTGGGGTAAAGTTCTGTAAATGTCTGTTAAGTCCATCTGTTCTAGTGTGTTGTTCAGTGCCTCTGTGTCTGTACTTATTTTCCTTCTGGTTGATCTGTCCTTAGGAGTGAGTGGTGTTTTGAAGTCACCTAAAATGAATGCATTGCTGTCTATTTCCTCCTTTAATTCTGTTAGTATTTGTTTCACATATGCCAGTGCTCCCATATTGGGTGCATATATAATTATAATGGTTTTATCCTCTTGCAGGATTGACCCCTTTATCATTATGTAATGTCCTTCTTTATCTCTTGCTACTTTGTTCGTTTTGAAGTCTATTTTGTCTGATACAAGTACTGCAACACCTGCTTTTTTCTTCTTGTTGTTTGCATGAAAGATCTTTTTCCATCCCTTAACTTTTAAGCTGTGTATATCTTTGGGTTTGAGTTGAGTTTCCTGTAGGCAGCATATATTTGGGTCTTGCTTTTTTATCCATTCTGTTACTCTGTGTCCTTTGATTGGTGCATTCAGTCCATTTACATTTGGGGTGATTATCGATAGACATGTACTTACTGCCATTGCTGGTTTTAGATTCGTGGTTACCTACAATCTAACTTAACTTTCTTGTTAAGTTATTGTAAACACAGTGTGATGTTTCTTTATTTCTCTCCCTTTTTATTCTGCCTCCTCCATTCTTTATATACTAGGTGTTTTATTCTTTGCCTTTAGTTAGTATTTGGATGGTCTGCTTTCTTTGCTATAATTTTATTTTCTCTGGTGACATCCTTTTAGCCTCAGGAGTGCTTTCCTCTAGAGAAGTTCCTTCAAGATATCCTGTAGAGGTGGTTTATGGGAGGCAAATTCTCTCAGCTTTTGCTTGTCTGGAAATTGTTTAATCCCTCTGTCATATTTAAATGATAATCGTGCTGGATTCTTGGTTTGAGGCCCTTCTGTTTCATTACATTAAATATATCATGCCATTTTCTTCTGGCCTGTAAGGTTTCTGTTGAGAATTCTGATGATAGTCTAATGGGTTTTCCTTTGTAGGTGGTCTTTTTTCTCTCTCTAGCTGCCTTTAATACTCTGTCCTTGTCTTTGACCTTTGCCATTTTAGTTATTATGTGTCTTGGTGTTGTCTTCCTTGGATCCCTTGTGTTAGGAGATCTGTGGGCTTCTGTGGACTGTGAGA
This sequence comes from Smutsia gigantea, assembly GCA_032199065.1. Taxonomy (NCBI): domain Eukaryota; kingdom Metazoa; phylum Chordata; class Mammalia; order Pholidota; family Manidae; genus Smutsia; species Smutsia gigantea. Next base: position 199,215 of record JAVSCE010010082.1, read on the forward strand.
CTATTTAGTTCCCCAGCATGACGAAGTTTTCAGCAATTATTTCTTCAAAGACACTTTCTATCCCTTTTTCTCTATCTTCTTCCTCTGGTACTACTATAATGTGAATATTGTTCCATTTGAATTGGTCACAGTACTCTTAATATTCTTTCATTCCTAGAGATCCTTTTATCTGTCTCTGCCTCAGCTGCTCTTTATTCCTGTTCTCTGATTTCTATTCCATTAATAGTCTCTTGAATCTCTTCCAATCTGCTGCTAAGCCCGTCGATGGCTTTTCTCATTTCTGCATTGTCTTTCCTGACTTCCCTCACTTCCTCCCTCAGCTCTTGCATATTTCTCTGTAGATCAATCAGCATGGTTATGACTTTTATTCTGAATTCTTTTTCAGGAATATTGTGCATTTCCACCCTTCAGGTTCCCTGTCAGGTGTTGTCTGTGTCTGGGTGATCTTTGTCTGTACCATATTCCTCTATCTTTTCATGGTGATAGAAGTGGTTGCTGGTAGGTGCCACGTATGTCAGCTGGGCTCTTTAAGACATTAAAAAAAAAAGAAAAAACAAACAAAAAAAGAGAAAGAAAAGAGAAAAAAAAGAAAGAAAGAAAAGAAAAGAAAAATGGTGAAAAATAAAAAAACGCCCACCCGGAGTGGATTCTCTAAGGATGCTGTAGTGGCACTGTTGTTCCACTGTTCCACAGCCACGGCCGTGCTGCTCTTTGTAGCTCTGGCCGGGGTGGAATGAATGGGAGGCTTTTGCTCTCTCTGTAAAGTTTCAGTGTGGCTGCCTTTTCCCAGCTGCCAGCCAAGGGCTCTGAAATTCCTCAGGACTCCCAGCCCGCTGGGCTGAGCATGCTGTGATGATTGAGTCCCCTCTCTGCGTCCCTCGCATCTCCAAGGCCACTAAAAACTGTAAGCACTTTTCTTTTGTCCCGGGACACCTTCTACACAGACTGGGGTGCGTTCCCAGCTCAAAACCTGTACCTTCTGCCTCTCCAATATCTGATGCACCGTGCGATGTGTGTCAGTGCTACCTGCGCAGATCACTGGGGCTGGTTATTTCACAGGCCTGTTCTTCCACTCCTTCCCAGCTCTGAATGCTCTCCTCCCACCGGTGTGCTTGGGTGGGGGAGTGCTCAGGTCCCACTGGGACGTGGCTCCGTATCTTACCCTCCTCTTGGGGTGCTGAGTCCTCCCAGGTGCTGATGCAGGCTGTGTGCTCTGCTGTAAATTTTTGTCTGTCTTTTAGGAGTACTTGTATTTGCTGTATTTTCATAGATTTATATAGTTTTGGGAGGAGATTTCCGCTGCCCTGCTCATGCTGCCATCTTCCCAGAACTTCCCAAATCTTTATTATTTTTAAATGACCTAAAATACAACTGTTTCCTTGAGGTTATAAAATAAAAAGCTGTGCTGGGTAATTATGACATATGAATAAGTATAATAAGTTACAGTGATATTACAAGAAACAGGAGAGAGGAACTGAGAATTCTCCATTATGCAGTACCAATACTACTTATGACGTGGTATGGTTGTATATGTTGGTGGACTTAACACTAGTAAGTGATAATCCTTGCCCATCTCCAGTGTAAAATAAACAAATTTAAATAAATAAAATGAAATAAATGAAAAACTCTATGACAGTGGGTAAATTTTTAGATTTTGGAGTCATACTTTATTCATATTCCAACTTTAGCAGTTGATGCTTGTATAATACCAGATAAGGTTGTTACTCCTAAACATTAGTCTCTTCATCTCTAAAATGGATAATATCACCCAACAGTCTTTCATGACATAAATTACCTAAATCACTTAGTTTATTGCCCGGCATATAAAATGTACTTACAAAAATGATAGTTGTAATCACTACATTATTATTATCATCCTTCTTTTTGAAGCCTCTTAGTCTTCTAATTTATAACTACTGTTTAAAAATATGGTGCATATTCTATCAATCATGGTTTTATGAATTTTATGTATACACAGACTTGTGTGTGAATGTATGCATTTATGCACACACACTTAACACATACATATGAATACTTTTTATTTTTTGTTTGACTTTTTTTAACACTATGCCATACTATATTTGCTTAAGTATGACTGAAAAAAAACCTTGTCTACACTTTAATGTTGCATAGTATTTCACAATATGGATTATCTATAACTTATGAAGCATTTCTCTTTAAATGATCATGTACACTGTTTCCATTTTTAATCTTACAAGTCATATTGCTTTATGTATTTACAAAGAGCAGCAATAATCATAAATAAGATTTACTAGTACTTAGTATGTGCTTGATACCATTCTAGGTGATTTATAAATATTAACTCATTCAAGACTCACAACGAATATAGGTATCATTTCCACTTGACAGAAATGAAACAAACAAAAAAAGCACAGACCAGGTAAATAACATACCCACGGTTTCATACATGTTTATTTTAGTTTTATTTTATTGCCGTTACCTCTATCTTGAATTTTCTGCATCCTCCTGAAACTATTTGATAAATATCTTCATATAAAGTCATCCATTTGACATTTTCAAATATATTATTTTACATTTATTTATGTGTTCTTATCACTCTTTAAAATGCAGCCATTTTTTTCTTAATGGTGTGATTATTTTTCTTTTGAAATTGGTTTTATGAATTATGTATGAGATAGAAAAGAGAATAAAGATCAAAATAATACATATTCATGCAGGTACATTCCCGCTTGAAGCAGAAATGTGACCTACACTGTTGGCACTCGCTGTGGATGCTTCATGCTTTCACCCTCCCACCCAACCCAGGTCAAAGTAACTCCTATACTTAATTTTTTATTTGCCATCTCTTTTCATACCTTTATGGTATTATGATGTTTTATGTACCTATAAGTTATATGAATTGACTTGCCATTTTTTAAACCATACGTAAATACATTATAATTCATATTATTTATTTTTCAAGCTTTACTTTATTATTTTAATTTATTTAAATTATTTTATTTTATTTTGGTATCACTGACATACAATCACATGAGCAACATTGTGGTTACTAGATTCCTTCCATTATCAAGTCCCCACCACATATCCCATTACAGTTACTGTCCATCAGCACAGTAAGATGCTGTAGAGTCACTACTTGACTTCTCTGTGCTATACTACCTTCCCTGTACCCCCCCTATGTTATGTGTGCTAATTGTAATGCCCCTTATTCCCCTTCTCCCTTTCTTCCCATGCACCCTCCCCAGTCACTTTCCCTTGGTCACTGTTAGTCCATTCTTGGGTTCTGTGAGTCTGCTGCTGTTTTGTTCCTTCAGTTTTTGCTTTGTTCTTATACTCCACAGATGAGTGAAATCATTTGATACTTGTCTTTCTTTGCCTGGCTTATTTCACTGAGCATAATACCCTCTAGCTCCATCTATGCTGTGGCAAATGGTACCATCTGTTATCTTCTTATGGCTGAATAATACTCCATTGTGTATATGTACCACCTCTTCTTTATTAATTACTGAAGGACACTTAGGTTGCTTCCATTTCTTGCTAATGTAAATAGTGCTGCAATAAACATAGGGGTATATATGTCTTTTTGAATCCGGGATCCTGCATTCTTAGGGCAAATTCCTAGTAGAATTCCCGGGTCAAATGATATTTCTATTTTGAGTTTTTTGAGGAACCTGCATACTGCTTTTCACAATGGTTGAACTAATTTACATTCCCACCAGCAGTGTAAGAGGGTTCTGCTTTCTCCGCATCCTTGCCAGCATTTGTTGTTACTAGTCTTTTCTATGTTTTCCATCCTAACTGGTGTGAGGTGATATCTCATTATGGTTTTAATTTGCATTTCCCTGATAATTAGTGACGTGGAGCATCTTTTCATGTGCCTGTTGCCAATCTGAATTTCTTCTTTGGAGAAGTGTCTGTTCATATCATCTGCTAACTTTTTGGGTGTTGAGGTGTGTGAGATCTTTATATATTTTTGATGTTAAACCCTTGTTGCATATGTTATTTACAATTATATTCTTCCATACTGTAGGATGCTTTTTTGTTCTGATGATGGTGTCCTTTGCTGTACAGAAGCTTTTTAGCATGATGTAGTCCCATTTGTTCATTTTTATTTTGTTTCCCTTGCTTGAGGAGATGCATTCAGGAAAAAATTGCTCATGTTTATATTTAAGAGATTTTTGCCTATGTTTTCTTCTAAGAGTTGTATGGTTTCATGACTTATATTCAGGTCTTCGATCCATTTTGAGTTTTCTTTTGTGTATGGGGTTAGAAGATAATTCAGTTTCATTCTCTTGCATGTGTTTTTCCAGTTTTGCCAACACCAGTTGTTGAAGAGGTTGTCATTGCCCCATTGCATACCCATGGCTCCTTTATCATATATTAATTGACCATATATGCTTGGGCTTATATCTGGGCTCTCTAACTCTGTTCCATTGGTCTATGGGTCAGTTCTTGTGCCAGTACCATATTGTCTTGATTACTCTGGCTTTGTAGTAGAGTTTGAAGTCGGAGAGCATAATCCCCCCCTGCCTCATTTTTCCTTCAAAGGATTACTTTGGCTATTTGGGGTCTTTTGTGGTTCCATATGAATTTTAGAACTATCTTCTCTAGTTTGTTGAAGAATGCTGTTGGCATTTTGATAGGAATTGCTTTGAATGTGTAGATTGCTTTAGGCAGGATGGCCATTTTGACAATATTAATTCTTCCTATCCATGAGCATGGGATGTGTTTCCACTTATTGGTATTTTCTTTAATTTCTCTGATGAATGTCTTGAAGTTTTCAGAGTATAGGTCTTTCACTTCCTTGGTTATGTTTATTCCTAGGTATTTTATTCTTTTTAATGTGATTGTGAATGGAATTGTTTTCGTGATTTCTTTTTTTGCTAGTTTATCATTAGTGTATAGGAATGCAACATATTTCTGTGTATTAATTTTGTAATCTGAAACTTTGCTGAATTCAGATATTAGATCTAGTAGTTTTGAAGTGGATTCTGTAGGGTTTTTTATGTACAATATCATGTCATCTGCAAACAGGGACAGTTTAACTTCTTCGTTGCCAATCTGAATGCCTTTTATTTCTTTGTGCTATCTGATTGTCTTGGTTAGGACCTCTAAAACTATGTTAAATAAAAGTGGGGAGAGTGGGCATCCTTGGTTTGTTCCCGATCTTAAAGGAAAAGCTTTCAGCTTCTCACTGTTAAGTCTAATTCTGGCTGTGGGTTTCTCATATATGGCCTTTATTATGTTGAGGTACTTGCCCTCTATACCCATTTTGTTGAGAGTTTTTATCATGAATGGATGCTGAATTTAGTCAAATGCTTTTCCCGCATCTATGGAGATGATCATGTGGTTTTTGTCCTTCTTTTTGTTGGTGTGGTATATGATGTTGATGAATTTTTGAATGTTGTACCATCTTTGCATCCCTGGAATAAATCCTACTTGATCATAATTGATGATCTTTTTGATATATCTTTAAGTTCGGTTTGCTAATATTTTGTTGAATATTTTTGCATTTATGTTCATCAGGGATACTGGTCATAATGCATATTATTTTAACCCTTTTGATGCATTTATTTTTAGTTTTTAATCACTGCATTTATTGTTTATGAACTTTGTGTGCATACCAATAGCTCCAGTTCATTCAGTTTTATAGCAGTTGGATTTTTGGGGTATATGAACATACCACAATTCTTTTATACATTCCCCTGTTGATGGAATTGCAGCTTGATTTTAGGACTTTACAACTGAGAACAATGTTATGGATGTTCTTATGCATACCTCCTTGTCAATTTGTGACACATTTTATTTCAATATATACACAGGTGTATAATTCTTTAGATAAGCACACATTCTTAGCAGAGTTGAGGGGATATACTGGGGAGGGTTAATAATACAGATACTAGAATCACATTCTTTGATATAAAGTTGACACTTCTCATGGGTTGATGCCTGCGACTCATTTTCCACAACTGTAAACTAGAGATGATATTAAAACTTGCTTCATGGGTTACTATTAATTATAGTATATATTAGTTAGATTTACACTATATATTAGTGATATATATATCTATGTATCACTTAGCTTTGCAGATGGCATATAAAATTCTATTGGTAATTACTATTGTCATTGTTATTCATATTTTTTCATTAATATAGGCACTATTAGGAAATGAAGTCACAGGGGAAATGGGAAGCCAATGTAGTTCATGGTAAGGACTTCTGAATTTTCTGTGAGAAGAGATTAAAATGAAAGAAAGGGAAGAAGGAAAAAAACATAGGATGTCATTGAAACTTCAGGATAGAGAATATGATGGCCTGGAACATGTGCTAGTAAGAATGTGAAAAGAGGTTGTCAGAGTCTAGATCTGTTTTGGAAGTACTGCAGTCAGGATGTGCTAATTTGTTACTTTTAAAGAAAGAAGTTAGGGAAGATTTTCAAGAGTGCATTGTAAACAACTGGAAGAATAAAGCTGTCATTTATTAAAAAGAATGTGTGAGTAGGGTTTGGGGATAATGTAAGGAGTTCTGTTCTGGAGGTTTTAGGCATGCAACTGTAAGAATCAGGACACAGCTGAATATTAATCAGCAATTCAAGATTGTGGTCATACCTACATTTACTATAGATATATGGGTTAGAATAATGGTTAGAACATTTAACTCTATGAGATAATAAAGAGTAATGACTCATAGACTTATAGCCAGGGCATCCACATTGTATGTTGGAACAATGAAGAGGAATTAGAAAGGAAACTGAAAAAGAATCAGTATTTATGGAATAGGGATAGAGAATTTGCATTTCTATTAAATTCCCAGATAATTCTAATTGTGCTGGTCTAGGAATCACACTTTGAGACATATAGTGTAGAGATTATCTGTAAAATTGTTATGTTTGGAATTTATTCTCTTTATTGATTACATTCATAATTTTTATGAGTATTTTAAATGAACATTATATATGTTTTTGAAAAAAGTTGGTTAAAATGCATATATAAATATAAACATATAAAACATATATAACATAAGATAATAGGTACATATATTATCTGAACACACTAATTTTGTTACTGACATATTCCTAAGGCTTTAAGTACTTTTGTTTTTCATTAGCTGTCTTTTTTGAGAGAGATGATTTAAACTCTCCCCACTAACAATGTTTTTGTCAGTTTCACATTTCATTTACTGTGATTGTGACTTAATTCAAAGCTAATTTCATAGGTTTATCAAGTCTAATGATATGGTTGCTGAGTGGATTATGACTTTTCTCAAATATAAAGTATTTTTCTGTTCTTTTTTTAAGATTTCACCTTGACTTCTACTTTGTCTGTTATTAATGTTTGCACACCTGTTCTCTATTTCTTAGTATTTTCCTGGTATATATTTTTCTGGCTCTGTATTCTCAACCTTTCTGGATCATTTTGCTTTATATTCCCTATACATAGCATATAGTTGGATTTTGTCTGTTTAAATCTTTTTTAACTTATAGTTTAAGAATGTATGAAAATATAACAAATTCACAATACTGTATTTTAAAATTAGTTTTGATACCTTTTTCTCTTATTTTTTCATGTTATTTTGTCACCCAATCTCCTACTTCTTTGTTCAAGATCACTTTTTTCTATTTCTCTCCCTTTGCTTTAAAATATGTACGTATCTATTCTTAGTCTTTGAGTTATACATGAAAGTAATGCGTAAGCTTATGTTTCTTTTAATATTTTGAATTAATAACTGTAAATGACAGCATATTGTTTACTCTACATCCTCCCACTCCACCACCTACTTCTTTGTTATCAACAGCAATACATTATTGTTTCAATATTTTGGCTTTTGGAGAACCTGATAATCTTAACTATATACTTTGATTTTTTCCCCTGATATTTTCTCACCCCCATTTCTTACATGAAACACATTTGGTTTTAATTTTTTCTTTGTTTGTTTCAAATTTATGCTCCTTTAAACATTTTAAATTGATTTGGATTTGAACCAATAATTATATATCCATTATGAACTAGGATTTGATAGAGAGGACAAAATAAATGTATAGAAATAAAAAACACTTCAATATATCTGAGTCTATATTAGTACTTCTTTTTCTGTTTTCTTTAGTAACATTTATTAAATTTATTTCTAATTTGATCTATTCTTCCAAGATTTGTTTTACTTTTTCAGTATTATTTTGCTTTCCTTGTCGCTGGGATTTTGAGTTTTGGAACCACATTTTCACAGAATGGCTCTTCCTAAACATTTGTATTAGTAACCCAGTATGCAAACATAAACTGAACTGCTTACAATAATTATTATTATTTTATCATTTTGCTTTTGTGATATATGAGTGAAAAAGAGTCTACTAATTATAAACGTAACACAATGGACTTTTACACATGCAGGTACCTGTACAGCTACCACTCAGATAAATATTTATAATATATATTCAAGATCCCAGAAATTTCCCACATGCTTCTTGCCTGACATACCTTTTAGAAGATAACACTATGCTGATTTTTGTCAGATGATTTTTTTGTCTATTCCAGAACTTAATACAAATTTAGTAATTAAATATTTATTCTCTTATATCTAATTTCTTTTGTTCCACAAAATTTCTGTGAGGTTTATCTACATAGCAGTTGTTCATCCTTTTTTTAGTTGTTGTGTAGTGTTCTGTTTTACAAACCTAGTGCAAGTTTCTCATCCATTCTCCTGTTGGTGGGGCTGGAAGAGGATTTCCATGTTCTTGGGCTTCAGGTCACTGAAAAAGGAATACTGCTCAGGCAGCCTTGGTATCTTTGAAGGGACATTATGTTGCTGCCAGAGTGAAAAATTAATTAACATATTATAGGATGGCAAAGACGAGAAGAAGATGCACAAAGGAAATTGCAAATTGTGTCTGTCTGGCATTACAGGGACTTTCCAGACCAGATGGGGAAATTCTGTGAGGGAGACAGCTGGCAAAGGAGCTTCATCATTTGTAAAGACCCAGATCCAGCATCCTAAAGCACAGTCTAGTGGATCTGGTTTTAGGTTGAGACAGAAGGGTTTAATAACCAGTACTAATGTCCATGGCCTGTTTCTAGTTGTTGTTGAGGAAAGATAAGATGTAGGGTTAACAAGCTTGCTTCCCTATCTTTCACAGTGATTATAAGCTACTTGAATGTCTGTCCTAATACCTTGTTTGTCAGTACAACCTCTTTAGAGAATACAATGTTATTCTTCTACCTCCTTTTATTCTTCCTCTAAAAATAAGGTTTAGAAAATTACATCTGATTGGGTTCTCCTGTTTTCTTGAGCCTCAAAACTCATATCACAACATTTCCCAGTAAGCCAGATGACATTTGGACACCAGGCTTGGTTCTTCCCTTGAGAACAGACATCACTGATGCCTTCAGCTCAGTGTTAACAGACAAGGGAGAATGGTTTGACTGATACTCTGTTTAAATTGCTGAGCTCCCTCCTGCTTTACCTGATGACTTCTGGATTAGAAGCTTTCAGGGCATCTTTTGGAAGAAAGTCTCTTATCTTTGGTCTTTTGTACTGGGGTTTTCGATACACCAGTTTCCATCCCCTATCTTCAATTTATTGGAATATGCAGTTCCCTTAAAACCAACCATTTTGTATTTTCAATGTTTTTATGAATAAACACACAGGCATATTAAAATGTTAATAGATTTTTCTAGGGAGGGGAAATAAACAGTTTGATTCATCTTGATGCATTTTCACTTTTCCTTAACTTGAAACTATGAATTATACTATAGCTACAAAGATTTTTCAAATCAACAACTATGAGAGTAGACTTAATAAGAGCCCAGGGATAAGAGAACACAACGCTATTTGAATTATGGAATACCATAGATCATGTTGTGTAAGTTGGATTCTTGATAGAAATAAAAACTTAAATGGAAAGATTATACATTAAACAAAAGTAAACAGAATAAAATAAACTTGTTTTCAGGTATATTTTTAACTGACAAGGTCTTCTGATCTTTTGAACTATTTTTTATTAAAATATCATCGATATACAATCTTATATTGGTTTAAAGTATACAATGGTTCAGTGGTTGTCCAAATTATTAAATCCTCACCCCCACTAGTGCAGTTATTGTCTGTCAACATAGAAAGATGTTTCAGAATCACTGACTATATTCTTCATTCTGTACTACTATCCCAGTGACCAACTTATATTATGATTGAGAATTTTTGTGCCCCTTTATCTCCCTCACCTTCCCCACCCAACCACCTTAACCCATCCGTCATGATAACCACCAGTTACTTCTTATCGATGAGTCTACTGCTGTCTCGTTCATTTTGTTTTGCTTTGTTTTTATATTCCCTTTGTTTCTCTTGCCTTTGAACTGATTTTTATGCAAAAAATTTTTAAAACTACATCACATAAAAAAGATTGTCTTCTAAAACAAATCCTTCCATCTGCAACAACACAGATGGAGCTAGAGGGTATTATGCTCAGTGAAATAAGCGAGGTGGAGAAAAATAAGTACTAAATGATTTCTGTCATTTGCGGCATATAACAATGAAGCAAAACTGGAGGAACAAAACAGCAGCAGACTCACAGACTCAAAGAAAAGATGAGCGGTTACCAAGGGGGAGGAGTAACATAGAGAAGACAAGTAGTGACTCTGTGGCATCTTACTATGCTGATGGACAGTGACTTCAATGGGCTGTGTGGTGGGGACTTGATAATAAGGGTGAATATAGTAACCACAGTGATTTTCATGTGAAACCTTTATAAGAGTATGTATCAGTGGTATCTTAAAAAAAAAGATTGCCTTTTATACACGACTTGAGAGGATAGAAAAAGCAAGCAAAAAAGGATTAATGATTTTCTTTGTTGAAGAAAACCTTGATAATTAAGGCTTAGAATAACACTAAACCTGTGGTTCTCAAATTTTGTGCATCAGAATCACCTGGAGATTATTACTAAAGATACTTTCAGGCACCAGCACTGGGTTTCCTGCCCTGAGGGTTGGGGTGGCACTGAAGGATTTCAGATCGAAAAGTTCCCTGGTGGTACTGACACTGCGGTCTGGGGGCTCCATGTTGAGAGCCACCACTGTAAAATAATTTTGCAAAATACATAATGTGTAAAATAGATAAGCACTACTCAATTAGCAGTACAGTATATAATGAAAATTATGTAAGAAATATTTTGTAGACTATGAAATGCATTAGATATTATCTAATCAGTTGTAGTATTACCCTCACCTAAATGTACCCCTATGTGCGTGTTCTCTAACTCTACAAACTTACCATCTCAGGATCGATTGCTTATGATTTTTTCATATTTCAACCTGTAAAAGTATCTAAAAGAGATCTAATGACAAGGGAGTAAACTGAATAATGAAAATGACACAATCCATACACTCTAAATAAACAGTGAAAAAGAAAAAAATAGTATTTCATTTACATACTATCATTTTGTCTTGCAAATTTTTCCTGTGCTTAAGAATCATCATTATATATAAGGTCCATGCATATGTCACTTGTAAGAGTATGTAGTAAAGGAAAGACTTAGGAATTACATGCAGGATGCAAACAGCAGTCTTGAAAAGACTGGACCTTAATTCAAAGTGGTCTGAAAAGAAGTAGGCTTTTAATAGTTTTACAAATAGTACTAAGTTTTTTCCCAATGGTTATCTTTCTTCATTTAAAAACTCAATGTAGATATTTTTATGTTAAAAATATTTATGATCACATATGAATGCTTAGAAATGTTTTAAGACCTACTGGTGGGACAAATAAGGTTAATTCACAGCTAACCTCAAGGGTTGCTTTTAGGGCAATGTACTATGAGAAGATTTTTGTCTATGTCAACTGCAGTGAATTTACTCGATTATTCAATGACCAGGGAAGGGGAGAGCACTCACGATAGGGGAGCAAAGCTTTATGTCAGGAGGAAGAAGGAACAAAGGAGCAAAGGAGAGGAAAGGAGCTGGTGAGGGAATGATATGTGATCGGTGGCCTTAGGCAGGGAATAATGTTACCTAGTAAATAAGTACTGCTTGGAAAATTGACAGCCCCTTTCCACTCTCTTACCAAAGAAGGAATCAGAGGGAAATAATAGAGATTGTCATCATTTCTTTTAACAAAGAATGTAATCATTACAACCTGTGAAACTCTTTTGTGTCCCTCCTAGCCCTAGAAAAAGCAAGAAGGAGTAAAATGTCTTAACAAAATAAATCTATTTTTCTTTGCATAAAGTCAGAGTCTTACCAACAGGGAAATTTTGTTTTTATTAATTTATTAGCTTTTTTTTTATTCTCAGGATGTGGTTTTAAGAAGTTAACTTACAAACAAATTTGGAGGGACTTAATATCCAGTGGTGGAAATACTGAGAAATATCAAAGGGTAAGAGTCATGACACATAACCTATGGAGCCAGGGCATAATAAGACCAACCTCACCTTATGCCTCTCATCATCCAAATGTCTGACCTAACTAGAAGTGAAACAAGGTGACTATAATTAGTTTTTAATAGGTAGCATATGAAAAAGAATAAAACTTCTTTAGGGAAGGAGAAATGAGAGTGCTTAAGGAACACGGTACCTTCCTGCAGAAGAATTTGTATTTTCTCAAAGGGCAGCAGAAATGGTGGTGTAAGAAGTCTGAAGGAAACATTATTGGTAGAGCAGGAGAGTGAGGTCAGAAATAGAAGAAGGGAATGCCCACCAGGGACTTATTTGGTGCGAAAGTCTAGGCATCTAAAAAAGGGATTAATGCTTGTAGATGCAAGTCAAATTCCAAGATACCTAATATTAAACTGTCCTTTTTACATGAGAAATAATTTATTTTCTTTAGAAAATAGACTTTTTTAGTCCATGACAGGCTGAGGGAAACAGTGAACTAGAGGAAGGGGACCAAATACATTTAATTCTCCCAATTCCAGAACACAAGAGGGAGGCCTGGCCGTCTGTTAGTGTTATAGTCAATGACCACTTAAAGCAATACTGAGAAAGATCCATTAAGAACATTCCATGGTCTTGAGAAAATTTTCTGTGAAAATATTCATAGGAGGTAATAAGACAAATTCTTGATTATCCCTCAGGAAACTCAGAGAAATAAATGGAGTTTTGTTGTAAACTTTGTGTGAGTTTATTATATCATATGTGAGTATGCATGTGTCCTACATTCTTTCCTGGACCTGAGACATTGTTTTTCAAGATTCTGAAACTAACTGGATAAATATGGAAATAGAAGTTAGGGCACTACAATGCAGAAAAATGAGTTAACTTTATCAGGATAAAAAAAGAAATGGTATACATTTTGTTTCTGCTGCTTAAAGCACTGCTCGGTTTGCAAAAAGTAAACAAAACAAACAAATTAACTTAAAAGCTATGACCTGAACTGGGTGGCAAATGTAAAACTAGGTTTGCAGCTTTAGAGACTTTCCTTGGGATTATGAGACTAAGTCTGGGGCCAGAATCAATATGTAGGAGCCAGTTTTCAGATGCCCATATTAAACTAGGACCCACGTAGCAAGCTAAAATTATCCCATCATTGTCCATTCACTCCTGGTCAAAAGCAAACCAGCACTGCTACAAACTGGGTATAATCTAATACATGGCACTAGTTTTTAAAAAAAATGAGTGTGTGTATATATATATATAATCAACCATTTAAGAATGTGTCTTATTAATGAGCTTTAGCAAAAAAAAGAAAAACTATAGATTTAGATGTTCAGACTTCAGAATATAAAAAAGCTAATTAATAATAAAGCTGTAATCAAAATTAGCAAGCAAAAATATTTGTCAATTGCAGGTAGGATAAATTAGAATAGAGGACAGAAACATAGCATGATAGAAATATGATATGAGCTTAGCAATATGGAGCATAACAGAGAGATGGAGCCTAGGATTGGGAAGGAACATATGGTGAACTACAAGGTCATCAGTGAGATTCTAGTTTTTATGTTGACTGGAGGGTTCACAAAGGTTCACTTTAATAACATAATATTATTCAATGTGTAATGACACACTACTCTGCTTATTTCTCTCTTTCTCTGGTTCTTTCTGTCCTTCATTCCTTCTGTCTTTATCTCTCTCTCTCTCTTAATCAAAAAGAGGTATAGACATGCTTTTTAAAGACTATAAGATTTTTCATTGTCAAATCGTATTCTTAGAATATATGTATAAGACAAAGGAGGGAAAATAACCATAAAATGTTAAAAGTTAAGCCAAAAATCTTCATCACACTTGTAATCCTTGTGATGTTATCATGATATTTAAAATGTGTGCATTATTACTAAGAATTACTAAGTCATTAAGAGTTACACAGAAATCAGCCATAACGTAGACTGAAATCAAATTGTAAGAGATGCTCCCTATTTAAATAATTTTGTAATATCATAAAAAAACTGCTTATAGCATAGAAATGTTTTTTAGAGAATGACATTGAAAAGAAATCAAAGAAATATTTGACTAGGATAATATTATTTGGGTGGTCATACTAGATTTTGGATTTCCTTGAATTTCAAATTTTAGATTTTGTATATAAGTACTTTGGGATCCAGATAAGGAAGGGGCAAACTCCTGCTTCAGAATGCAACTCATGCCCCCCCAAAATGGAAAGTACATTCCCATACCTTAGACCAGGAAAAATAAGAGAACAAGGCCACAAAAAGTTAGATGAAAGCAACTTATCAGCATATAGGCATCTGACAGTAGACTCACTCTTCCCTGTCTAGCCATTATCTGCCAGGGTTGTTCTATGTATCTCTTTGTATCTATCTATCTACTTACCTATGTATATATCTACCTATCTCTTTTTTTCCTGTGTGACAATAATATTCCTCTTCAGTTTAGAGAATCCTACATTTACAACAGCCAGCAATGGGAGGGGAGTATTTTAAGGAAGTTTTTCCTAATTTTTAAAATTTATGTGTGGTTGAAACATGATGAATCCCTAAGAGAGCACTTACTTTGTAGCACTATAAATGAATCAGCTAGGTTAGTACATTATCATAATAATAGGCCCAGCTACCACTTATTGGGCACTTGGTATGTACTGGACACAGAGTCACCTGTTTTAAATACAATTTCATTTTCACAAAATTCAATGTGTAAATATTATTATTCTCATTGAGAAGGTTATGGAGCAAACAATACAAGATTTAGAGGTATTAATTACAATGTTCAAGATCACATAGCTAATAGTGCAATTGAAATTCAAATACACTTTCAAAAAATAGACTTGATTTTGGGAGGCATTTTAAGTTTACAGAAAAATTGAGCAAGAAGTCCTTCCCAGTTACCCCATCACCTTCTTCTCTTAGAATGGTGCCTTTGTTACAATTGGTGAACTGTTAGTACACTATTAACTGAAGTCCATAGTTTACATTAAGGTTCACAGTTTATATTGTGCATTCTGTGGATTTTGAAAAATGTATAATAACACATATCCATCATTACAGAGTCATACAGAGTAGTTTCATTACCCTTAAATCCGGTGTGCTCCACCTATGCATCCCTGGTTCTGTCCCTCACAACCCCTGGCAACCACTTATCTTTTTAATGTCTCCATAATTTTGCTTTTCCAGAATGTCATTCAATTGGAATCATACAGTATGTAGCCTTTTCTCATTGGTTTCTTTCATTTTGCAATATACACTTACGGTCTCTCCATGTATTTTCATGGCTTCATAGTTCATTTCCTTTCAGCTCTGGATACTATTGTCTGGATGTGGCACAATTTACTTGTCCATTCATTTACTGAAGGACACATAGGTTGTTTCCGAATTTAGTCAATCATGAATAAAGCTGCTGTAAACATCTGTGTGCAGGTTTTGTGTGGGTGTAATTCTTCAGTTCATTTGGGTAAAAACCAAGGAGCACATTTGTTGGATCATATAAGATTATGTTTCATTTGGTAAGATGCTGTCAAACTGTGTTCCAAAGTGGCTGTAATATTTTGCATCCCACCAGCAATGAATGAGAGTTCCTGTTGCTCCACATCCTCCTCAGCATTTGGTGGTGTATGTTTTTTGGATTTTGGCCATTCAAATAGGTGTGTATCTCATAATTTTAATTTGCAATTTCCTGATCATAAGAAGTTGATCACTTTATAGTATGCTTACTTGACATCTCTATATCTTCAATGGTAAGCTATCTACTCAAATCATTTGCCTATTTTTAATTGGGTTGTTTTCTTCTTGTTGACTCTTAAGAGTTCTCTGTATAGCTTAGATACCAGTCTTTTGTCAGGCATGTGTTGCAAATATTTTCTCTCAGACTATGGTTTGCCTTATTCTTAACAGTGTCTTTTGCAGAGCCTAATTTTTTAGTACTAATGAAGTCCAAGTTATCAATTTTTCTCTTATGGTTTGTGGTTTTGGCTTTGTATCTAAGAAGCCATCACCAAACCCAAGGTCACCTAGATTTTCCAAATATACTTTTATTAGTAAATCTATAGATTAAAAATTTAAAAATATTTACCTTATTTCTGTTAATTTAATTTTTTAAATTTAATTTTATAGGTGCTATTTTTCTTTGGAGTTTGTATTATACATGTTTAGACTGGATTGAGAAATTTGGGTCTGAACAAAAAGCTGCTGCAGATGCTGCGAAAATACTTCAACTAAAACTTTGGGAGCATTCCTGCCAAAATATAAGAGAGAAGTGGTTTATATTGAAGGACTGAAGAAACACATTGGAATGGAGGAAGATTCAAAGTCTTGTCAAGCTGTTAAGATGTCATGGTTTTCTTTGTCTAGAGGAAAGTTTATCAGTCTATATAATTTAGTGTTATCCTGGTATATTTCAACCTGGGGGCATTAGAAAGAGTGTCTATCACCTTCCCCAGTTCTCCTAGCTTGGTACAACCTAAGTTAAGTGTAAGTACAATTAGACATACACTTGGAAAGTTGATCCCAGAATATACACTGAAGTTTTTAGAAGTCACAATTGTGATACTATAACAATAAAAGGAAAAATAAATTAACTTCAATCCCTACTAAATCTTGTATATGGCATAGATATTCCATCACCTTTCCCAAAACTAAATTCCAGTAAAATTATGTTCAAAGAAACAGAAAAAGCGGTGATTACTCATAAAGGCAATTACTTGTATGGAGGAACCGAATTTTTCTTATAAATGAGTATGAATTATTCAATTATCAAACTGTTCTGAACAAAACAAAGAATTGCTGTGAGATAATTACACACTTGTGGTTTTGCAATACAGTTTGAAATGTCCTCTGTATTTTCAAATAATTTTCTCTGTAAGAAGAAACAGACTTATCTAGTGTTCAAGTCCAAAGCACTCCTCAAATATTACATGCTGTACCGTTTAGAATTTATGTAACATTTAGGAATCTTACTGAGCTGGAAAGTAGAGAGATGCTCTTTTTTTCTAATTTGTTCTTCACTCATTTTCTAGTCTAGTAACAAAATGCTGCTCAGAGAGTGAAAGTCAGTAAAAATACTGTAGGCTGTTCATAGTTTCCATTGGGAAGAACTAGTAGATATACTTGATAAAATTTATAAAGGACAGGGGTGAGGGCATGCTAGTGTCAGAAGTAAAATATTTTTTAAACTGTTTTTGCAAAGTAACTGTAAATATGCTCTCACCAGATTAAAAACTTGTCCAGATAGGTTGCATAAATTGATTGAAAAAGCACATTATGCAAATTTCTCTAAACTAAGTTCATGGTTCAGCAATCTAGGCACCCCACCAAAAAATTAAAAGACCTTCTAAGGAATTCTGAATTCTAATTTTATATCAGCAAATAACTGCAGAAGAAGGCCTTGGACAAGTCAAATAATCTTCCTAGTACCTATATTTCTTTATAGCTTCATTTCTTTTCAATCATAGCAGAGTTCTGACTTAATGAAACAAAATGTAATGAACATTTTCAAGGAAATTCTAGGGAGTAGGAAAATATCCCTCACAAACAAAGCATCCTTTGTTTGGATAGGGATAGGAGGTTCTTTGCCCCTCTTGCACTGCCCTGTAGTATAAACCATCTACCGCAGAGAACTAAGGAGCGCTCCTCACTAGACTCAGATACTGTTGACATCAAGATAATCATTTCAAAACACTCTCTGCATTATATGCTACTGAGGTACTTTGGCACTGCATAAGTTATCTTCCTTGGAAGAAACTATCCTATCATATAAGGTTGAGATAAATGGCATTTCATCAATTGAAAGAGTTAAAATAGCTAGGAAAACCACTTAATTTATACTCCCAGGGCAACTTACATTAAACAAAGATCAACATGTTTAAAAGTCATATATTTTAATATAATCTCTAGTGTCTGCATCTTTCTACACAGTTTATATATAGCAGTGTATTTTTGTAAGTTCAAATAGATTGAAGAGTACTAATCTCTTTTTAAATTATTTTGTTAAGAGGTTTTCTTGTAATGCATATTTCTTATGCCACAATTAAACATAAAGTTCATGAATAACAGTGATTCCAATTTCAGAACTAGTTTGTCATCAATCCAGACCTCAAACTTATATTCCTGTATAATCCACTCCCCCCCAAAATAATATAGAAATAAACCTTTGTGGCTCTAAAAACGAACTGAAATACAGTAGATTTCATTTAAAATTATCATCACCCAGTTTAAATTACTGTCTGTACCCCAGCATCTGCTGCAAGACTGAGATGGGTCGCATATTGATCCTGGATGTATGTGCAGTTCTGATAGTGCTTAAAGGTCATTCTGTGAATTAGCTCAGACTTATTAACAAACACATCTTCTGCCTATAGAGAGCAATTATACATAAAACTATTAGCAGTATCAATTAAGATAGATAAAGTAATAGCCTAATTGAATGCATGAGGAGTCTAAAGGCTTTCCTTTCCCTGAAAACAGATTGCACTCTATCCTCATGCACAATAAGCTAGACACAGGATCAATAGATTTTATGCTTAGAAAAACTACTAGCCTGAAGGATACCAGTATCTAATTTAGGACTCATTATACAGACTTTTACCTTAATTAATGGAAAATATGCATAAAATTAAAGTTATATCTGAAAACCCAAGTTATCTTTTCACCTCAAGACTGTGGGAATTTTAATTGTTCTTTTTCTATATTGAACATTCCATCATATAGCTATAATATTCATTAAAAATTGTCATGTTTTGTTTTCTATTTTGCTGTTTATGATAACTTTTACATTATGCAAAATGAACTCGAGCATGTGCATTGTCAGTGCATCAACATTCCAAGCTTCATAACTCAATTATCCATGATAAAATCTGAGGAGAAATGTGACATTACTGTAACTTGCCTGAGCACTCCCCTGGTGAAAGTTAAACTTATTTTGGTGGAGAAACAAAACTTTATTTTGCAGTTTGTGAGAATGATAGTGTCTCACATCAATCACTGCCTTGCATTCAAGTATAAAGCAGTCTCAGGAAAGCTTCAGGCTTCTAAGTATTTTCCAATATTCTTGATAAAAGCAATTCTAGGAAGGCAGAAAGGATGACAAATGGAATTCAAGCAATGTTTATATAGATAGCCTACTCAGATGAAGCTAGAGAATTTTTAAGCAACTGTAGAATGAATGAGCTTTACTACAATTCAAGATTTAATCAAAGCTTTGTAAAACTCATGAACCTTACTTCTTATAATTCCTTCATCATCTTAATGAATAACAGGAGATACCAAAACAGTAACTATTGCACAGAAAAGAAATGTAAGAGGCTCCTTGTGCAACTATGTTTTATTGCAGCAGTCACCATCCATGGATGTACAAAACAATGGCATAGGAGGTTTTTGGTCTCCAAGTGTACTACTAGTGCTCTCATTTAGTAAACGGTAATTGAAACTTAAATATTCATATGATAGCAGAGTGTGGGGCAATGGGTAGAGTCAAACACAATTAGCAGGGAGTGAAAATGGGTAAAACTTTCTGGAGAGCAATTTGGTACCACCTACAAACATAAAATGCATATAACTGTTGAAAGGGAAATTCCATGGCAAGAGCATTACCTTAGGTGAATATATTCATAAGAGTTTTCCACGATGTATTATAATGTAGCTTAGCTTGAAATAGCAATGTTACAATACATTTGACATGCTAATAAATTGAGTGATTGCTAAATAATCTACATGTACATGAGGTATATCTGCATGTATTGATATGGAATATTTTTAAAATTTATTATTATAATTAAAAACTGAAGTACAAAGAATATAATAGTGCATGATCTCATTATACAAAAACAAGTAAAGAGAGAAAATAAAAATAAATAGAAAATGAGAAGATAGGGTTTATCTTTCTGGAAGCAGATGCAGAAATCATTTAAAATGAGTTAATTTGATTTCTATGGATTATAGTGTTCTCTTTTTTGGTTAACTTTTTAATCACATCTACATCTACATGTATCTTTTATTTTTTAACAATATTACAACAATATTCTCATAAGATTATGGAGTAGTATTTTAGTAAGGACATCTTTTTAAAAAGAAAATAACTTGTATATATTTGTATAAGTATTCACAAAGTGGTTTATGTTAAACGTTCACATAAGGTTACAAAGTACTCTTTCATCCATTTAGGACATTTTTAGTGGTAACACCATCTTTAATTATGTAAGCATTTTGTCAACATGATTCTTTCCTATTGATTAGAGAATTTTAATATTGAGATACTTGACTACAGTAAGACTTTGAAACAAAATAAATTCTTATCAAAAATACTATAACTATTATAATAATTTTAAGTGTTCTTAATAAAAAATAATATATAAAATTAAGTTATATTAATTAAATAATCCTTTGAATCCCTATTAACTGAAAATATATAGTGTCATAAAATGGACTTACAGAATATGTATGTCAAGTTGTTGAAATAACTTTAAAATTATACAATAACACTGTTGGAAATAAGATCTGAAGCATCCTCAAAGCAACTTGATAGAAAGAAAAGTCAGAACTTTAAAAAAATGTTAAAATTAAAATATGGATTAAAACCTTATGGAATCAGTGTTCTTTTCATTAATGACATGTTCTGCATCTATTAGCACTATATCATGCTCATGGAAGTTCTAATAGCGTTTCTGAATTATCAAGTTTATCAGGCAGAGTATATTACAGGCTTTGTTTCATATAATTAAATCTCCAAGTAGAATCTGAAAGGTGTAACATGGAAGACATTGCAGTGTTTTTAAAATACAATATTTTTTTATTTTACTCATCTTTCCATCTTTTATCACATCCTAATAAAACTTTACTTGATCATTGAGATTTGTCCTTCTTTACATTTCCAAATATAATAGAGTCATTTTCTGAATTAGGATATATATTTGGAAAATTCTATTAACTATGTTGACCTACTTCCTTTGTGACATTCACAAGGTAAAGGTTAAGTATTTTAATTTAATAGGAAATTTTATAGAAATTTAACATTGATAGAAAAGAAAGAATCTCCTTGTAAGAAAATGTTTTACTCAAGAAATCCCAGTACACAGGAGAACACACAGAATAATGATACAGGAGCAATGTGGGTCCATAGTAATAGCACTTAAGCACACAGTAGATGAATAAAAATATTATTTTACATAAGTTCTTATTTAATGTAGGACATTTTGAACATATGGCAAACAAACACAAAGAATTTTTAAAACTTAGTTATTAACCGATGATGTCAAAATATTAATGGGATTTCCAGAATAGTGGAATAAGACCCTCCAAAAATCTTTTCCTAAATAAAATCAATGAGAATAGCAAAGACTATCAAAATTAACTTTTTCAGAACTCTGAAAATTAACTAAAGGTTTGCAACAATCTGAGGAGTGTTTATTTAAGAAAAACAGCTGAATCTCAGTAAGAAAAGTGAGTTGTATGGCTTTTGACATGCCCTAATTTTATCTTTCTCTACTGAGCTCTGTGGTAGCCTTAAAAAACCAAGGCCTCCAATTATGGTAGAATTGAAAAACAGTTATCAAGCAGCCCCTGAAACGGCAGAATGGCTTTGAATATCCACAAAAGTCCCATTCTTATAGAACTGTCATGAATTTTGACCTGTACATCAGCTTGCTGTAAAGTTCTTTTCTCAGAGCTTATCTTTATTTCACCTGGTTCAGAGCTTACTGTGTGCAAATTGTCTTATTCCAAAAGCATTTGTTGGAAACGGTAAGTAGTAATTGTATACCATCACAGTTGCAGGAGGCAACATTACCAGCTTCCCTGTCAAGAGGCTGACCAGAAAACTTAAAAGGAAAAACAGAAATCATCTATCAATGGGGCACATGGAAAAGATAGGGCAAATTCCTAGGAATATCTAGAAGGTCACGTACACTCAGGGGGTGATATTTGTTCGGGAAAGATTTGAAAAGGTCTTAATTTCATATCTCTAACCAATCTCATCTCAAGACAAGCAGAAAATGAAGAATGAGACAGAAATGAAAACTCCCTGGTGGCGTTTTGAAGGTATAAGCAAGCACATACAGAGCCCTTCAGCAAAGGGTGGAAGTCTTATTAGTTCAATGTATTTAAGGATATCTCTGTCTAATAATTATGTGATCATGAATTTAATCAGGCAGATATTAAAGTGACTACAAATGAACAATTCAGATTTAGAGAATCAGTTCAGAAAAGTCTCTAAATATAAAAAAAAACAATAATGAAGACAATCCTTTGGTAAAGTAACAGGAGTGGGAAGAATCTGATTTCCAGAATTGTCACATTGTATTTTTAATATATGTATTTATTTCAACAGTGTATAAAGAACACATACAAGTCCATAATAACAACAACAAAAAACAATTTCGGTTATTGGCAAAGGATATGAATAGATATTTCTCCAAATAAGATATACAATAAGCACATGAAAAGAGGCTCAACATCATTAGCCATTAGGGAAATTCAAATTAAAACCATGAGATACTCTTCACAGCATTGATATGACTATTAAAAAAAAGATAGTAAAATGGATTGCATTGTGGAGATATTTAAACCCTCATACATTATTAATGGGGATATCATAATATAAATCAGTCACCAGGATGAAAGTAGGACATAGAGAATATAGCCAATAATTTTGTAACATCATTCTATTTTGACAGATAGTAACTACACTACTTGCAGTGGGCATTTAATAATGTAAGATTACTGTTGAATCACTATATTGTATACTTGAAACCATTACAGTATTGTATATCAACCACATTTCAATAAAACAAAACAAAAAAGGAGAAACTTCAAAAAAATTAAAGTGGAACTACCATGTGATCCAGCAATTCCGCTGATGGGCATTTATCTGAGTAAAACAAAAACACTAATGCAAAAATATATATGTACTCCCATATGCAGTGGAGCATTGTTTACAATAACCAAGATATGGAATCAGTATATGTGTCCATCTAAGGATAAATAAATAAGGAAGTTGTGGTACATATATATATGTATATCCAGTGGAACTATAGACAATGATGAGAGAAGAAAACATAAATAAATAGAAATCTATCCCATGCTCATGGACAGGAAGAATTAATATTATCAGAATGACCCTCCTTCCCAAAAGATGCAATCTTTATCAAAATGCAAATGGTATTTTTCAATGAACTATAGCAAATAATCCTAAAATTCATATGAAACCTCAGTGGACCACCAAATAACCAAAGTGATCCTGAGAAAGGAAAACAAAGATAGGGGTATTATACTCCCTGACTTTAAGCTATACTACAAAGTTACAGTTATAAAAACACTATGGGAGAATATATTCATAAATGATTTATCTGTTAAGGGGCTAACATCCAAAATATACAAAGAACTCCTACAACTCAACACCAAAAGACAAATAACTCAATTAGAAAATGGAAAGAGGACCTGAATAGATATTTTTCCAAAGAAGAAATACAAATGGCCAACAGGCACATGAAAAGATGCTCCACATCGCTAATCATCAGGGAAATGTAAATCAAAACCACAATGGGATATTACCTCACACCAATTAAAATGGTCACTATCCAAAAGACAAGAAATAACAAGTGTTGGTGAGGATGCGGAGAAAAGGGAACCCTCCTACCCTGTTGGTAGAATGTCAATTGGTGCAGCCAGTGTGGCAAGCAGTACAGAGGTTCCTCAAAAAACTAAAAATAGAAAATACCATTCAACCCAGTAATTCTACTTCTAGGAATTTACCTAAAGAAAACAAAATCCCTGATTTGAAAAGACATATGCAGCCCTATGTTTATCAACTCATTATATACAATAGTCAAGATAAAGCAACCTAAGTGTCTGTCAATAGATGAATGGGTAAAGAAGAGGTCCATATACACAATGGAATAATATTCAGCCATAAAAATCCTGCCATTTTCAACAACATGGATGTGTTAGGCAGGAAGCCAGAAATAAGTGGATGGAGGTTGGGGTGACCACAGAGAAGTTGAGACTAGATATTTGAGACTACAGTAGCTTCCGCCAGTGAGAAAATCCCTAGCAGGAGGAGTAAAACCACAGAGATTCCACCAACTACAGTCCAACTGGGAATGCTCCTGGGGTATCCTAAAGTGACTTTTCCTCATTATAAAGTTATTAAAATAAATCTGCATTGTGGTCTAACCCCCTTTGGTGAGCAATCAGAGAGAATTCTGGGAAAGAGCATGCATAGTAGAAATTAGCTTATATCACTGCTAGCCTGTCAATCAACACTGTCTTGCATAACAATACCCCTCTTAAAAATCCCTTGCAAACCCCATAAAAAGGAACCGTTCCTGAATATTGAGGGCTATGACACTAGTTTGAGGCCTGCTCTATTACAGAGTGTAATAAACTTTCT
This sequence comes from Smutsia gigantea, assembly GCA_032199065.1. Lineage (NCBI taxonomy): Eukaryota > Metazoa > Chordata > Mammalia > Pholidota > Manidae > Smutsia > Smutsia gigantea. The sequence continues at coordinate 223,939 of JAVSCE010010082.1, forward strand.
TGTGTGCTTTCTTAACTTTGGTTTCACTCTGACTTCCCTGAGCCAATAAACCAAACTCCTTCCTAACAGATGGACCTAGAGAGTATTATACTAAGTGAAATAAGCCAGGTGGAGAAAAATAAATACTTTATAAGTTCACCTATTTGTGAACTCTAAAAGCAAAACAAAACAAAATGACCAAACCAGAGTAGACTCATAGATATTAAGAAGTGACTAGTGGTTACCATGGGGGAAGGGTTGGGGTAAGTGGGTAGGGTGGATGAGGGGGATAAAGAAACAAAAAAATCTCAGTCATAATATAAGTTTAGTTATGGGGATGGAAGTACAGCATGGGGAATATAGTCAATGTTTCTGTAACATCTTTCTATGTTGACAGATAGTAACTGCACTAGTTGGGGTGAGTATTTAACAATGTGTGTAACTTGATGGACAGTGACTGCAGTGGGGTATGGAGGGGACTTGATAAAAGGGTGAATGTAACCAGATTGTTTTTCTTGTGAAACCTTCATAAGAGTGTATATCAATGATACCTTAATAAAAAAATCCAAAACAATGTAACTGTTGAATCAGTATGTCATATATTTGAAACCAATATAATATTGTGCATCAATTATAATTCAATAAAAAACAAAAAGGCATGAATAAAACAATAGGGCAAAAAGAATAATAAAAAGCAATAGTAAATGAAGTAGCACCAATAAATCTAAATCCTACAGTAGAAAACTGGAAAGCTGAAAACTAGCTAGATTTTTACATCTGAGAATTTATAAAGCTACACAATGTGACAGAGAGTGAAGACAGTGTAGTGATCTGAATGTGGATTAAAAAAAAAACTATCTTAAGAAGTAGTCAGATCTCTAAATTTTCTCCCATGCAATGCAGATGGACAACTACCATTGATACCTTCAACGGAAAACAGGAGGTTTGTTTTTTTAAGGAAGATGAAACAGAAAATTTTGCTCTGTCTTTAATATAACAAATACATTATGCTTTGGAGGCATCTTAGTTTCATTTCCTATATTTCTGTAGATATCTTTTATTTTTTAATCCCTAAAATTAAAGTATTCACCAATATCCATCTACTTAAATGGCTACATTTTATATTATTTCCCCACTGTTATTTATTAATCCCTTTTGTTCTATAAATTCAGATTTCTCTTTAGTTCAGGAAATGTTCCCATACAATAGTTTTCCCATGCTCAGATTTTAACTAAAATATCTTAATTTTAGAGACTCTTTTCTGATCTACCCTGAAAATTATGTTCTCATTCAAATCCATACTTCCAGCTTCATTCCATGATTCTGTCGGTTTCTGACATTTTACTTTGTTGTACTGACATGCACATGATCATTGCCACTCTTCATTCATTCATAGCTGACCTAGGATGGTTCTACAGATACCTGCAGTAATGATGTCTCTTTATTACAGTAAGTTTCCTGACTATGGAAGAGTCTTTTTATGGTATCCTGTGGAGCAAGCAGTTGTAGGAGCTCCCCAATTTATTATGTGGTTTCCTAATTTAAGGAGAGGCAATGTATTAGTTTCCAAGGGATACTGTAACACATAAAAATATACTTGGTAACTTAAAATAATAGATGTATATTATCTCACAATTTTGAAAGCCAGAAGTTCAAAATAAAGTTGTGGGGAGGACTGAATTCCCTCCAGAGATCTGGGGGAAATTCATTCCTTGTGTTTTCCAGCTTCCGGAGACTGTCATCATTCCTTGTGGCTGTGCTAGTCCCTCTGTCTTCACACAGCCTTCTCCTCTGTGTGTCTCTTATAAGGACACATGTCATTGGCTTTAGGGCACACCAGATAACCAGGATTATCTCACCTCATGATCTTTAACTTAATTACATTGATAAACATGCTTTTTCCAAATATGGTCACATTTACAAGTTCCAGGATATGGACATATCTTTTCAGAGGTCACCATTTAATCTACCATAGGCAGCATTTTTGCCTTCTCAGCTTTGCAGTATGAATTTGAGAATCTTTCCTAAGATTTAACCTGGGTTGTTTTCTTCAACACTTTCTATGATTTTGCAACTATTTATCGCTCTATTGTAAATTCTTTTCTGATTAAATGAGAAAAATTATGTATCTGAACCCTAACAAAAATGGTGTTTTTCTAAATTTATAATTATTTTTTATAACAGTACTATTACTAATAACTCTCAGTATTATTAGTAGTATAATATCATTGCCTACCAACCAAAATGTGTGCTTTTGAAAGATTTGAATCATGTCTGTTTATTGATGTAACCAAAGTAATCAGCGTAGAATTAGGTAAAAATCATTTAAGTGAGCCAATCAATAAATGAACACAAAGTACTTGTACTACCTCATCATGAATCTCAATATTCTAACTTCTATAATGCATTCAGATTGTAATCTCTTGGTATTTTTCATCTCTTCTATCCTCTAAAGCATATTACAAATTACTCTACTTTGTTCTCTAATTTAAATATGTATGATTTGATTTCAATTTTTCTAAGGGATTTCAAAATATTGCCATTGTACTTTTATATTTCCTGTAATATATCCTGGCCTTATTTGTACATTTAATTTCTTTCTGCCTCTCATCAAACTATCTTTCTTATTCTCTTGCTGAACATTGTACCTATATCTCTTAATTCACAGAGTACATATTTTCAATTCACTAAAAACAGATGTCTTCTAAAATTACCTGTGTTTACTGTGGAAATATTTTGGAGTTCATACATTTCTTATATTATGCATTGTCACGTCATGTCTCAGGCTTTGAACTTTTTTTCTGAGGCCCCAGAAGACATGTTCTGAACACAAATTAAGTGCTCATTAAATCTCTATTGAATGTGTTAACATTTTTGGTTTATATATCTTTAAATGGGGAAAGAGCTAAGCTGAAGTTTTCTCATAAATATATCAAGTGGATCTATCTTGTTTACTTTGCGCTGCCACTTGATTGATGGATAAGGAGAATGATCTTACATTCTTGGGTTTCTGCCTGTAGATTGTTTCAACTAGAAAGGAGAGAAGACATCACTTTAAATCATGCCAGAATTATGATTTTATATTGGGACTAAGTGTTTTTAATTCAAATTAATCTCTTATTTGGGACTCAACAGACCATAGAATATTTAATTCCCTATGAGTTTTCATGCAAGTCAAAAGGAAATATTTTCTTGCTAAATAAATTATAAAGAGAGTGGGAAACACAAACATAGTTTATGATTATATCCCATGGATTCTACTTTTCCAAAATAATGGTTAGACACATAAACTAGATGATTTCAGCATATTAAACAAGCCAATAGAGTCCAAGCCATTGATGAGAAAACTTTGACTTTCATCTGGATTGTTTTCTTAATTCTTTGAATTCAAAGCACTCAGTAATCTGAAATAGACTGATGGAAATAAACTCTACAGCCTAGACCAACTAAACAATAGATTTTATTTCTAGACTAAAGAACTGGTAGTATTATATTCCCATTGATTTCTGTTTGTTGTGCTTGGAGATAGCAATATGTAGCAGTCTGCTTTCTCATTATAGAGAACATAAATAAGCTTTTACATTTCTTCCTAAGTGATTTAAACTATATAATGTACTCATAAAAATATAGTCTTGACTTCTAAACACCAAAAAATAATCAAGCAACTTAGTTCAGATTAACGATGTTAAAAATACAAATAAAACTCAGTTATTAAATATTACACAAAATAATTTTAAGAGTATAAATGTTCCATGATTATTATCTCATGAGTTCTAATTGTTCAATGTAGTGTTTACAAAAATAAACTAAGAGGGTTACACCATACTCAAATGTGGCAACAGAGTTTTAATCTATGTTGCTGTTTTTAAAGTTGTTCCCAGCTTTATTTGCTAAAATGCTTTTACCCAGGGTAGATGTCAACCTTAATTAAAAACCCTTAATGAGATGTCTGAATAAATGGTCAACTCATTTTTTAAGATAAAAGGTTCTGCAACATGAAAAGGCATCACCAAAGTGGAATAATTATTTTTCTAAAGCAGTGACTGAGACAACAATTTTAAATAAGTCCTTAATTCTAAGCTCATTAGACATGGTTACAAAAAATGTTATCCACCATGAAAGTATATACCCTCAGTGACTACTCTGTTAGAATAATAAGCAGATCCCTATTCACTTCTGGAAAAAAGAAATTTAAACAATGAAAAATACCTGTATATAGATTGTAACTATAAAGATAATTTGCACAATATTTCAATATTAAAACACAATAAAATTGCCATGTGACGTAAATTGTTTATTTTTAAGCAGGCAATTGTAATAATGACTAGGTAAATGTAAGTCATTCCTTGTGCTATTTACCTGTGCTTAATTAACATATACTCCCTAAAGGTAAGCATTTCTGAAGATTTCACTTTTTAGAAAAAATGAAGCTATGAAATGTTTCAGTTGAAAAATATATTTGAAAGGGCCATATGATGCACTAATATTTTAAGAAAAGAATGTTCTATTTCTAGATAAGGTAATATATAACCATTTTAAATAATTTTAACAGTACAGAAATGAAATTAATAAGAAAATAAAAGTATGTACAAATTCCAGCATCCAGAAAAATATATATACTTATATGCTTTCTTCCTAATTTTATATGCTTATCACAACAGAAAAGTGATCTTTTCCTTTATGAGCACTTTAAACTCACAACACCAGCAACTTGTTAACCACATTCTCGCAGCTAGTTAACAGTCTCACAGAACAAACTTCATTATTTTCCTAGTTTTGAACATTTGATTAACACACTTTTTTTCTCTTATTCTCTTTGTCTACTTACATAATTCCTTAGAAGACAGCAGTGAAGATTGTGTCATTAAAGTTAGATAATTCTGAACATGAAATCCAGTGCAATAACTTACCTATCGGGTGATAGACACATCCTCAAATTAAAGATATTAACAAGTAGTATGTAATAGGATGTTTAAGATTAAATGAAATTATGAATGTAGTGTTATTAGAAGAATGCCCTACATATAGTAAGTGCTAAATAAATACATATGTAAACAGAAGAATAATACAAGAAAAGAGCAAAACCACATGGAGACAGATTACCAGAAGTTAAGGGGTAAAACTTATAAATATATATCTCATAAGTTTTACCCCATAACTTATATGTGTATATATATATATTAAGTAATGACATGTTACTTTAAAAACAAAACTTGTTGAAACAATTTAACATGATTTTTTATTTACATGCAGTTGTAAGAAATACTGCAGAGAGATTCTGAGTGCCCTCTACCCTGTTTCTTTTAATGGTGATATTTTGCAAAATTGTACTATAATATCACAGAAAGGATACTTAAATGGATTCAGTCAAGATACAGAAAATTTCATCACCACACAGATCCTTCCTGTTACCCTTTTTTAGCTATATACAACTTATTCTCCACATGTTGAGCAATTGTTAATCTCTTCTTTATTTCATACTTTTATATTTTCAATATAAAATACAGTATGTGGTCTGTATTAAAGCCTGATTGACTTTTTTCACTCAACATATTTATCTGGAGAGTCATCCAAACTGTTGGGTACATCAATAGAGTCCTCCATTTTTCTGTTGCTGAGTAGTATTCCATGGTATGAATGTAGCACAAGGTGCTTAATCATCCACCCATGAAGAACATCTGGGTTGTTGCCAGGTTGTGGGTATTACAAATAAAGCAGCTATGAATATTCATGTACAGGTTTTTTAAGGAACATAATTTTTCATCTTTTAGAGGTAAATGAGGAGAAATGTAACTCCTAAGTAATTCAGAGGTTGCATGTTTAACTTTTAAAGAAACTATCAAACTGTTTTCCAGAGAAGCTGTACTGTTTCACATTCCCATCAGTAACATGAGTGATTTAGTTTCTCCACATCCATGACAATATGTGATACTGTTATTATTTATTTTAGTTATCTGATAGGTCTCTAGTAAAATCTCACTGTGGCTTAATTTGTATTTCACTAGTGACTAATGATACAGGACATGTTTTTATGTATTTACTTACATCTGTATGTTTTCTTGAGTGATATGTACAAAATTTTTTCTGTAGTTGTTACTAAAAGTTGATATTTTAAGTCCAAGATATATTTTAAATAAATTTTTATAAGGTGTGAAATTTATGTCAAGGTTTTTTTTTTAATTATTTTCTTTCTTCTTTTTTGCTTGTGGATGTCCAGTTGCTCCAACATCATCATCAAAAAGACTATCCTTCCTGAATTGTTTTCACACATTTGTCAAAGTCTTTTGGAAGTTTTCATCCCACTAGATCCCTCTGCCCTTCCGGCAGGTGCTCTGCCAGACAGGGTTTGCTTTTTTCCACCAGAGAGAAGATGGACTGTCAGCTCTCTTCTTAGTCTGTGAAGAGCACCAGGTGGGGAAACTGGAATACTGCCTGCTCAGGCAGGCCACAGATGGACAGCTCCCTGGGGAAGTGTGTGGGTTGGGGTGGGTTTTCCACTGGTGTTAGGTAGGAGAATGAGGCGTATTGGCAAAAAGGTTTTCTGTCATTAGCTCATCCGTTTTCTAGTCTTTGATTAAGAACAGGCTTTTCTTTGGAGGTTTTTTTGTCTGGTGTTTTAGCAGTTCCTAACTGGGGGCTTGTGCAGCTTTCTGTCTGCCTTTGAGATAGACGGCAATGAAGAATTCCAGGGAATTCACCACCATTATCCACCATCCTCCTTCTAGTCATTTGCATTACTTTATCTTTTCATTCTGTGTATTGTAAGTATGTCTCAACTTTCTCCTTTATATATTTGATTGGATTTACTTCAGTACTAATCTTTTTATCCAGCTTTCACGTGGATAATTATGTTTCCTATTTTTTCCCTGCAATTGTCTTTCTACATCTTATTCCTTATCAGTAGATTTATTGCTGTCTTTCTTGGTTCCACACATTCTATTGTTTACTAAATAATCCTTACCATGTTTAATAGATGTCATAACTTTAGTCCTACTTGGGAATGTAGAACAGATTATATATGTAAATACAATTTTTCCTTCACTATTAAAAGGACTTTTCTTCTTAGTCTTCAATGCAATATTCATTTTAAAATATTGAAATTATTTATATCCCCATTTGTGGTATTTTTCTAAATCGTGAGTTTACTGCTTGTCATCAGGCATAGGTGCACTACTTGGTCTGATTATTGCTTGGTTTTGGACACCACATGGATCTTTCCCTCTGTTCTTTAGTATCTGATATCTCTAGCATAGAATCATTAATGTAGTTCACTGGATAAAAAGGGTTTTCATCAGCTCTTACTGCTCTTTTCTTTAAGAAGAAGAATATATCTTCCAGAATATCTGAAAAAAGTCTGAGTTTTTCCTTGTGGGGAAGTTGGGGTTCCTATGGCCAGGATCTTCACTGAACTTAAACAACTTGATGATGTAAATGGCCTGTTGCTAGGCTACTGTTCCACACCTTTAGGCAATAAGCTATTATTTCACTATATTCAGAGCTTGGCCCAGTGCTCTGGGCAGAGGCAGAGACACTAGTGCTTGACCTACTGTTGGGAGAACAAGCCGGTAATAAACCATTTCACCCCAAAGAAATGTTCTACTGTCATTTCTTTGGTCACACTGAATCCATAGTGAACTTGCCCAGAGCTGATACACATTGGCAAAAGAATTGGCAAAAGTTGGCAGGGTTCATTGTTAACCAAGGAAAAAGATAGGCTGTCCTTATGGGAGTGGTGCTTCAGCAGGGTGCCCCTGTGAATGGGGAGACAGTGGATTGTCCCCCAATGGGTATGTGGTCTGAGGTAGCTTACCTCCTAGAGGACTGGGCCCCACCCCAGGACGAGGCAAGTGGAGGTGATATCTGAGGCAGTAGGGGTGGCCATTGGTATAGGAAGTAGATATTTTGAGAGACATAATGCCCATGAGGCAGCAGAGCCAGTGGGTTGGCTGCTTCTCACAGTATTAAAAAAGTCTACAGAAAAGAAGGACAATCTCCTGAAAAAGACCCAATAAATGGTTGCATGAGAACATGAGCTTCAAACTTCTGTGAATTCACTGAAGAAGGAAATGGCACTGATGCGAGAGAAGGCAGCATGAGAAAGCCGGCAGCAAGGTGCCATTGAAGAGGTAAAAGATTCCTTACAGAACTAGACGGCAGCACTGCCAGGTGTTCTGTAGGAGGAAAAGGCCATCAAGGAAAAAGATGAACTCCTGAGGGAAGCACAGGCGGAGGTGGCATGAGAATGCCAGCTGCAAAGCATTGAGGTGAAGGTAAGAGAGCAGCTGAAGACTGAGCTAGCATTGCTGTGAGGCACGGTAGAAAAGGTCAAGGTTGTAGCAGAGGAGTCACTCAGGGGAGGGGAGAGAATGGTGCCATCAGCCCCAGAAATGGGGAGCTGGGGAAGGATGAAGAGCTGGTGCCAGAGGCACACTGACCTCTCCTCTATTGAAAGCACACTGAGCGGTTGTAAAGAAATTAAAGACTCAGCAACTTGAAGTTCCCCAAGGAGAGGAGCAGCCCCCTCCCCAGGTCATGGAGCACTGTATGGGCCGCCCCTATACTCAGGCTGAGCTGGTGGATTTGGGCTCCCGGTTTAGGCAGAAGCTTTTGAAGTCAATATCAGCTTGGCTCTTGGGTCTGTGAGACTTATGGGGGGATGGAATTGTTCTGTCAGGATCAGAGACAGGAAAGCTGGCTTCCCTGATGGTTCAGCCCACCTTGAGGCAGCAGTTACAAAGTGCACATCAGACCCCAGGGAATCACTCCCTCCTTGATTGGCTTATGGCTGCACTTCATGCTGTGTGGCCTAATCAAGGTGATCTACCATCCTCTCTGCTAGATGGAAGATGTATGCTGAGCTCCAACAGGTGTTATGAGAGCTGGCATAATAAATTCCATCTATAGTCCAGAGAATCATGGCCAAGATTAAGAGCCTTTCACTACTGGGATGAGAAATTTTGTTCTTCAAAAGGCTCCCACATCCCTCTTTGGGTCTCTAGTGGCCATTTTCTCCCCTCACTTGGGGAAGCCCATAAGAGAGGTCAAAGGTACAGTAGCAGATTTAGGAGAAGCTGAAGCAATGAGAACATGAAAAAAGAAATAAGGTCTGGTACTCACAAGAAGAATTTAAAGGGCCCCAGGAAGGTTATGAGGACCCAGATGTGTGTTGATTTAATACAGGCAGGAACAGATGGAAGGAAATTAGATGGGAAGTCAAATAGGATCTTACTAGAGCTATGGCAACACTTAAACCAGAGCAGCAGTTCCAGCCATTAAGACCAAAGAGGCAGAGGTCAGAGACAGAGCCATAAATCTGACCTGTGTGTTTGCAAGACTTCTTGCTGGAAAGTGAGCCAACCTCACTCCAGCCCACAAAGGAAGATGATTGGGAACATGATTTGACTGAGGGGAAGATCGAGGTATCTGCCCTGAGGGACCAAGGGGGGACCAGAGGCCATATGTTGAAATAGCTATTCACTGGTCACCAGTGAACAAACACTGTGTCCTGGCACTGGTGGACACAGGGGCTTAATTTTCACTGATTCGTGGTAACCCTCAGTGGTTCCCCAGGGCCCCCACTATCATAGTTGGATAGGGGTGTAAGGCTGTTAGAATGAAATAAGCCCAAATCCCTTTGTGAATAGGGTATCTACCCCCAAAACGGTATACTGTGTATATATCTCCTATCCCTGAGTATATTTTGGGGATTGATATCCTGCAGGGTCAGTGGTTGCAGACCACTACAAGTGAGTTCAGACTGAGAGGACATGTGATGAAGGCAGTTCTGAGGGGACATGCTAGGAACCTGACCATAGCTTTTCCTGTGCCTCAGTGGGTGATTAATACCAAACATAAAGAGATTGGAGAAACTATCCAGGAGCTGGAAAAGGTGCATATTATAAAGCCCACCCATAGTCCTTTCAATTTCCTAGTGTGGCCAGTAAAAAAGCCAGATGGCTCCTGCCATATGACTGTGGATTACAGACAATTGAATAAAGTCATACCCCCTATGCATGCTGCTGTCCCTTCTATTACAGGCCTGATGGATACCCTCAGCCATTAACTAGGAACATAACATTATGTGGTAGATCTTGCTAATGCTTTCTTTTCCACTGACATTGAGCAGGAAAGTCAGGAACAGTTTGCCTTCACGTGGGAAGGATGGCAATGGACTTTCACTATCCTCCCACAGGGATACCTCCACAGCCCTGCCATCTGTCATGGACTTGTAGCCCAGGATTTGGCAGCATGGGAGAAACCACCAATGGTGTGGCTGTACCATTATATTGATGATGTCATGCTCATGTCTGATTCTCTTTCAGATCTAGAAGGTGCAGCACCTAGACTGCTGCAACATCTACAGGAGAAAGGATGGGCTGTGAACAGCACGAAGGTTCAGGGACCTGGTTTGTCTGTCAAATTCTTGGGGGCCGTCTGGTCAGGTAAGACCGAAGTGATACCAGAAGCAGTTATAGATAAAGTCCAGGCCTTTTCTACCCCTACAACTGTAGCATTGCTACAGGAGTTTTGGGGTCTTCTAGGCTATTAGAGAGTATATATACCTCACCTGGCACAAATTCTGAAGCCCTTATACAGGTTGGTACGAAACGGCATCAGGTGGGACTGGAATGAGACATGTGCATCTGCCTTTACTACAGCAAAACGGGCCATTAGGGCCATGCAGGCCTTGAGTGTGATAGACCCTTCAAGGCCCTGTGAGCTGGATGTTCATGTGACTGAAGATCGTTTTGGCTGTGGTCTCTGGCAGTGGCTTGAATGAACTCACCAACCTATTGGATTCTGGTTACAACTCAAGAAAGGGGCAGAGGTACGATACACCTTAAAAGAAAAACAACTGGCTGCCATGTATCATTTCTTGATGGCTACAGAACCTATCACTGGAATGGCCCTGACAAAGGTAATAACCACTATCCCATTTTGGGGTGGGTACGAGACTGGACCCAAAAGCCAAGGAGTGATGTGGCACAAACGCTCACACTAGCTGAGTGGGGTGCTTACCTACAGCAGCATAGTGCCCTCTCTAGTAGCCTCTTGAGAGAAAAACTCCAATGATTATTGAGGCCAGTGACATATACTATTGGAAAGCAGGAAGAACTTGCTTTGGAACCATTAGTAGCAGAGAGGCCCTATAGGGAGGGAAGAGCCCCTATGCCCAAAGATGCATGGTACACAGATGGCTCCAGCCATGGGCAGCCCCCAAAATCAAGGGCCATAGCTTTCCATCCTAAGACTGAGAAAATATGGATGGAAGATGGTGAGGGGAAGAGCAGTCAATGGGCAGAGTGGCGGGTTGTGTGGCTTGTGATCAGCCAGGAGCCCTCCCTTATAATTGTCTGCACTGACAGCTGAGCTATCAGGGCTTTACCCTGTGGCTACTAACCTGGTACCATGCCAACTGGCTGGTTGGTCACCGACCATTTTGGGGTCAAGAATTGTGGCAAGACTTATGGGCCTGTGGTCAGACTAAAATAATTACAGTATACCATGTGACAGGTCATTTGCCACTGTCATCCGCAGGAAATGGAGCTGATAAATTGGCCCAGATACGTTGGTTAGAAGGAAATCATGCCTCTGATATAGCCCAATGGTTACATCAGTGTTTGTTGCATTTGGGGCAAAAGACAATGTGGGCTGTAGCCTGTCGATGGGGCTTGCCTTTGACCTTTGAAGAAGTTAGTAGAGCACAACAGGATTATGTTGTATGCTCCAAAAGGGACTTACACTGAGTTCCACAGCAACATGGGACAATAGCTAAGGGGCCTGTACCCCTCGTCAGGTGGCAGATTGACTATATTGGGCCTCTACCTGTGTCAGAAGGATATCAGTATGCCAAGACTTGTGCGGACACAGCTACTGGACTTCTGGTTGCTTTTCCTACCTGTTGTACAGACCAGCAGATGACCAAAAGAGGCTTGTAGCATCTCTTTCTGACCTATGGCCACCACAGGTAACTGAGAGTGATCAGGGCACCCATTTTACTGGACATACACTGCAAGAATGGGTGGGACAGATGGGAATCTAATGGGAGTTTCGTGTGCCATACAATCCTACCCCATAAGGCACAATGGCTTGTTAAAATCTGGACTAAAGGCAGATACCAAAAGTCTGTGGGGATAGTCAGTCCGCTTATGGACCGTGCTATGGCATTTGAATGAGAGACCCTGAAAGGAGCACTTAGCCCCATAGATGTGTTAACACATATGGCTGCCTCCCCTAAACAACAGCAAGTACAAACCAAGGGAGAATCCCTGAAGTTGAGGTTCAGCCACCAGAATAATATCTTGCTGCCAGCACCAACTGCACTGAAGCCCAGAGACTCCATTGAGTGGACATGGCCTTGGACCTTTTGACACATGGACCAACGATGGCTGGCTCTCCTGGCACCTTGGGAACAAGGCCTGGAAGCTGGCCTCCTGTGTATTCTTGGACTAACAGCAGAGTGGCCGCCAAAGTTCACAGTAGTATATCCTGAGCAGCCTGAAGGTAGTAGCATCTCACCGGGGAGTTTTGTTTTATCGTTATGGCCAGTGCATGCACCTCCAGTAGCACTATATATAGACCCTTCAGTAACTCCCATGGGGAAAGGAGTAAAAGTATGGTATACTAGACCTTTAAGGGACCCCCTTCCTGCTACAGTCCTATCACAGGACCACTCTCTTGCATGCATCCTACCTGATGGACAGGATTTGCCAATGTTGGTATCATTAAAATATGTGTCTTATCGCCCCTAAGGTCTTTGTGGATTGGGAACCTCCTCTGGCTTGAGGACTGTTAAAATTTTTGTTCAAAATCTTGTATTTTAATTATTTTTATTATCTCTATGTTGTTTTTATCCTTTGTTGCTGTTGTGGAATCTGGTTACAGTGCTCCAGCTTTCTTGCACGGGGATCATTACGGAAGATGGAAAGTGTGTAGATTGTAGGGCGAGAATCCTGGAGGGTGGAGTGTGGGGAAGCTGGGGTTCCTATGGCCAGGATCCTCACTGAATTTAAACCACTTGATGATGTAACTGGCCTGTTGTTAGGCTACTGATTCCACACCTTTAGGCAATAAGCTATTATTGCACTATATAGAGAGCTCCGCCTAGTGGTCTGGGCAGAGGCAGAGACCCTAGTGCTTGACCTACTGCTGGAGATCAAGCCGGGCAATAAACCCTTTCACCCCAAAGAAATGTTCTACTGTCATTTCTTTGGTCACACGGAATCCATAGCAAACTTGCCAGGGGTTGAAACCCATTGGCAAGACAGTCCTTTACAAATGTGTTGGAAAAAAAGAACACTTTCTTAATCAGGGCTTCTCTTCAACCTACCCACATTATAACCACCCTTTGATCTTTTATGACACCTCCCCAAATGCAGAATCCTAATATCATTCCCTTAAGTTATAACCTGGTGATCACCTTAGAATTGCAGTACCCGGGTGACTGAAAAAATATGGATGGCATTTGATAAGGGAAAGAAAAGAGAGAGAGAGACAGTTGAGACAGAAGCTTAAGAAATGATACCATATTGAATACTCAAAATATTCTAGTACAGTAGATATAGTGTCACATTTTTATCTTCTACTTCAACATCTTTTTCTTAAGGGAAGGGGAAAAATTAAAGACCAAAATATTATCCTACTTGCAATGTAATAATGTTGATCTGAAATAAAGAACCATAAATATATATCTCCTCATAGGTTACAAATCAAATCATTCATTGCCTTAACTGGTAAAGGGCTTATTACATAATCATACTATTTTCCAAGGTAATATTGTTCATAGTTTTGCTGTGCTCAAGGGCACTGTGCGGAAGAAACAGGAGTAATTAAATCAGGAGCTGCCATTCTGAGGCCATGTTAATTCAGAACTTAATGCTCATCTCAAAAGGAATATAGGCGATGTATTAGGATCTTTTAAAAAGTACATGTCTTGCCAATGGGTTTCAGCCCCAGGCAAGTTCGCTATGGATTCAATGTGACCAAAGAAATTGACAACAAACTGTTCTTGGGGTGAAAGAATTATACCCAACTTTATTTTCACTGTGGCAGGTCAGTCACTAAAATCCCGTTCACTCAGAGCGAGTCTGTATGCAGCAAGCCGGTCTCTGCCTCTGGGCTCCTCTGTCTGTACAGTTGTCCCACACTGCCATCCTCTGGGCCTCTGTCCTTGGCACTGCCACCACTCTAGCCTCTGCTCTCCTGAAGCCTTGGAGCCATGCCACCATGTCACGCCCAGAGCACTGAGCAGAGCTCTTTATATAGAGTCAACAGCCATGTATTGCCCACAGGTGTGCAGTGAGCTAGTCAACCAGGGCCAGGTGAGAATCCTGGCCTTAGTAACTCTCATTTTATCCATAGTACATTACACAAATTCAGCTACAAGACTGATTAAACTGTTCCTTTTAAATACAAATAGGAGCCACATTTTACTTCCCCCAAAAATTTTATTTAATACCCTTTTTATTTAATTATTTTCGATATGTTTATTGCTTTAACAAGTGTCATCATTGTAGTGGAGTCAGGCAAATAAGCAGAAATTAATTTAAAAGTTATCATGTACTGACATATCAATGCAGAAAAACTTTTAGGAGACAAAGAGAAATGTATGCTTGGATATTGTGTTCCTTGTTATCAAAATTTGGCAGTAATTTAATATCTCAAAAGGTATTTGAGTTTTGTCTATTAACAAGAAGAAAATATGAAAAAAGGCACAGGGAATGAATGAATGCATGAATAAGTGAAAGAGTGTAATCTGACATGAAACAAAAAGTATGAATGTAAGTTTGTGTGGATCCCCTTATATATATATTCAGTACTATATCCAAAAAACTATGCCCTTTGTAGTTATCATCTGAGGGCAGCAAGTAAATACTATTATTATTTCATATAAATGAAAACATGTAAAATGATCAGAGCAGATGGAGTGTTAGTACAAATTATTGTCAAAGGTTTTTAGACTTAAGGTCTACTTACTGACACAGTCTTGGCATTTTAATCTTATTTATAGAATTAGGCAGATATAGGTAGCTAACTTCACATATTCCAGTAACTTCAATAAGTTCCTTTTTTTCAGACTCTCTTTTAGATGAAAAATTTGGGAATAGATTTTGGAAAAAAAATATTTGGTAAAATATTGACCTATCTGTAAGCATCTAGCAAACTATTGACAGCTGGAAAGTATCATCAACCCAGTTTGCATTCACCTGTTTCAAATGGCATACTTTCTCCCAAAACCACATAGACACATTTATTAATTTTTGAAGGCTGTGAGTTATAGACTCTGTTTAAGACTGTGTTAGGCATGCAAATTAAAAGAAAAAAAAGCTGACAATTGAAAACTAATTTTATGGTATCTAAAATACTTGCTAAGCATTTCAACTTAGAGATAATTTATTCAGTATGTCAAAAATAACTATACTATTGAACAAATTTTATATGTAAAATCTTAATAAATCTAATTTTATTTTATGTATTTAGGGAGTGGATAACATTTCACTCTCCATTCTTTTTGTTGTCTGGTTAAATCATGGTAAGAAGATATTGTGATATCAATTTTCTACATTTTTCTCACCAAATATATCATTGTGACAGAGATTGCTTTTTTCCACCACAATCATTATTTAATTATTTCCTTTAAAAAACAGAACAACAACAAAAACAGCAGCTGGACAACAGAACTCAGCTAAACTACCCCTTCAGTCTTCCTTGTAGTTAGAAATGGTACATAACTCTTTGCTGAATGAACGTAAACCAAAGTGATATTTGTCACTTCTATGTTCAGATGTTATAAAAACTGTGTACCATTCCTATACTGCATTTCCCCTCCTTGCCAGTGGAACTCAGTCATGGTAATGACCCAGCTTCAACCAGGCAAATAACAGTGACCTAGGAAAGTGGCTGGAAACTACAGCCTAGAGGCCAAATCCCTCCTTCCACCTGTTCTGTTTTGTTTTATTTTTAATTTATTAGAACACAGCCACAGTCACTCATAGAGTCTATGGTTACTTTCCTTACACAGTGGCTGAGTTGAATAGCTATGCTGGATACCATATATCCTGTAAAGCCTAAAATATTTACACTCTATCCTTTTGTAGAAAAGTTTGCATAGAATGTCAGTACAACAGCCCAGGTTCCTGGATGAACCCTTTGATTAAGCAGAGCTGCATCACTGCCCTGGACTCCTCACTCCAGGAGTATCATGAATGACAAGTTTATTTTTGTGAAGGCTACTGTATTACTGGGTCTCTTAATTACCAGCAGCTTGGTGTTTTCCTACACTGAGCCACTCCAGAAAGGGTATGCAAATGAACATCAGTAAAGACATAACAGAAGTCACCAAAATAATAGCTTGAGTATCTATTTAACAGTGTCCTAGCTCTACAGAATGACTACTTCATTCTTAAGAATTTTTCCCTTTCAGAATAAAGGGAATTAGAGAGACAGACATACTGTTTCACAAATTGGAATAACAGTACATTGTTCGATTTTAAAACAGACTTTTGATGAATATCTCTTTGAATTTACACGATATATGCAAGTAATATAGCTACCTAGTGGAATTATGTACTCATAAAGTATATGGTACTATGTGCTCATAAACTAAATAACAGACCACAAACAATGATCAAAAAACTATAACAAAAGTTTATTTACATGTTAGTCACATCTGTTGTTTACTTATGAACAATATAATGTGACTGATTGAATTAAGGAGAAAAATAATTTACTGATATTAATTTAGGCAGTTCACTGAATCTCCAAAGGAGGAAGAAACAGGTATAGAAAGTTAGCCGGAGGAAAGGGAAGCTGGCCAGCCTGGGCTATGGCCAGTAATCACTCACTAAACTAGTCTAGTGAAGATACCAGCTGCCAGCTTTCCCACCAGATGGCACACCTCGCACCATGGACATTGCTTGTTACGAACACTGTATGCCATCATTGGCAATGATACTACTGTTTCCCACTAAAACTACAGGGTGCTGCTTCCACTAAAGGCAGCATTTGGCTCCAAATGCATTTTTCATGGTCCCTGCTTCTTTCCATCACTAAACCCTGCATATGAGTCAGAGGTAAGAACCTTGGAGGGTAATTTTTGTGTGTTCTAGTTGAGAGGGGCACAACTTAGGGGAGGGAGTACATAGTCTTTTTTTGGTTTCATACAGTTAGAGTCAAACTCTCTACTTATATGTACAGAGACTTCTCCAAAGAAAATCAGTCATACATTAGGAAGTGAAAAGAATAAAGAAAAAAAATCCTAAGTAATGCAAACTATAGCTTCACAATGTTAATATAAATCTTATTTCCTATAACTTCACTCCCTGCAACTATGGTCCCACTAACATAATTCAATGATCCTCAAGCAAAACAAAGTACATCTCAAGGCTCATTAATTCCACATTCACTTCCAAGCCAAATATCTCAGGTGATAGCCATTTCTTTAGTCTCCTATACTCAAAAATGAAGCCCCCAAACAACCACAAACCAAAAACAAGAAGAAATTTCTCTATACAAGTAAGTACACATAATATGTATTGTATCTATTATATAAGAACAACATATATTTATATTATGCCTACCAATTATTCATTACATCTGTATAATATACACATATATATATATAAAACCATCTATATTATATATGTATGGTAATACAATAGGATATATAATATGATGCACATATATGTAATGAAACAGGAAAGAGATGCTAGTATAGGTCACAGTTCTCAGTTCTCACTTTACTTCTCTAACTGGTACTGGGGCATGGCTGAGACTTAGGATTTCTCTCTTATCCATTCCCTTTTCTTTTTTTCTTCTTCCTTTTTTTAAATCTTCAACTATTGCTTTAGTGAAATGACTTTTTATCAGCCTTAGACTCCTAAAACTTTGTCCCATGAGCTCTAAGCTACTAGTAAACTGCCCATACAGTGACATTGGTGGTCTTAAACTAAACAGTATCCAAATCACCCAGTATATATAGTTAAATTTCCTTAACCTAATGTCAGTGCTTGTTAATGAAGGAAGCACTCGAGGTTCCCATTCTTACCCCTTCTGTTTCCTCTTTTAATAGCAGCAACCTTCTTCCCTCTTGGACTCTAACAAAACTATAACTAAATTTCCTGTTTATTTTGAAAACAGGTTTTTAATTATAATAATCAAATTATCTATTCCAGTTGGCATCTTGGAGAAAAGGTATGTATATTTTGGTACTGAGAAAAATCATCTCATATATGGAACACTAATCTGAACAAATTTTGAATGTTCATTTGCATAGTGCCAACATCCCTTATTCTTTAATGCTATGTACTTTTGGACAACAGGCTATGTATATATAGTACCACTGGCAAATATCTTGAACAATTCCTGGCTCTGAAAGAAATTCTGGAAAGTGAAGCACTGTGGATGGACTACCATGATATAACTTCAGGCATTCAGTACAACCAGAGAGGCCTTCAACAATTTTTCACACAAAACGGTAGACATGGAATAGCAGAAACAAATTTAGAATAAAATGCTTATTTTCCCGAGAAATGTCACTGTCTCTACCTCCTGTGTCAAAAAAACACATGAACTTGTTGTTTGAGACTCCCTCAGCAGTGAAAGAATCCCCACGTCTGAGCTGACCCATCAGTCCCTTACCCAATGCTGTTCTGTGGAGGAAAATGGAACACTGGAAAAACCATTATTTTTTCCTATTTGGCTTTTTGCTCATACTATTTCAGTAAGTGATTAAAAGCTTGACTATTATGTTCATTTTGGCTTGTTGTTTTAATTGACCATCAAGACACATGGCAACTCAACTCTCTCCAGCACAGTTCTTGATAATTCTCTAAAGAAAATACAATCAACAAATGCCAATCCTGTGATGAAAAGGACTCTAAAGCAGTTATTATAATCAAATAAAGTGAGATAAATGTAAATATTCTTGAAATTAATGGGAATATAGGAGTTCTCAGCAGAAGAATAGAAACTATAAAGAAAAGAACATAATGGAAATTTTTGAACTGAAAAATATAATATCCCAAATAATTTTTTTGGATAGGCTTAATAGCCAATAGAATATATCCTAATATTCATTAGAATGGAGATGACAGAGGAAAGCATTGGTGAATCTGAAGACAGATGAATATAAATTAACCACAGTGAAGGAAGGGGAGAAGAAAAAAAATTGAAAGACCAAAAAGAAGAAAAATGGAGCACCAAAATTGAATTACAGGACAATATAAAGAGGTCTAATATTTTTATCATTGGAGTCCTAACAGGAGAGATAGAAATTGTTGAAGAATAGTATTTTAAGAAATAATGTTTTAAAACTTCCAAAATTTGGGAAAAAAATACACATTTAAGAAGCTCAGAGAATCCTGAACAGAATAAACTTAAATAAAACTATACCCAGGTACATCATAAACAAACTGCTGAAAATCAAAGATAAAGAAAAAAAAGAAAGCAAACAGGAAAACATGATACAGTTCATGTAGGGGAGCAACTATTAGAACGACTGCAGTTTCCTGTCAAAAACTGTGAAGTGTGGCAGTATCTTCAGTTAAAAGAAAAGGCAGCCAAGAATTCTATATTCTTCAGGTATGAAGCGGTAAATAAAGGATATTTCAGAAGCATAAAAACTAAGAATCTGCCAACAGCTGAACTTCTCAGAAATACTAATCTAAGTTCTTTAGGCTAAAAAGAAATGATCAGAGGAAGAATTGTAACTTCAGGAATGAATAGCAACAGAGTATCTATATAAATACAAAATACTATTTTCTGCTCTTAAATTTTTAAATATATATTATTGGTGAAAGAAAATTATAAAACTGTCTAGTGGCATTTTCAATGTTGTAGATGTAGTGCATATGCCAACTGTAATATGATGTGAGAAGGATAAAGAGAGTCATATGGTTGTAAGACTTACATATTTTATTTGCAGTGTAAATATAGAATCTATGGTACACAGTGAAGGATTAGACAAAATCTACAGCAATCACAAATAAAACTACAAAGAGATAGAGTCTGAAATCTAATATATTAAAATGAAACACTAAAAAATATTTAAATAATCAAATATAAGAGAGCAAAAGGACAGAAACAGCAAACAACTAATAAAATGATGGACTTAAATCCAACCATATAAGCAATTATATTAAGAGGAAAACAGTTCTACGGTTTCTTATTAAGTATATATTTACAACATGACAAAGAAATCCCACTCCTAAGTATTTAACTGAGAAAAGTAAAAACTATGTTCACAAAACCCTGCATGTAACTCTTAGTATCTTTACTCATAATTGCCAAAAACTGCCAACAAATCAAATGTCCTTCAACTGGTGAAAATATTTTTTAAAAATATGGTAATCCATACCATGGGATACTACTCAAAATAAAAAGGAACTAAGAATTGATAGATGCAACAGCATAATTTATTATGCTAAGTAAAAGAAGCCAGACTCTTAGACTATATATATGATTGATATATCTATGTACATAGGATACAAATGTGCACATTTATCTTAACCTTCTAGAAGAAGCAAAATGTATTTTTATTTCTTTTATTTTTTTAAGGCAACACAATGGGTAGTCTCCATGGGTTAGGAGTGAGGGGATGGGCTGACTACAAAGGGGAATCGTGAGGGATTTCTGGAGGGTATTAAAATTGATCTATAACTTGAGTGTGGTGATGGTTAATGAGCCTGCATTTGTCTTAAAAAACAGTATATCAAAATAAGTGAATTTTACAGCAGATAAAGTAAAAATAAAAAACAGTGCACTGCAGAAATATTCAATAATTTTTTAGCTATAACTGTTATTATTCTTTTCATAAGAATAATGTGTTAGCACATTTGAACATGGAGTGACATTTAAGTCCAACCATATCTATAAATTTTCCTCCATCTAAAATTATGTTCTTCTCTCCTTTGTCTATACTTCCAAAGTCCATTCACACATGTATTTGTCCAAATTTTGTTTATATAAGAAAAGTATTGAAATACTTATGAGGCAAGCCTTCTACTTCCCCTCTCGATTTTATAATTGGCCCATCAGAGCATTAATGAGCAACATTAATGAGCAGAAAGGGAGATTTTTGGAAGGAAGAAAGTTGGTTTTCCCTCATGTGTAACTTGCTTACATTGTCACTGCAAAAATTTCAATGAATGCAAGATACCATTTCTGAATATTAAGGCATTATCTGCTCAGGTGGCAATGCCCATAGGGACTGGGAGATGAATCCACTCCAATTCTTAGTATTCTCCTCTCTGTTATTAAATACCTTCAACTTCATTTTAAAAACCTTGTGAAACTGCAAATCCTACTAAAATTACAAACTGGCAACCAACCAATTCAGACTTTACAACTGGATTTTGGCTTCCTTGGACCTACAGCTGCATAAATTAAGAGAGTTATATGAAGTCCCTGGTATTCAATCTATGCTCTGAGATTAAATTGTAGGTGTTTGAATTTGTCTTTCTCTTTCTTCTGGTTATTTATAAATAGTAGAGGCATCCAATATACCCCTCAAACCTTATATTCTCATCTTCCACAAAAAGTTGTACTTTGTTATTGTTTTATTGTTTACTGCTTTTAATCAATGGCAGTTTGATTATCAAAGTCCATCCTTCAATTCCAGTTAATCATACATTATTGTTTAATTAGTTGCTTTACTACTGCATGCCATATGCTACCAAATTCTAATTATACTTGCTGGATTTTTAATTGTTCTCAGTCCCAACTAGAGTCAAATAACTAGTATCATATCATCACATTAAAAAAAAAAAATCTGTCTGCAGCCAACAACCATTCCTGGTATCTATGCAAGCTGATTCTGATTTTCAAGCAGAAAAAGTTCAGTGACTCTGGGAAATCTGGAGAAGCAGGCTGCCTTATTTTCTAGAGTTCAGAAAATAATTGGAAAACATGGGGAGATTGGATTAAAGATGGCAGCATGAAGGTGAGACAGAGGCTTCCTCCTAAAACCTCATATAATATGAAAATAAAACTACTACAACTACTCTTGAAAGAGCAAAGGCAAAGAGGATGGCAACAAACTGCATACACCTGGAGACAAGAGCAGACGTCACAGAAAAGGGTAACATACTAAAGCTGTGGTCCTGCGGGATCCAAGCCCTTCCCCCACCCCAGCTCACCAGCAGGAGGAAAAGGAATGGAGCAGGGAGGGAGTGGAAATGTGGGACTGCTCAATACCTAACTCTGGAGATCTGCTCTGGGAGCACAAACCTACATTTCATGGTGCTTGGATGATACTCTTGTAATTAGGGGGTTGGAAAGCTAAGACAGGCAGAATTCCTGGAGAGACTAAGATTCCACCTGCTTGTGAAAGTAGGGATCCTTACTCAGCTGCTTGAAGACAAAAGAAAGGCGGGCAGACTGAGAGACTTCCTAACAAAGAAGCCCTTAGCAAGAGGGCTGCTAAAGGGGCAAGGATTGCACAGAGCTTACTGTTCAGGAGAAAGGACAGGCAGAAAAAATTGTCTGGGTGCACGGTGCCCAACAGGTTGGGAGCTTTCACGATCTTCAGGTTCTCCAGCTCCCTGGTTGCCTACACAGCTCCAAGAACCCCTTCTGTGAAAGACAGACTAGTGTGCCTTTCTTCTGGCCAGCCCCACCGGGCTTGCAAACCAGGAAATCCTTCCCTGGTGTTAGGCCAATGAGAGGGAAGATCTGTCTACAGCAACTAAAAACGCAAAGCACAGAGGCTTATACCTGTGTGCTCAGCCCACTGGTTCAGGCAGTGGAGACAGGCATAGCAGCCAGGAACCAGGAAACAGCCCTTTCTCCCCCTGAGGCACCAATACGACTCCCCTCACAAACTCTGCCTTGCTTCAGGGGCTGAGCAGCTCCCGAGAGTAGAGCTTCTAGGCACTAGAGGGCGCCATACACAAATATAAAATGCCAAAGAACATGGTCCAGAGTAAAATTATGAATACAACTCCTGAGAAAGATTTAAATGATATGGACCTGATGACTCTCCCTGAAAGGGAGATCAAAATAACAATCATTAACATGCTCATGGAGGTACGGAAAGATATTCAGGAACATGGGAATGAATTCCGGTCAGAGATCCAATCATTGAAGAACACAATGGATGGTATTAAAAGCCAATGGATACGGTGGAGGACACAATAAAGGAAATAGAAACTAGAGAAGTGGAATACAAAGAAGCTGAGGCACCGAGAGGAAAAAGGATCTCTAAGAATGAAAGAATATTGAGAGAACTGAGTGACCAATCCAAAAGGAACAATATTCGCATTATAGGGGTACCAGAAGAAGAAGAGAGAGAAAAAGGGATAGAAAGTGTCTTTGAGGAGGTGATTGCTGAAAACTTCCCCAATCTGGGGAAGGAGACAGTCTCTCAGGCCATGGAGGTACACAGATCTCCCAACACAAGGGACCCAAGGAAGACAACACCAAGACATGTAGTAATTCAAACGGCAAAAATCAGGGATAAGGGAAGAGTATCAAAAGCAGCCAGAGAGAGAAATAAGATCACATACAAAGGAAAGCCCATCAGGCTATCATCAGACTTCTCAGCAGAAACCTTACAGGCCAGAAGGGAGTGGCATGATGTATTTAATGCTAGGAAGCAGAAGGGCCTTGAACCAAGATTACTTTACGAAGCAAGATTATCATTTAAATTTGAAGGAGGTGTTAAACAATTTGAAGATCAGCAAAAGCTGAGAGAATTTACCTCCCAGAAACCATCTCTACAGTGTATTTTGGAGGGACTGCTATAGATGGAAGTGTTCCTAAGGTTTAATGCTGTCACCAGAGTTAATAAAGCCACAGTAAAGAAAGTAGAACATCTAATTACTAAGCAAATGCAAAAAATTAAAATAACTATCTCCAAAGTCAATCAAGGGATAGACAAAGAGTACAGAATATGATACCTAATATATGAAGAATGGAGTAGAAAGAAAAAGGAGGAAAGAAACAAACAAAAAAGAACCTTTACATTGTGTTTGTAATGGCATATTAAGTTAGTTGTTAGACTTTTAGAAAGTAGGGAAGGTAACCTTGAACCTTTGGTAACCATGAATCTGAAGCCTGCAATGCCAGTAAATACATACCTATCCATAATCACTCTAAATGTAAATGAACTGAATGCACCAGTCAAAAGTCATAGAGTCACTGAATGGATAAAAAACAAGAGCCATCTATATGCTGCCTTCAAGAGACTCACTTTAAACCCAAAGACATACACAGACTAAAAGTGAAGGGATGGAAAAGATATTTCATGCTAACAATAAGGAGAAAAAAGCAGGTATTGCAGTACTTGTATCAGACAAACTAGACTTCAAAACGAAGAAAGTAGCAAGAGATAAAGAAGGACATTACATAATGATAAAGGGGTCAGTCCAATAAGAAGATATAACCATTATAAATATATATGCACCCAACACAGGAGCACCAGCATATGTGAAACAAATACTAACAGAATTAAAGGAGGAAATAGACAGCAATGCATTCATGTTAGGAGACTTCAACACACCACACACTCCAAAGGATAGATCAACAAGACAGACAATAAGTAAAGACACAGAGGCACTGAACAACACACTAGAACAGATGGACCTAACAGACATCTACAGAACTCTGCACCCAAAAGGAGCAGGATACACATTCTTCTCAAGTGCATATGGAACATTTTCCGGAATACACCACATACTAGGCCACAAAAAGAACCTCAATAAATTCAAAAATATTGAAATACTACCAACCAACTTCTCAGATCACAAAGGGTAATAACACAACCTCAGACCTCACAGGGTCAGCTGTGTAACAAAGAAACACACTCCCTGGAATCAATTACAGTAAGTGACAGGGAGTGTGAGGATAGCTCCAGGCCTAGGGATATTTAGAAAAAGTTAGACTGTCTCAAAGCCTACTTGCTATCATTTGCTCTCTTGGGTACATATTTATTGGGAAAATATTCACCCTGGTAGTCTCTCAAATTTTATGCTTAAGTGCTCTTTTGCATATATCTATAATCACTTACCTGGCTCTCCACTAGATTCTGCAGAAAGTACACTGGTTTCATTTATACTTCCAACTCATCTTTCTAGGGATCAAACAGTATCTGTTAAAAGCATTAACGTGTACACTGGCATTTTCACCTCACACTTCTCACACTTCTGTAAATGTACTTGCTTTCTTCACACAGATTCCTTTGTGGCCATTAGAAATGTTAGACCTTGGCCCCAGGACTAGATGTCATACGTCTACGTCAGTACACCCTGGAGCACAGTCACAGAGCCAAAACTCCCCAGTACTTGCTGGTTACATTTTTGAGGGTTAACACATCGTGTCATCCTTTAGAACACCGATGTTCATAAAAGTGGAAGGATGTCCCTGAGGAATAAACTAAGGAGGTTGTTTT
The DNA here is from genome assembly GCA_032199065.1 of Smutsia gigantea. NCBI lineage: Eukaryota > Metazoa > Chordata > Mammalia > Pholidota > Manidae > Smutsia > Smutsia gigantea. Next base: position 249,305 of record JAVSCE010010082.1, read on the forward strand.
GCATCGCTAACTGAAGGACTTTTTAAAGAGATGAAAATTCAGCATACAGTGAGCTGTTAGACCTACTGGGACAGGATGTGGCCAGGCACGTGGTCAGGTGAGGTGGAGAGTGCCAGTAGGTGTGGCTGACCTCTAAATCATGAATGTTTGCTTCAAAGCAATGCATTTTGCTTTTACATTTTATAGCTTATATAATTTTGCTTCTCTAAAGGAAGCATCGCTCAAAAAATGTGAAATTCCTCTAAACCCCACATCCTGGGATATACATGGTAAAGATCTGTCATGCCAGGTGGCCAATGAGACAGTGGACCTGCCAACCATTTTAGTCTATAAAGCTCTCTCAGTATATTACAAGTGATCTATATTGGATATGTCTTAATTGCATTTTCCCCATCCAGAATGTGCTTTCATTTAGAGTATCCAGGGTCTAACATGGATAATGCATAGCTTGACAAAAAGAAGTATGCCTTCAGTCCTCACCCTTTGTTAAGGTCCTCAGCTTTTTTGGTCAGTAGTTCTGCTAAACACCTGGGAATATGCTGCAAACTGAGACCACTCTTCTGTGGGTCTGCTGGTGAGATAGAAGACAAGTTATGAATGAATGCAGTTCCTTGTACCCTGAGGTAGACATGATGGTCAGTTCTCTAGAAGAAAGGAAAACTCACACTGCTGCCCATCAACATGTTAGAAACCAGGGCTGCAGTCACCCTCTCTGAGACTCCGAGGACCATGACTCTGGCACAGAGCTGTAGCAGAAAGGTGTATTACTCTGGCGTTTTAGCCGAACCTCTTCCCTGAGGTATATTTCCTACTTTGGTTTTTCTTACTTTCTCCTGGTTTGTCCACTGTGGGAAAAAGGTAAAGATGACAAGGAAGGCAAGAGTTTGCATGGTACATTCTAAGTAAAAATTTGTTGAACAAACAGAAATGTCAGTATTAATACCTCACATTTATATTGTCTGTCAGTTTTCAGAACTCCCATAAGTGACCTAATTTAATCAGTACTATTGTATCCTATGTTAGGTGAGATAAGATCACAGAAGTTCAGGAATTGTCCAGAAGCCAGGCCGGAACCTGGGTCTTACATGCCCAGCCGCCTCTACTCTCTGCCAGCCTAACACTAGGGCTTCCCAACAACCTGGGCAGAGGTTTGTGTCTTTAAAAAATTGTCACATTTATTTTCAGAAGTCTGTTTTTTATGTCATGAGGATTGCATCCTTAGGTCAAGGATTATATAATCAACAAATGATCTTTTATGTTTTACTTCACAAACCTCCTTTTCTCATCACCTTCAGCTCCTAAGCATAACAGAAAACACAGTTTTATCTTAGTATTCCCAACAGTGAATCATCTTATATTTTTAATGAAGATATAATAGAAAACTGCATAAAGGTATTTTGCCTACATATTTTAAAACATGAGATTAACAGTGTGTTATTCTTATTTTGAGCAAATTTTACTGTCAAGTTTACTTTGGCAAATATGGCAAATAGAAATTGTGAAGATATTTGGCAAAACTACAAGGAAAAAAAGCCATTTAGAACATCTTGGGATACAGTATGGTGACTTTAAGAACAGTAATAAAGATCCTATACTCTGAAAATTTCTTAAGATCTCTAATATATGTAACTCTGGTGTTCAGAGGTACAGAGACAGTAATAGAGGGCCATGGGCTTTATGTTGTGTATGTGTGTGTGTTTTGTTAATTAAATGACAAAAATCTTTTCATAATCTACCTTGTGGTATTTATATACATTTTTTAATCTAACATTCAGAGATTGTGTTGATACATACCCTTCCACTCTGTGTGTGTATAAATTTATGTCTATGCATGTAAATAGAAAAAGACTGGGAATATATGTTTGGTTAGATAAAAGGTTTTCAAATATTTTCTATTACTAAAGTTGAATCATCAACATCAAAATTAATATTCTTTTAATTAGTTCATATTCATTAACTTGAAAGAGTTTTTTGAATAAACTCTTTTGGAGATTCTTACCTTATTTTACACTTTTATATTATTTTATTTTGAATTATATTTGCCCAAGAATAGGTAACCTCAAATAACAGGCAGTCCCATATTGTCCAAAGAGAAGAAACAAAAAATGTTCTAGCCAACTGAATATTTAAACAGGAATGTGGACAAAATGGTTAAATGACTCTAAGTGCTTAATTCACTAAATTAAGTATAATACATATTACAAATAACATTAGAACATTCAGAAATACTTGGTTTTTTTTCTACTCATATTTTATAAAGCAGTCTTTTCAGTATCCTCGAGCATATCTTTGACACCTTTGTGAGCTGTCTGCTTTCCAGAGCACATCATTCCCATGCAGGACTTTGAGCCCATCACTATGCTGCTGCAGGAAAGCCTGTCCTTAGTACTGGCTTCCATGCGCAGCATGGGGACATCTGCTATTTCATGATCACATGGATAGATGGTCTGTTTCCCCTTCCCAAACATACTGCTTTTTAGAGTGATTGCTAAAATATCATTCACATCCAACTCTTATTATGAGGTCCTACGCACAATAATTACAGCTAATTTTTTGCCTCTTTTTAAAAACAGATCGTTTCACATGACCCCCTTGAAGCATAGAAACTAGGATAAATTGATGTTAAGTGGACATGTCTTCCCTCTTGCTCTGCCACCCCAACACAGTACTTAGTTGTTCAAAATAATATAATTGAGAGACTGCCCCATAATATGCATGACTTTGTTAGGACTTGAATATAAGGTGATTCCCTTTTTGCTGAGGGGTGTTGGCAAAGAAATTTGAAAGTTTAAACCATAAAGAACATGTCCACTCTCCACTGTTCTTTCTATTTCTACATTACCATTTGAATTTCACATTTCTTCTACTAAGGTTTTTCTATGTAATCAAAGTCACAAACCTGAAATTCTGTCAGGTGAAAGTCAAAGACTAGAGTCCAGAACAGAGTGACTGCTAGCCCAGGAGGCCAGTGGTTTTGCTCCCCTGTGGGTGGCACCTTGCTGTGCCCCCTAAGAGAGAGTGGTCACCCTTCTTCCTGTTGGGCTGTTATCTCCTGCAGGCCGTAATTACAGCATGGCTCTGGTACAGCAGTACAGCTGTGGGAATACAAAAACACAGTCCATTGACTGTTCCATATGTATATAGTGGGTGTGTGGTATGACAAGATTTAATGAGTCCTGGTGGCTGCTGGTACTTTGGGAGAGGTTGACACTTGCCTTTTCTTAGTAAACCATGGCCCCTCCAAACCAGGCAGGGTGTTGTGTTTTCCCTCTGTCACCAGCTTTTCTTATTGATTAAGCTTGTCTTTCACCAGGCTGGTCTTACTGAGGTACTTGAAACCACAGATAAAGAGGTAGGACCTTTATCACTTAAAAATAAGGACACTGCTTTGGAGTTTGGGTTGCTTAGTCTTTTACATAGTAAATGTGGTCAGCCTTTCATCCTTTTCCGTCATCCTCCCTCAGTGCTCATCTGTTCTGTGCTGCCTGAATATTAAGTGTGTCAGCAGATATTTCTAAGTGTCTAAACTTGTTGTGTGCCCTGTTTCCAAGGAAAAAGTGGCCCCACTATAGGCCTCCCTCTGGGACACTGTTGCTCAAAATTCCATTCCTTTATTGAACGTTTGGGTTGTGGCACTGTGCTCTTCTTCCAAAGGTGGGGCAGGACGGCTGGCAGAGGAATTAAGGATGTGGATGTGGATCCAGCCCAAGTGAAAATTGTCTTTCAGAAAAGTGGTGGAAGGAGGTCAAAATGCAAAATACCCTCTGTCATGCCCAATGTTGCAATAAATAATAATCATCCTTAGGACTTCTCTTTTCATCTTCAAAGCATCTCACTAATATTTAGTTCATTAGTTTTTCAACACCCCTGGAAGGTAGATTTTTATCAGCTTTACTTTTCCTGTAAAGAAACAGGCTGAGTTTGGAATAAGTGAAGTGACTTGCCTAAAGTCACTGGGACTGTCCCTCACTATCCAAGTGTCTCTGTCTTTCCTCTACTGTGAAATAATTCACCCAGACCATAAAAGTATGGGGATTTCAGCAGTTCCTAGAAACCTGTGTGATGCAAAAGCTAATGCCACTGGTTGCTGCTGAAAACACTGTGAAGCCTGACTCTGCAGCACCATGGCTGCTTACAACTGCAAAGCGCAGGCTGAAAACACGTAAACAGCTGTTGGGGGCTCGGGCGGCAGGCAGAGAAGCCGAGTGTAACAGAATAGGCTGCCAAATTCTTGGCTGCCATATGTGCTGTGTAATACTTGTCATCTCAAGTGAGTCATTAAAAGGTTTCCCCTTAATGGGGCTTTGAAGTGCTGGGACAGCTTGAGCGCATCTATAAATTGCCACAAACAGCCCTCTGACTGAGTTAGCTAATTGCTTGCTCTTTGACTTATTAGGATCAACTGAGTTAAATAATTTGTCACATGTGTGGCTCATAATAAATAATGTGACTAGCCAGTTTGTGAGCTGTTTTGGTGATATATTGTATCCCTCTTGGATGTTGTCACATGCAGCTAGCAAATGGGCTGTTTTATCCAGAGGACTATCATATCCCTGCAAAAAGAGTAAGTTCTGACAGACAATTAAGGAAAAAAAAATTTTTTAAGTCTAGCTCCAAACAAATGTGTTCATTTCTTCTTCAACCTTTCCATGAAACATTAACCATTGTTTTTCTTGGTTATTAGTCATATATATCACACATCATGTGAGTCATAGGCAAAAGAATATAAATAGTAAGTATTGAAGTATTATCATTAATATCCACTGATAAAATATTATCTGTTCTCTTTGTGAAAAATAAGATATCCCAGCTACCAGCCTGGTGGGCATCCTTAGTCAGCTCATCCCTGTGCTGGGGCCAGCAGTTTTGCTGTGGGTAAAGCACTGGGCTGAGCACTTTGGACCATGCCCAAGCATTGCCGTCAGTGATAGAAGACAGAGGGCAGTAAGTGGAAGAAATAGGATAGGGGGCAAAGGGAGAGATTAATTTGTGAAAGGGTATCTGGAAAGATAATTGTCCAATCATAGCGCAGGGAGTATGCTTTGCTAACTGGCAATTAGAATTAAGAACTTCATTTGCCCACTAAATAATCTGGTGCCAAATACTCCCTGCTCACACAGAACGATGATGTTGCCAGCACATCTGGGCTGGCTGCCTTTGATATCAACATCACATATTCGTAACCATTCAGAAGGAAAAAAGAAAATGTCAAGTGGCTTGTGTTTGTTAATCTTAGTCCGAACTATGTTCTTGGAGAAAGTACTTTATAAATAATAAGAAAAGAATTGAGTTGTTTTGTAACTGTTTTCTAAAAATCCTTACAAGAATACATCACAATTGGCTTTCTTTTATTATTAGCAACAAGCAGCTTACAATATCAATTTTACTGTATTTAGCATGGAACAAATATAACTGAAATGAGGGTAGTTTTGCTTTTCTTTTGTAAAATTGGTAGATGAGTCCCTGACGATTTCATAAAGAAGTAAATCTGTAACAAAGAAGGATAGGAAAAGTCCAGCTTACCAAAGGTTTCTTTTAGCTTTCATTTAATAGAATGGTCATTTATAATTTATTTATTTGTCTGTACTCCCAAAATCACTCACATGAAATAATGATACCCTAACACTTTTATGGCAATTTTAAAAATTAAAGTATGGCATTCTCTGTACATGTTACTTCAAAATTAATGTTCTTCTTCTGTTTTCTCTAATGACCCATTCTTTTTCTCTCTTTGAATATATTTACTTAGGGTTTTAATATATCTCTATGCTTGCACATTATCACTGAGACAACAGGCAATAAAAATGCCAGAAAGTCTCAAACAGTGAGGCCAAGAAGTCACAACAGGCCCCAGCTGGAGGGTTTCCCTCCCATTCTTTCCTTTCCCTCTGCCCCTTCCTGGCCAGTCCTTTCCTAGCCCAGAGTACTTGGTAACTCCCCTGGGTGTTCACAGTGTAATTAGGTAATGGTTTAAGTGTGTGGGGTAGAAGGATAGGGATCCCGGTGGCTGTGTTCAGTTTGGAGAGGCTAGGTATTTGCTTTCTCATGACCCACAGCTGTATTTGTTTCATGTACAAAATAGGAAATATCTATGCCCTACCCTGATAGTTACTTACCCAGCGTATGGCACAGGTGACATTATGAGCTCCCTGGGCCCTAGTCCTGTTTATTTTTGCTTATATAAGTTAATTAGTTGGTGAATTTATCATGTCTGCCTTCTTTGAGAAATGATAAAAAGAAAAATGAAATTATTAATATGGCTTAATTTAACTACTAGTGTGTTTTTCATTTGTTTTGAATATTATTCCTAAATGGCTTCTTAAACTTCATAGGCATGTCTTGGGTGTAACGAAAATAATGATTCTATTAAAGGGAGTATGTGTAAGGAAGAGTGTATTTAAAGATATTTATCTCAAGGTAACTGGCACTGGAGTATATTTCCTCTTCTTAAGAGACAAAATGTGCTGTGAGATTGTACACACACAGCCAATCTGAGTCTTCCTGTACACAAGCAGAGAGTCACGGTGATCATTTGGCTTGGATTGTTCTGCAACTGTGCTATGTATACATGTGTGTATATGTGTGCGGGAGAGAGATTGTAGACTGATCGGCACAAGCATATATTCTGCCTCTAAGAGTTGAGTGCATAATCATTGCTAAGAGTACAAGCTGGGCAAAATGCCATCCTTAGCTATCCTCAGTCATGCACAGTGGAAGGTGTGTGCTGGCTTTCTTACTCATTGTCCATTGACATAGCAGCATCTACAAAGTCACTCCTATATACACATCTGCCATACCATCACAGGGTTGTCACCTGGTGCTGAGGCGTAAGGAGGGACTGAAATGACCAGCACTGATGTCACTGCTCATTCCTGGGGAAAACAAAACAAAACACTATAGTGCGGCAACTGAAGTAAACCTTTCAACTCAAGTGCCAACAGTGGCACGTTGGCAGAAGCACAACAGTGTGTGGCTGCTTGTCATGATTCTTTTCTCCCCTCTGCCCAGAAAAGCAGGCACCAGGTGTGACCTGCTTCTCCTCACCTCAGAGAGAAAAAGCATCACTTCTTGTGGGGGTAGCCAGTGGCAGCAAACATGACCAGAGACCACGTCAGCCCTTGGCAGAATGGCCTCCTCCAGGGGACATGGTCCAAATGGCTGCCTCCCCTATGCCAGAATTTGAGGTAACTTACTGAGAATTCAGTCTGCCTGTGCTTATGAAGTAGCACAAAGAGGAAGAATGGGGCAGAAGTTAAGGGAGGACACCTCCTGCCCTTAGAAGGTGTCCTCCGGTGTATGAAAGGGGAAAAAACCCACTTAGCACTCCAGGATATTGTCTCTTGTCTGCGAACCCTGGATCCTGTGATTACTTTTTCTGCACATTTTTAGGTTTTTTATTATTATTTTAACATTAAAATTCATTTGCTGCCTATAAGCATTTCTATCTACTTTCCTCCCTACTGACAAGCAGGGGTAAGATGGTCCCAGGTTTTTCAGTGTTCGTGACCATGTCAGAAACAGTACTGCATGAACATCCAAAAACTGTGACTCAAAGAGATCACCAATTCAGGATACCCACATACCTGCCATTCACCAAAGAGTAAGATCTTGACAGCCCTCACCAAGCTTCAAAGAGAGTCAAAAACCTATATCTGCCTCATATTAGGTCACCAGAGAGAAACATACCTGAGCCATGTATACATCATCTCCTCCCACCTGAATGGGCTGCCCTAGGTTACAATTTCTGTATGCATTTGCCTTTTATTTAGGGATGCTATTTAGAAAAAAAACAGAGGACAAAAAACAAAGAAACACTTTAGCATCTAGGAAGACACCTTTGAAAACATTACCCATTTTGTTACTCAGTATCCTTGTATGAGAATTCATGTATCTTGTGCCATAGGAAAGCCTTCCTAAAGACCCAGTGTTTCCCTCCTGTTGGAACAGTATGAATCATATAACCCAGCAGGTGTCCCTTCCTGCCTCAGTTTCCTCGTCTGCTTGTAGACTAAAAGAAGCTTGATGTGCACACATTTCCTCCACTATCGCCACCTGACTTCAAGTCCCTATTTTCATATTTCTTTATTCATGTTATTATTTCAGTTGTAAGATCTCACATTAGAAGATGTCTTAAATCAGTTTTAGAAAGAAAGTGGATGTAAGTTGTAATTAATTTAAAATGAATATTTTAAACTTAAAATATACATGAAGAGTACTCCTGATATTTTTCATTTTTATTGAGATATAACTGGCATAGAGAACTGTGTAAGTTTAAGACAAGCAACATGACTTAACTCACATATATTGTGAAACGATTAGCACAGTAAGTTTAAGTTTAATTAACAACCATTGTCTCATACAGATACCAAAAGGAAAGAGAAAAAAATTTTTTCCTTGTGATGAGAATTTTAGAATCTGTTCACCTAGCAACTTTCAATATATCATACAGCAGTGTTACCTACAGTCATGTTTGTACATTATAACCCCATTAATTACTTACCTTATAACTAGAAGTTTATACCTTTGTACTCCTGATTTCAAGTAACATACAAATATTGCTTTATAAGATTCTGGGTTCCATAGCTACTTTACTTGAACATTACATATCTGAATATACAATCATATTGTAATATTCTCTGTACATTCTACAGCTAGTAAACATTTATGTGTAATCTTTTGTAGCAGAACATACAGGAAAGAGCCCTAAACTTGATTCAGAGATTTAGGAATGAGTTTCCAACTCTGCCACTTTTGGCACCTTTGAGATAAATTTAATCATCTGTAAAATTCTTTAACTCAAAAAGAGTTTTAAAAATTATTAAATGAAGTAAGGAATGTAAGAATGCCTACCTATCCTCTGCAAAATAGTTTTCTCTGTTTCCTTCCATCCATCCTTTTTGTTTACTGGGTTGGAGGCAGTCTTGTGATGAAGTGTACTCAGCTTACGAAATTCAACAGTTTAACTCAAATCACTGCTGTCTCCCCTGGGTTATCTGTATATTCACCCCATATTCACTTCACCAGTACAGAAAAATATTTCTCAGGTTCCCTGATTACATATTTGGAGTGGACTGGCAAATAAATTTGTAGTTGCAGAACAGTTACTGAGAGACAAAGTTAACACTTAGAACCCTGCCTTCCTAAAACTGTCTCACTGGGGAGAAAACACAGACCATAGGTGTGCAGGCACACCTATAATTAATGGGCTAATTTGTGATAGTATGTTTCTCCCACTGCCAGACATTCTGCCTTCTGTTATCTGTGTTCCTGAATGTGTGTTTTCTTCATTATTTCACCTCTCAGCCAGTTTTAACTTTTACTCTGATTTTTTTCTCAGAACTTTGGTTTACTGAAGTATTTTTATTAAACATCTTAAAGTCATAAATAATTCAAAATTACTCAGGCAATAGAGGGAAATTTCCTCTTATATCTTTATCCTCTAAGATATGCATCTATTTGTTTCTAAGGACCTTTGTGGTGGGGACCTTCTTGTGCAGTGCTTAGGGAAGGCTTTCAGGTTGGGTGGGTGTGTAAGTTGGTGGGTGTTGGGATAACCGGAGTTGTGGTGGTCTGAGTGCACAGTGTTGTGGAACTAAGATGAATAGATTTTAGGTTTTGCCAAAATTGCTTCTATCTCTATTTGTCCACAAGCTCTATCAAATCTGTCACACATAACCTCATTGTTACCTTTTAAAACTCCTGCCTAATTGCTTCTATTACCCTATAATACTATAAATAAAAGATGTCTTCATTAGTGTTTCAGCGGAATGAAACAAAGTTTTCAGGAAAAACCCTTTTTTCTTCTTTATAGAAAATATGTAAAGATTATTTTACAGGACTGCTTTAACCACTTTTTAAAGTAAGACTTGACTCTCCTAGCATTCCCTTTAAGGAAAGACAGTATTTGAATATTTTAACTTTAAAAATAATATGGTTACCAAAGGGGAGGAGTGGGGGAGGGCAGGTGGGGAGGGAGGGAGCAGGGGATTGTGGGGTATCATGATTGGTGCACACGATGTGTGCGGGGTCATGGGGAAGACAGTGTAGCTCAGAGAAGACAAAAAGGGACTGTGGCATCTTACTACACTGATGGACAGTGACTGCAATGGGGTATGGGGGGGACTCGATAATGGGGGTGAATGTAATAACCACATTGTTTTTCTTGTGAAACCTTCAGAAGAGTGTATATCAATGATACCTTAATAAAGAAAAAGTAAAAAATATATATATAGTAATTTACAGCTATTTTGAGGTGAAAGTAATTTTTATGTATTAAATTAAACTATCAGGAAGGAACGCATAGAAATCTCTGTAAAATTATTGTCAGTAAATCTGGAAATGTGACTAAATTTGTCAGAAGCCTACTTTTGCATAAGCTGAAAGACAACACTGATTCTTTCTTAACTTTTTTTGGTATTAATTACCGATCAATGTATTATAAACTAAGAAATACATTTGTGTTATTCAGGTGAGTGTGGTATGCACAGCACGTTAGCAAACAGTCCTAACCATGCAGCACATGCTGCCCAGAGGAACATAGGGGTATACCCTGGGCGCGGGAGCAGGTGCACCCCCACAGGGTCAGCAGCCTCTGTCCACTCAGCAGGCTTCTCTCTCTGTTTTCTGTGGAGGAGGATGCTGTAGTGTGGCCCAGAACTCTCAGTCAAACACAGTTAATGAATAAGGCCTGTATATTATAGTTAGTAATTTAAAAAAGAAAACTGAAATGTCTTCTTTGTCATGGTCTCAGCAGGTTTTAATTGTTGAACTTCAGTAAGCAAGTCAGAGTGAGCCACTGAACTGACTGCTGGTCAGGAGTAAACGGAGGCCTGCTTGTTAACAAATGGCAGCAGAATTAGCTCACTACTAACTACCTGCTTTCTGTATGGCACTCAGTAGCTCCAACCACTTAACATTTTTAAGCCTTTTTTCCCCTCTGTAATGTAAACTCTGTGAAGCTCAGACTTTTTAAAGCATATACCCTTCACTCAGTAAGCTCGTTACAATACAATCTTTGTTCTCTGCAGCATTGCAGATTCATATATGTATATACACACATGCACTGTCTAATATTTATCTGGTCTGGAATAAGCATTAATCTTTAATTACTATATAAACATTTTAAACAGGTGTGGAATAACTGTACTCTCAAAAATGCAGTGTTTATCTCTTCACTGCCTCATGGCCTCGGCCCCATGGCCTGCTGGCTTCCCTTCCCTGTGCTCAAGGTGGAAATGGGGCGGCAGTGGGTAAGGGCAGAGAAATGTCCCAAATCCCACATGAATCAAAAATTCCCAGTTATAAATTATGCACCACCATAACATCCTTTACCACAGTTTGTGAGCCAGGAATTGAGTTGGAGGTAGTTTATAGCAAAAAAATGTGTTTTTTTCTGTATGGGTGGGGGTGGTGGTGAGGGGGCTAGGGGTTGTGTATATATCCATGCATTTTTCTTCTTCCTGTGGATTGTACACTCTCAGCCGCCTTTTCTCGGGGCTGCGCACGGAGCCTGTGGTGTGAGGAGATATAAAGCAGCATTTTTCTAACTGCCTTGGAAAACAATGAGGGCTCTGTTACCAAGAGCCCAAACCTCTACAGGCTGCCTCACGAGTTGGAGTGACTGGTGGAGCCCAGGTTCAAAGCCATTGGCTTCCAAGTGCTTTAATTCAGAATTATTTTTGCTTCTCTAGCCTCTACTTTTTTTTTAGTTAAACCTTGTGAGGCCTCCTTGTTTCGTAGGGAACTGAGCAGCGACTTTTTATAATTAGATTAAACTTAATCAAATGAAGACTTGAATATTTTTTAATGTCATTTAATCTCCTCCTCCTCTTCCCCCATGGATTTTATCACCCTGGCTTAATTTGTTGTGAAATTTCACCTCATTTTTGCCTCGTTCCATGTTTTCCTATTTGAAAGAATACAGGACAACAGGTATTTTCAGTCCTTTTTGTTCTTCCTTGAAATAAACACAAACTCAATTGTGTACCAGACATTATACCAAATAGTTGTAGTCTTTCTACTATTACAAATCTACCAAGATGGAGAAGTAAAAAAATGAGATCTGAAATAAAAAATTCTATAATCAAGGGCAAAACAGAAAGAAAAGGTTATAAAGAAACTCTTAGTTAAATATTTCTTACAGAAATCAGGTTATGTCTGTGGTAGGTAGGCTGTTTGAGTTAGGGTATTTTGGTGGCATCACCATGATCATACTATGAAGGGGGAGATATTGATGAGTGGACCTAGTAAGCATGGATGACGGAGTTTCTATGTGCCAGCAATAAAAATGTAGACATTCTGTCTTGTCCACTCAAAATTTCTATCTTCTATATTGCAAATGAATTTGAAAACAAGGCAAAGGAAATATGAGTTCAAAATATTTCTTGGATCCAGCATTGTTGTAAGTTCTAGACAGTATCCAAAATTTGACCTTATTTTGAATCTCTCTATGCTCTTGGTCTGGAGGGAGCAGGCAACAGAGAAGCATCAGGGGTTTGCCGCTTCGCTTCGAGTTTGACAAGTGTACTTTCTACTCCGACGAAGGCAAGATCAAGTTTCCAATTTGTTAGGCTGAAGGCAAGGGGGTGGTGTACTGATGCGTCTGTTTCTGGTTTTTAAGTGGTGTTAAAAGGTCAGGGTTCACATTTTTTCCATTTTATCCTGAGTTCATCACCAGCAAATCCACCTTTGCCGCATTCAGTACACACTAAATGAATGAAGACCAGGAATGGCGATCACAGATTGGTTTCCACCCCTGGGTCTGTGTTAACATCCGCTATATAAAAAAAGTTCATGTAATTACAGATTGACCTATTGCTTCATAGTTTTTACTAGTAGTCTGATAATTAAAATGTTCAGTTAACATTTCTTATAGTAAAAATAAGTAATTTAATCTTTAAAAATAAGAGTTGAATGCTGTTTTATTAATTTATCCGTTTTCCTTTGTCATGGTTCTTTAAATTTCCACTGCTCTTTTTAAAGCTCTGTTACAAAGTACATTATGAAAAAATACATGGTATTGCAATTCCCTATTTTTTCTAATACAGAAATTAACAATAGCTTCTCAAATCCCTGCTTTGAAAGCTTAATCAAAGTATCATTCCTATATAGCAATACCAATACAAATAAAAAAGTTTACATAAATAACTCTTTGATATCTACATGTTTTATCTTCTTGAGATAGTTTTTGAACTGACAATAAGCCAGAAAGCACATTTCTTATTTTTAAAAAGTGACTTAAAATCTTTATAAAGAAAATGTTATGACCTTGCCTCTCTCAGATAATTTAATTTTATCAATTGAAAATGACCACTTTTTTTCCTTCTGGTTTATGGGCTAATTTGTTTGAAATTGGTTAATGAATATTTAAAGATTCACACTAGAAAGTATGTTATCAAAGTTGTTTTTTCATTTTATGATAACTTTAAAGGTTAGTGATTTGTGATGTTGCTAAAATGCAGATATGAAGGAATGTACATTTTGTAAGATGTTTGTATTTTATCAACAAATATATGCTTTACAACAATGGGAAAGATAAAGTGATTTATAGGTTATCAAACTACTACAGTGTTTGCATATATATTAAGATATTCTTATTGTATGAGCTGAAGCAAACGTAAACATGTCTAGATTTTTTAGGAGGTGACAGGATCTTTAAAGTACTACTAATAAAATAGCCCATTTTCTGGCTTTTAAAGTGTTTTTTTTTAAAAAGCTACCCAGATACTTGATGTAAATTTAGAGGTGTTGAATAAAATTATGAGATTTTTCCCTCCTTCCTTTATTTATATTGGAAAATACACACACACACTCAGAATGCTTTCTTGTGTTTAGAAGTACATATAAGGAATTAATATGTGGACAAATCCCACGGTACTGCAGAGTTTTACAGCCACGCCGTGGTGAGCGCTGTTCCAGTCCGCCCTCCCTCCTCACAATAAACAGGAAAATATACCCTCTGAGGTAAAATCCTAAAACTTTTTTTTTTGTTGCTAGAATTTTTTCTACGGTAGTTTTACTCAATATGCTAAAGGAAACTCATGATTATGTATGATTATAATCCCTCCTAAGAGCTCACTGACATACTCAGTTCCCTGTTGAGATCTCTGCCATTTCTATGGGTACACACATAATAAAAGTCATTGAAACAACAGGTAACAGAAAGAAACTTTTGAATTTACTAACTAAAATCAGATTCCCTAAAAATTTTTTCTTCCTTGTCTGCAGAGTAAAGATACAAGCATTATTTCTTACATGCTAAAAAAATAGAATATTGTAACTATTTTAGCTTCTAAGGAGATACTACTCACACTAAATTGCCTGTAACTTCTCTAATATTTAACTTCTCTCAGTGTTTTGTGTAAGTTACTTATGCAGGTTTTATATTTTCAAGAGAGAATGATGCTTGGAAAGACTTATTCTTCACAATGTCATAAATATTGTATGCATAAAAGTTGTATCTTTTCCCCAATAGATTTTATGTTGTGCCCATTATTTTAGCCTAAAGAAAGCTATTTCCCACTGGTACAAAATAATAAATCCACAATGTTTTACCTAGGAAAATATATTTTATGTTATTGTTAATCCAAGATCTTGCTGGGTGCCGCCGGGAAAGGTTCTTTGGCAGAGGCTAATTAGCACAAGCTGTCGCGAGTTTTGGAAATACAGACACCATAGACTCTTCTATGAAATGTCTGAACATTTGTTAATGTTGTTCTAGGTAATACAAAGAACTTTTTTGGATACCCATTTGGTACATTCAACAGACTCCTTTTACTAGTCTGGTGTGCTGCACCTGGCACTTCCTGCGGCAGCGACGTGTGAGTGTTCGGTGATGTTCTCCCGGGAGCCATGGTGGTGCCAGCAGGACTCTGCATTGTCCTATTGTCTCCCATCCATGGTGTGTTTATGTAAAGGGAGAACCACTATTTTAGTTTGAAATATTAAACAATAACTTTTATTTCTATTTCAATACCAATGGATCACCCACAGCCTCTAAAATAAATAAATGAGGTTAACTCATCAAACAAAACATTATTTTTATCAGCCTGGTTTATGAAGAGTGAGAAGTCCTGGTGTCAAAATATCTGTTCTTTCATCATCATCATCTCCCTGCTCAAGTTATTTTCTGTAAATCCCAGTTAAATACTCAAAGGTTTAAAGTGTAACTAAAAAACTTAGATTTTTAAAGCTGATCTAATGTTCTCTCTGAAGCTCTTTTATATTTTAAGGTTTGTGTAATTTCTCATTCTGTGTTCTTAAACTTACTCCAATAATACCTGCTTTTCAGTTTGAATTTTAACAAAAATAATTTTCAGCATAATAGACAAAATGTATTTTGTCTTTATAATCTTGATGAACTTTTTCAGAAGAAAAGTCAAAAAGTGTGTTTATAAGCCCTTTGACTCACTTGTGATCAGGGCTGAAGTGCATCTGTCCAAATTCTCTCACGTGGGCTCTCACAGAAGAGGACCGTGCCAGCAGTCGGGGGCTAATGTGGTGCCAGACCACTCATAGCCAGTTAGCTGATTTCCCTGTGACCTGTGTGTACCTCTTGTTTTTTTCACTTTTTCAGAGGAGAAATTGCAGAGATGACCATTTGTCACTGATTCTGCTTCATGCCCTGGAATCAGAAGACTTGGACTAGCCTATTTTATACTAGCAGTCCCGCCTACAGGCTGCTCTCTTCACAGAAACCAGGCTCTCCTGATGCCCCTCTAAAATGCAGAACCCAAGATGCTTACTGTGCAGGCTGTGTGGTACAACTGAACTGCCCCACTCGCCCCAGGTGCACTGAGCTGGGGAGGCCCTTCCTGGCTCCTGCTCCCTGAGAAGCCCACATCTCTGTAACAGGGATGATACCATTACCTGGGATACCATTCTGAGCTTTCTTGGCATCTGTTTTTTTTAGTTTATTCAGCATTTCAGTTCCCAGAGTTTCTGAATGATGCAAGGCTGACTTGCAGGCCACCAGAGAGAGGTGGACAGAGAGTGACACTTTTGGTGACTGAGGTCAAGGGATCAACATCATTTAGTTGGTATTTTTAAATATTGATTAGAAACTGCTTCAGTATATGCTTTGGCCTAAAGTAGAAACTTGAAAGCTGTGTTTTCATATTGAAAGGCTGTTACTTAATAGAGGTAATAAAAATAATCTATACTGCTCCAGAGGTCAAAATAATATTTTATAAGAAAGATTTTTTTCCTTGGTGTAAGACATACTTTTAACAACCAGAGTTGTTAATAATGACAAGATTAACTCAGGTGCAGGGAAAATAGTGGCCTCAAGCTAATCTAGTTCTGGAACCTTTGGAGTCTCAGTCCTATTTGTTCATTATGCAAACTGTTGTTGTTGTTTTGTTGAAATACGTTGCATCGTTTTTTCCCATTTTTATATGTATGTGTCCTCCTAAATGGAACATTAACTCAACATATGAATGATGAGCGCAGCACTTCAGAGATGTCAGTCTGGCTCTGTAGTTCTTCCCATACTGAGCGTGCCTTCACCTTGAGTGCATGTTACCCTGCAGGTGATTCCTAAAACTTTATCCAATGAGCCAGCTCTAAAGCAGACATCTTATTTAATTCAACAGTACACTAACTGGAAGGCAGAGAAAAGACAGATCTTGTTTCTGTAAATTACACTTCTAAATGAGAGGCTTGATGTTTCATTGCTGCGATGGTGGGCTCTGGTCCCAGATGCAATAAATGCTCCTGTGCTGCTAATTGACCAGCAGCTACTAGAGCAGGACGAGAAAAGGCACCTTGCCTAGGTGGTGTAATCACAGTAAAAACAGAAACAGCAGGTTCTCACCGCCTTCCCATCAGTGTTTGGTTGCTGTGTGACTCAGCAAGTTGGGGATTTATTTAATGTTCTAAAAGTACTGTTGGATATTGCCTTCCTAATCAAGTTCCTAAAAACCCAAACCTGTGGACCAGGGCTTCCCTTTCACAGCTGACAACATAAGACCTTAGACCTTTCTGGTCCTTTTTGGGGGCAAAATTATATTAGTGAAAAATATCAACTGGTTTTTTTGAGTCAAGTTTATTGAAGTGTAACTGACATACAGTTAAGTTCACTCTTTTTGGTGGCTAGTTCTAAGAATTTTGTAGGTGGTCATGTCACCACCACCATAATCAAGAGACAGACCAGCCCATCACCCCCAAACCTCCTGTGTTTCTCTTTGTAGTCAGTGTCTTCCTGTCTCCCTGCTCCTCAGTCCTTGTAATCACTGATATGTTTTTTCCGCCATAATTTCTCCTTTACAGAATGCCACATCAGTGCAATTATATAGCAGGTAGCCTTTGCAGTGGGGTTTCTTTCCCTTAGCATATGCGTTTGAGAGTCACTCTTTAGTTGTGTATATCAGTAGTTTATTCCTTGTTTCCTGCTGAGTAGTAGTCCATTGTATGGATCAACTATTTTTTAACTGAAAAAAATTACAGAACCTCATTGTAACATTTTAATTATATAGCCAACTTTTATGCATTCCCAAGATTTTTATATATATATGGTTAAAGTCTGAGATCAATGTTTGGTTTTGAATTCATATATATTCCTTTTTTAAACACATTAGTCTGTAGGTGTTTTTGTTTTATTTAACTGTTATTGGTTTAATTAGTCTCTCATCCTCAGTAGAATATAAGGTCTAGAAAACCAGTGGGGAACAGAACAATCTTCTGGTCAGTATAGGTCCATCCATGTTATAAGTTTCTAGTTCAATCATATTAAACTAAGATTTTCTAATCTTCTAAAATTTATACTTGAGTAGTATTTTCTTAAAATAGGGATTTAATGTATTTGTAGGCATTTAATAATAAAGTATGATGTTCATTCTTTGGATACAATCAAGTGCTAAGATTCACAATTCAAAAGTGACTGTTACAAAGGCTGTGGAAATCCATCTGGGCTATCCCCTGATTTCACAGTCGGGAATCTCAGAGGGTGCTGGGGCCACTTGATAGGAGGGCAGGGCTGGTGACTCCAACTACTCTCCATCTCTCCTTCCGAGGTTTGTGGTTTTTTGACAGACCATTCAGAAACAAGGGCTTTAGGATCATTTTTCCTTATTGAAAAAGTAAAAACAAAAAAGGCAGATTTGAAGTTCAGTGTCAGGATGAGGCATAGGCTTGTTAAGGCAATTAGACTCTTCGTTGCACTTTTCAGTGGCACTTTTCAGTACAATTTTGCAGTTTTACACCAAACTGAATTATTTTGTTTCATTTAACATACTACATTCTAGCCTAATATGATCTTCTGCCTAAGAAAGTTTTTGTTTTATTTGTTCTCTGTCATGAGACAAATCTTGGTAAATTGTGTGTAGATGGCCTTTCTATGATCAGGGGCATTTGAAGAAAGCATTTCTATCAACAAAGCTGAAACAGCACAAGGATTCCTAGTTGGAGTTCTGTTTTCTGATAAGGTATCTATATCTACTGTGGATCTCCCAGGTGAGAGCTGTGTCTAGATGTCAAAGAAAATCATATAACAGAATGCCAGTCAATTTCAGCCAGGGCCTAGATTGCCATTTTTTTTTATAGGTCTGAGTACAAAGTTCATAAAGTAGGCCAGAATGTGTCTGCTCAGACCTGAGAATCTGAACCACAGTGCTCCTAATTTCATCTCAGCGCTATGTTAAAAAAAAAAAGGCGAAATGTGCCTGACATTTCTTCCTTCAGTGTAGCCTGCCAACACTTGTAAATTATCTAAAACCATTAAAATTCTCTTTTAAAAAGTTGAATGGATTTTTAACCTCCCATGTAGACACTAAGAAAAAAATAATAAAAATCATTATCTTTGTTGAATTCTCATAAGATCAATTGATAATCCTTAATGTTAATGATGTCAGGAAGATTCTACAGAAATGTTAAAACTGTCTCTAAACTTGCCAGTGAGAATAATTGTGGGAGTTCAGAAAGCACTGTCTCTGGGTGTCAGAAATGAACATTTGAATTTACTCTTCTCTTTCTCCATTACATTTATTTGCTTGTTTTTACCCCACTCAGTGATATATAATGCTGTCCGCAGTGAAAATGACAACCGAAGAAAGTAATTGAAATAAGTAAAATCTAAACCAAATTCTAGTGTGAAGTAGTAGAAAAAAATGACATGGAAATCTAGTGACAAGCAAAGCATTGTTATTGAAAGGTTTTGGAAAAAAGCCTCTTTCACGTTGCTGGCCCAGTTAGGAAGTTTGGTCCCTGGTACAAAGCCATACAGCTGCACACAATATAAAGGAAGGTTAACAGCATATTTGGTGCGTTTATAACTTCCCTGGGGCATTTTAACAGTAAAAATAGTGATTGTTAACCTGGTCCATCTGAACTTAAATATGAGCTTACTTTGCAAGAAATGAGGGGTAACGTCTAAGCACTTCTCTCTAGGTTTCATTACTGTTTGAAGATTTTACATTATGGCTCCTTTTTGTCTGTTTTTATATGTTTTATTCAACATGCTGAGGTATTTGGATCATAGGCTAATTAGATCTGACTCCCAACTCTCAGCTCTATAACTTTACTCTTATGTAGTGTGACATTATGTGGATGTTCATAAATATAATACACACTTTTTACTCTTCTAAAGTGTGACACTGATCTTCATAAACATACACTTTACTCTTATGGTGTGCCATGTTCAGAAATACAACAAACACAGCTTGTGGTGGATGTGGCAGTATTTACCTTAAAATGGGTCTAGCAAGTTTTTCAAGATGATTACAAATGGCTGCCTCAGTGTACTTTACTTACAATCACAAAAATTCAATTCCTAACAATGGCACCTTCTAGACCGTCAAGATGGTTGTAGCCATATTTATGACTTAATGAAAACAAGAAGTCCTACTATAAAATATAATAAATAATTCAAATGTAATGTATTATATTCCTGGTAATGCAAAAAAAGTAGAGACATCCCTCTTGTCCAGGCTGTGGGACATTTGCATTCTTCTTGTCAGTTCTTAGACTCACAAACAGGAAGCCAATATATTTAATCTTAAGAGACCATTCCTGATAAAAAGAAGTTTAGAAACACTTTCTAAATAAGACCATACTGTGACTCTTAGCCAGAGCCAAACTGCACTTTCCAAAGCGTGAAGAGCTGAAGATAATGCAACAGACATCCCTCCTCCAGATCCAGCCTACACACCCCCCAGAGTCCGCTGTCTCCAGGTGTACCCAGGCCTTATTTATTGTTCATCGGCATTGGAAGCTGTTGCTCTAGTAATCCGGTGCTTCCCATTATGTGGCTGCAGCTACATTCAGCATAGGGTTCTGTCAAGTGATTTCTTGAAATGCAAAAGCTGCAAGGCCCAGTTACATTCACTACAGTGATGTATGTTTTTCTCAATACCATTTAAGACCTTTTCATGCTTCATACCCTGGTAGTGAAGTCGATACTTTCTAAGACAAAGCCTTGGGTATGTCTCAAGAGGATAGATAGATTCGAATTCTGAGCACTGGTACTACTGTGTGTGCACAGTGTGTTCATTCCCTCTGGAAAGTACAGTGAACTCTGGAGAGAGTCAGAAATTAATAAGCACGTGGTACAACTACATGCATTCTGGGATTGAATTATTTGCTAAATTTCTTAGACTCTGAGTACAGTTAAAACTCATGAGTAGTTTTTAATATATTTTTGCTCTATCCATTGCATATAAGAATCAATGTCCCTCACCTCCAAGATAAGACATAAGGAATGAGTCTGTCCCTTTAACATGGCTCTATTGGGAGTGAAGTGGTGGGTCACAAGGGTGAGATATATAGGCGCAAGCATCAGAACTCCTGAGAAACAAGGAGCTTTTCTAAATTAAGCTCTTAAGCTAGCTGTGGGATCCTGGGTGGAGCCCCCTACTTGTTGAACCCTGTTGAAAATAAGAGGCTATACTCTATTGCATTTTGTCCAAATGAGCTACAGCCGTCATACTCTGGGCAGCATGCCAGGGTCACAGTCTTGAGCAAAGCTGGGGCATCCCCATCATAAAGTGAGCAGCGTCAACTGCAGCTGCAGACTATTAAAATGCAAATTGTGCAAATAGGTTAGTTCTCAGCCACTTGAAGAGCTAATGCCTACATCAGTGGCAAAGTCCTTTGTGTGGTAGCTGATGTTTTTAGAGCGAGGAGGAGTTTTCTGATTTATGGAATTAAAGGGAGAGGGTGTAGGTGCTGAGTTGTAAGTAGGAGTAGATACAGGCAACCTCAAGCAGGTAGATTATAGAGTTCAGCATTCTGTGACATAGCAGCAGGCCCAGGAGAATTACAAAGAAGATTTTCATTGTCAGCAACTTTGTTCACCAGAATCAGGAGTTAAAAATAGTTAGGTATTTTAAACACCATTATCACTATCACCAGCAACAACTAACATATTTGATTCTCCTAACCATACTCTGAAATACAAGACTTACACCCTGAGGCAGTCTGTGTACTTCCAGGGAGGCTTAGATTTCCCAAAAATATGCAAGTGTTCATTTTTCAGCCATCCAGAATCCTGGAGGATATTGAAACTATTGAGAGGTTTTGGAGTTGAGAGATGGAATACACAGGCACACTTAGTGTATATGAATGTCTGTTTATAAACCCAATCTCACAATGCCAAAATCTCCCCACATTGTACACACATGTATGCACACACACAAATGCAGGAGTAGGTGTGCATGTGTCATAGTAGTAATGACAGTAGTCATAGTAGAGAGAAAGAGAAGCATAAATGATACAATACCTAAAATTGGTTGGAAAATGAAATTTAAATTTCATTTTTAATGTTTCAAATTCTGGAAGGGTGAGTTTGTATATATTTTTTTTCCTGAAAAATACTGTTTCCCTGCCGCTCTGCTGGCTGGCCTCCTGATATCACACCATATTTTAGCTCACAGGAAAAATGCTTTCATTGTTTGGTCCAGCTGGATATTTTGCTTAACATATCCTTCAGGTTTTTTACCCTGATCTCTGACATCATTTGCCACTCCCTTGTGACAGCTGCCAGGATGACAGATAAAGGAGATGATACACTACCCTGACAGTGGCATTTCTGGGGAGTGGTATCAGCCACCTTTGAACTCATGAATTCTAGATTCCACAATCGTCCGTCTCTAAAGTAAGACTGTCTGTTCAGTGCTAACTGCCAAGTGTGCTCACCCTCAAGCTTCTTGATTTGTACTCTTTCTTTAATTAAAGTAGGCTTCCCCCCAATGATAGAAATAAGAAAGAAAAGGAGTTGAAATTTGAATTACCAAAATGTTACTTGATTGATGGTTTTAGCAAATGGATGGCAACTGGAGAAGATACTGAACTAACAGCTAAAAGCGGCATGGGGTTTTCCTCTGAATGCATTTGGCCCATGCCTTCCTTATGACAGATCACCAAGGCACACAGCTCCGAATGTCTTTCCTGACACAAGGTGGTGGAGTTGTGTGATTGATTAGTAGACAGAAAAAATATGGGAATTAGCTAGATATTTGTCATAGGTAAACAAAGTGAATGAGGGGTTTTTAAATGCCAAGTGAGTACCTACTATGACCTCAGTACTTCTGGTGTTTGTAGACAGCTACATGCTCTGGCCCAGAAGCACTTCATTTAAAAAAAGCATCCGGCCTACACAGAGTCACTTCTCATCTTCCTTTTCTTTATTTTTTCTAGTCATCTCTGTGATTTAGAGAAAGTCATCCCTTAGCAAGAACTATGATGATAAAGGAAATAGTCCAGCATATTATTCTGAGATTTTGAAGTGTTATCCTCTCCTGTAAACTTGAAAAGAAAATGCACAAATGAACATTTCAGGACATTGGGGATAAGGTTGTCTGTGAATGAGGCCTTCCTTCCTGCTGGACTTCAAGTTTCCCAGAATTGGGGAAACCAGTGTGTGGACAGTGTGTTCTATGCTGAATGAGGGTTGCCTTGCAATGGTGTTCTCAGGAATAACTTCCAGGATAGACTTCTTCAACCTTGCTACTGCTGACATTTTGAGCCATATAATTCAGTCTTCCCTGTTTAACAGCATCCTTGGCTCCTGCCTTCTAATAGCACACAAAACCCCTAACTTTGACAACCACAAGTGTCTCCAGACATTGCCAAATGTCCCTTAGGAGATAAAATCTCCCTCAACTGAGAACCACTGTTACACAAAGAGGGACGAGAGCTAAATAGTGCTGCAGGATGACATTAACAGAAGATGTTGGCAGTTTGTCATGAGACGTGTTGTGTTTGGTAAAAAACAACAATAAAAAATGAGTTTTTAAAACAGAAATCCCAATTCAGTACATGGTATTTTTGCCCTTCATTTCAGTAAAATAAAGCCACCAAGGTATACCTCAACAACAGTGGCCTCATAAACACACACACACACACACATACATATTCATCTTTCTCTAAGTTCTCCTGTCACATTTCTGTATATGAGAAATTGGTGTATATTAAAAATAATACTTTTTGAACAAGCACGTATTCCAGTTTTAAAGAATGAAATCGTTCCTGCTACCTAATTTTACCTGGGTGTGAACTTTTACAACTGAGATATTAATCCTTGCAAAGACTTTTATAATGGAAATGCTGACACAACCTTAGCTGCCCTGCTTCCAATGGCATCATTATATTATTCCACTCTTGACTATGTCTGTGTTCTGAAAACAGTGGCAGCATTGTCTGCCTCTGAACAGCACTAAAGGACTAAGAAGGAGAGGATTTGGCACTGATATCAGAGTGGGGGAAATAATTTGAAATAAGAAATACACCTTACATGCATGACTCATTCATTCAACTCAGAGGTTTTCTAAAATGAATAAGTAGGTTTGATCCACATAGGATTTGTATGTTTCACCACCCATAGTAACTCAAACTGATGATAATGCCTTCTGGTTAACATCTTCCAGACTATCTTAACTGAATCTTGAACTGCTAAAATGATTGTCCAATTATTAGTGTCTTCTTTAGTAAACTAATCACTTCACTGTAGTTTAATATTAGCTTAATATTTTAGTTTCCTTGTAGGCTTTGTAGCACTAAACATAGTAGATATGGGCAGCTTGAGGTATTTTTTTGTCTTGCCGCATATACATGGTCATCAAAGTGCATACACATGCACACGCACACCCACGTGCACCCTGTTACCTCCTTGGGTAATCTTGAGACAACCTTTTACAAAAAGACACAATGCTTTATGCCTGTTGTTGGCACTATTGCATGTCTCAGATACTTTTCAGAAGTGTGCTACGTGCATTTGCTGGGGAAGAAAGAAAAGAAAGGGAAGGAATTCTAACAAGGCCCACCTGCATTTTCTCTTTCTCTCAACAAAGACAAATGAGAGTATTCTCTAAGTAATAACCAGACTTCAAGACTGATAGCCACTTCCAATCCTTCCACAATCCCCAGAAACAGAAAAAATAGTTGAGGGTACTTAATAATGAAAGTCAAGATAAAACAAGTGAGAATGAGGAAGATAAAATGCAAAATTATCAAAGCATGAGCTATGAAGAGAAACATTTTAATGTAAGGGAAAATTTTGTGGAAAATGGGGAAATGCTGCTTTTAAACCAGTTTATTGTAGAGCACAGCAGGGTCTGGAAAAGAAAGTCTGAAGTTTTTCCACATGCACCTTGACTTTCATTTTTGAGTTCACTCATTAAGCAAAAAACATTTGTCATTATAGAAAATGTACTTGAAAAGTTTTGACCAAAAGGAAGCACCAGTAAATTGAATGTATGGTTTCAGTTTAAGTTCTTGACCCCCACACTACACATTTGTATCCATACCTTCATTCAGGAGCTTTGGTGACCACTTGAGAGAGTGCAGGACATCCCTCTGACTTTTCAGCAGCAGCTGCTCCTTCCACTATGTGACTTTGCACTCCAGTTGCCTCCAAAATTGTGGTGGGGGAGTGACAGTTACAGAAGAGACATATTTCAGGATGTCCACCATGGCTGTATCAAAAGAGAATATACTGTGCTGTCTAGAAACATACATTCTATGGCTCCCTCCCCTCCCTACAGAGGCTGTGTGTGAAGTAGTGTCGACTGAGCTGCGCAGCCTCTCTGGCGTCTGTGTTGATAAGAGCCAGAGACAGTGGCATCAGCTGCTGCAGAAACGGCACCGGTGATGACCAAGCGTGTGTGCACATGGACACAAGCGTGTGCAGAGCAGCATACCATTCTTTGTCTTCATTTGAAAGTGTTAATCTCCTAAAATAAAAGATACATGTTCTAAGTAAGAAACAGAAGAGGCACTTGGGAGAGGGAGACACGTATGTTACAGAAATGACAGAACATAGTCACCTCAGATGGTCATTAAAAACACTGCATGTTCTGTGGACAGGCCTCCACTCAAGCTTCTCTTTTTTAATTATTACTTCTTAAAACATGGTGCTTAGTGGTAAACACCAAGCTGGGTCCAGACAGCGCCCTAGCACTTAAATATTGGTGGTCACTTCCTTGTTAGCTGGCCTGTATATAGCCGTACACATTCCCCTTATTAAATACCTATGTTATGCCATTCCGTGTGGGCTCTACTATACAATGTGTGTTGTTTCAAACAATTAGATGCAGCATAGGTAAGAAATGAATTCTTGCCCTGAAGCTCCTAACTTTAATAAACTGTTATTTCTAGTAAGCTCCTTTATTATGATAAGTACTGTAGTATATTATTGTTCACCAAATGCACTTAAATATTTAAATGTTTAAATGACATCAGCAAACACCTCAAACTTATTTCCTGTTGCAATAAAATATATATTTTTTCTCAGTCTTAAAATTCTCCACATTACAAATAATATAAAGTTAGAAGACAGCCTTAATTACAGCTAATCATTCAGTCTTTCCCGTCATTGTTTGGAATAAATGTGTTTTCTAAATATTTTAGGCTGTTTTATGCTCCATTCCTCTTCTTTTTAAATCTAATGTGTAAGAACGAGTGTTTGATTGATGGACATCCCCTCCCACAATCCCTCCTGTAAATCTCTCAAAGTCCTTAACCTTGTACAGCCTGCTTGATAGAGCATTTGCTGTTGTTTATAGTCTGTTATCCCTGGGATTGGCTTTCCATGTAATAAAGTACTAAAAATCTCATAGAGTAGGATCAACTTGGGTGTTCTGTGGTTTGCATGGTGGTTGTTATGCCTAATTCCCACAGCAGAGAAGGGAATTAGAGGGAGCATCATAAAGAACAAAAGTTAGTGGGTTGCCAGCTGAGTAAAGCCCTCCCTGTGAACAGGTTTGGGTAATAGCAATATTTCTAAAAGGGAGGGCAGTGACACTTAAGTGAGGTTGGTCTTAGGAAGCAGTTGCAGGTCTGGATCCAATAATGTATCATTGACTGCGTCTGGAATAGATCGCCTGGATAAATTAAGTGAACTCTTACCCTGCTGGGAGCTTTTTTGCTGTGTGCTCTGTGCTTATTAGCCTTCTAGCCCCTGGTTTGACCCTGTTCCCTTCTTAAATTAATGCATCTCCAATTCCCTAATCTAGACATTTTTTTTAATCTCATGTTTCTTTGTTTCCACCCAATTTGAGGAAATAGCTGAGGAGTTTTCAACTATTTACCCAGAGGCAAAATTAACAGGTGCATTCAGGGTTAGTGTAAGATTCATCACACACACTGAGGGCCTGGACCCATTCCAGTTCTGATAAACAAGACAGCATTGTAAATTAACTGAAAACTGACAAAGATAAAAAGCATTATTTAGAGGCCTAGATAAAAGTTTTAGTGTGTACACATGGAAGAGCCTTCCTGCAACATGTATTTTGACACTTGTGTCCATAGTAATTAGTTTCTAATGAACAGAAGTTTAGTGATAGAAACTGAAGCTGAATCAAAAAGGGCCCATTTTAACACAGTCTGGGAATGTATTTACATCTGATAGCAGCTTGGCATAGGGAAGAAACTATTCAGAAGTTTGCCATCTGTTTGCTGCCAGTTTATGCCTTTATTTGGAGGTACTCTATTTGGAGTAGAGGCCCATGAGCCTGCGTGTGTATAAATGAGGAGAATTAGGAAGAAAAAGTACCAGGAAAAACAGGATGTCTCCGGTAGTCTGTGGTGGAGCACATAAGATTCTTTACAGGGAAACAACGGTATTTTACACGTGGCAAATGTCTTCAGGTACAAAAGCTCTCTAAGGCTTAACTTCCTTATTGTGAAAAATGAACTTCATATTTTGCAAAGAACACCCACTTTTTCTGAGCAATTCTGGCTCCACGAAAAGGGTTTTGAAACGTTCTTTGTTATATACAGAAGGGATTGCAAAACTGTGTCATAACACTGATGGTATTGCTGTCTTATATAATATGTCAGAGTGCTTCGATCTGAGGTGCTGGTTCTCTGCACATAATAGGGTAATTCTTATGGCACACTCTTTTCCAAATGAGGAGGTCATAACAAAGATTTAAGAAAGTCAAATTCAGGGAAAAGCTACAGCCTGGCAATTCTAGGACTTGTGTTTGCACTGACTAAATTATCTTGCTCTGTATAACCTGAGAACATTTATTGGGCGGGTATTCACAAGTTATTCACAAATAAGAAGGCTTCATGTTTTTGTGCTTATTAACAAGTCAGCAAACTAGTGCATCTGCAGAGTAAAAGAAATAGCATTATTTGCTTCGTTACCCTATGTTACCTGCTTTAAGAAAGAATATCATATACATCAAGTCACTGTACTTCCTGTTCGCCTGTATTGTTTTTCATTAGCATGTGTGGCCTGTGGAGGCATGAATAGGAAACCATTTGATCTGCATGCTTTCAGTGGTCATATTCCTTTAAACACCCATCCCCAGATTTTTTTCCTGAAATGTAGCATTTTTTCATATGGACTTTATTAGCATCTAGCACAGGCCTTCAGTGCTAGCACAAGTGCCTTATTTATAATAGATGCTCACCAAGTATTTGCTTAACAATTAATTTAATCGAGTGACTAAATCACAGGAAGAAACATACTTAGAACCTACACTTACAAGTCTAGGCCAGTGGTCTCAGTCAGTGGTGACTGCTTCCCTGAGGGGACATTTGACAATGTCTGGAGGTAGTTTTGATTGTTCTAACTGGGGAGCAGTTCTACCAGTATCTAGTGGGTAGAGGCCAGGGATGTGCTACATATCCTATAGTGCACGGGACAGCCCCATAACCAAGAGCTGTCCAGCCTGAAGCATCCATAACACTAATGCTGAAAAACTCTGCTCTAGTAGAAGAGAAACTATATACACCTATCCCCACCTGCCAACCCTCTTCCCTATACACACCCTCCCTGTGTGATTCCTCCACTCCTGGGGTTTCAACAGCCATGTGCACTCTAGTTCCAAATTCTTGTCTCCAGTCCAGACCGCTCCCTGCACCCAGCCCTGCACAGCCTGCCCACTCAACATCCCCATCCAAGTATCTCAAAGGCTATCTCCAACACACAGTATCCAAAATGCAATTCACCATCTCCCCTCCAAACATTTGCTTACAGCACTCAGCTAGGCATATAGTTGACATTCAAAGAAGAAAATACTTTGTGAAGTTAAATTGCACTAAGTGACCCATGGCAGAAAGCAAATATCAGAGAGGGTACCAATGGGAGCTCAGAGTACAGATGAAGCATTTCTGGCTTTAAGGGTAGTGAGGAACTGGAGGTGGAGGACATGGACATTTCATGGGGAAGGTGTCATTTGAGGTGGACATGGAAAGAGCCCTCTTTAGACACCTGGGGTCTTGGGTTGGGGAGGAGACAGATGGAAAAGGTAGAGAGGCTGGGGGGTAGAGGTGTGCCTGGAAATACGCGACAGGGTGCTGTGCTTCCATGAGCATGGCAGCCTGAGGGAGGCGGTGGTGATGGAATGGAGGGCACAGGGTGCCTGATCACAGAGAATTTAAACACAAAGCCAAGAACTCCACACTTCCCTCAATAGGCCGTCGGGGGCCTGGATGATTGGAAATAAACAAGATGTGAGGCAGATTTCAGGAAAACTAAGCTAATCACAGGGCTTGGACCACCCACTGCTTTTTCACCTTGTCTCCTTCAAGTCTTAATTTCAATGTCACTTCCTAAGAGAGTGTTACCCAATTCCCAAGGCTTGGCTGAGTGCCCTCACTATACACTCCCTTAGTATCTTATACTTCTCTTCCATAAATCCTGTCATGCTGTTTTCTCATCCTACAGTGCTTATCTTCCCTTAAGCTGTAAACCCTCAAGTCAGGGGCCACATCTGTCTTGGTCTACCCAAATGCTCGGACCAGCACAAAGCAGAATTTCAGCCCTGGTGGACAGAGATGTTGCCTAAACAGATAATGTAGAATTTACCAACTGATTGATGTTGAGGCAAAGCAGAAGGATGAATCAGGATGAACCCAGGGTTTTAAGCTCTCCTCCTGACAGGGTGGCATGTGGTGCATTACTAGGAATAGGAAACAAATGGGTTGACACATGTCCAGCAGAAAAGAAGCTGAATCCCATGTTGCAAATGCTGAAATTGACATGCTGGTTAGTGTTAGAGTGGAGGGATTTAGCAGGCATTGGAAATGTGGATGAGAACTAGAGCTGCAGATTTAGATGTGCAAGTCAATTGCAGTAGTGATATTTAAAAACCTGACAAACTGAATAGGCTTTTGCTATTTGGATCTTTTGAACATTGCCCAGAATGGAATTGCATCACTGCCATATCATCTTCCTTGTCTTCTAGATTTCTTCCAGTAAAAGGTACACAATAGTGCTTCTTAAATATATCCCAAGAGTTAGGAATAATGTCAGCTGCTTTTTTTCTCCTGGAGTCTTTTCCATTATAATTATTTTGCCAGAGTTTTTGCCTTTTCAGGTCAGTAGAGTCAAACTGTTAAATTTGCTACATGCTAAAAGATGTGGGTTGCAAATGTTCTAAATTTTCATAAATAACTGCTCAGCTGCTCTCCCAGAGCTTTGCTGCATGGCACATGTGATCTTGCTTCTGGCCACATTTCTAGCTTCCACTCACTCCCTTCACCCTGTTGTGCTCTGCATTGCCCAGACCTTGTTTTCCAGAATACAGATTGCAGTTTTTACAGTCCAGTTCAGGAAATAGAGGTTTGGGATCTAGGATTTCAGAAGATGTAGAGCATACCCTCTGTGCTTCCCTTCTTTCTCATAGTTTTCCCATCTTCCCTACTCTTTGTGGATGGAAACTTACTCATTATCTCTTATAAACTATTGTTCCCTTTAGCCCAGGGTTGGAGTATTTTTATTTTTTATTGGTTTGGGGAATTTCGGAGATAAATAAACATCAGGAGTCATGGTGTCTAACCCCCTTCACCTACTCACCTCATATCACCAGGAGGCCACAGGGTGAGTGGCTTTGCCAGGGGCTCACACCACAGGTGGGTGCACAGCTGCCCCACCATGGCATCAGGCACGAATATTGCTGTGAGGACTTGGAGGGGTGCCCTGTGAACAAACTAAAATGATAAAGAGCCATCTGAGCAGGTCTCAGTTATGTTGGTTATCCATTCAGTATTTATAAGCAATGAAGTGGCTGGCTAATAAACAAGATTATAGGCCACCATATTTTTCTCCTATGACCTATGTGCATTTTCTGTGAGAGCTCTGTTTATATGTATATGTGTGTTGTGCATACATGTGTATACATCTGTGTTCATTGGTAAATGTTGCAAAGAGAACTAGATATATATTTCTTCCACTAAAAGCGTACAGTATTTGAGTATAGGATAATAAACTGTGAATATGAAATCCATCATGCTTTCTGCCATTAAATCAGTCTGTGACCTTATATAAGCCATTTATTTTATTTTTAATGTATAGTATAGAAATCATTAGCAAGCCAGATGATGACATTGACAAATTACCTCAATCTCAGATGTGAAATGCCATATGATGTGAAAAAATTTGTCTTGCCATTATTTCAAATGTTTATACTTTTCCTCAGTGACAAGAGCCACATTTCATAATCAGTTTGGACATGAACAAAATATCAAGCATACATGATTTAAATGCTTTGATCTTTAGCAACATTTACTTTAGTGAGTAGTGCAGTAAAACCAAGGTTTCTTCAGAGGCCAAATTTCCATTTCCTTTAAAGAAAGCCACTTAATTTAGTCATTATCCATTCTCATTGAGAAATACTACCTTTAGATTACAAATGCAATGCTCTGTTTTTAATTTCTTCTAGTTAAAGGAAGATACCTGAGAGAAATTAACTATTTTTAAAAAGTATGTATTTGGACTTGGGCCAAGTTATTTTGAAATGTACTTACAGGTAGTAGTGCTACTAAATGTTGCTAGATAGATGCAGTACAGGCAGCTTGTACAGTTCATTATCTTTGCCATAATTATGAACGAAACTATTTAAACAACACAAAAAGACACTGTGAAAATCAGATTTTTGTCAGATCCCTCCAAAATAAAAGGTATTGAATGTTATATTTCTTGATACAGAGTTTTCAAAGATTTCCTCTGATCATAAAAACTTTATGTCAGTGATTTTAGGAAAACTAAAGGTGAAAAGTATGCAAAGAATTTTTAAGTTTCAAAATTCATGTTAAATGCAAAAGGTATGGTGGGACAAGAATTGTAAGTTTAATCCTGAAATAGGTAAAAACTACCTGAGGTAGATTTGCTGTAATATTAACTATTTTTAAAAATTAAAGTAGAACACTTAACACTTGGCCTAAGTACATGTATCCACCCAGTACTCAGCACGGGTTCACCAGTTCACCCTAGTCTTGTGGTTTAAGGGAAATTCATTCCGCTTGGAGTGTTTGTTGCTGAGGTTTAGCTTCTCTTTATGTTGACAGTGTACCACACTTGGAAAAATAAAAGTTTTAGAGACAAATGTGCATTCAAACCCCTGTTCTGCCACTTACCCAGCTGTGGACTTTGGGAAGTTGTGACCAGGAGAGTAGGATTATGGTGAGAAGTAAATCTGGAGGCATGTATGAAGTCACTATTATGGTGCCCAAATACTCAGTAAATAATAGTTGTTGCTGCTGTGATCATCTGTATCCTTGTAATAAAAGTAAAACCTATGAACAAGGAGAGAGAAGGTGCTGAGAAGGAGAGCCAGAGCAGGGAGCTGGCATCAAAGCTCAACGGCATTTGCTCCAGGCTGGCAGATGTGCTGGATCTCATCCTGCTGCCCCTCCTGGAGGCTCCGTGGGGTGGGGCATGGCAGTCAGTGGCTGCACTGTGCTCAGCAGAGCAGGCTCTGACTACAGGTCCCTGCATTGGAGAGCTGCTGTAGGGCCCTGGTCATGTGATTTGGTGCCTTCCCACCTTAACTGCACATTGATGTTGGCTCTTTTTTAACAAAGGACTCTATAGAATCCCAGAAGGCTTTGGTAGAGGTCTCTTTTTGACCTACATGTCATGGCTTGTTTTGTGCATGAGTGGATCTGCCTGCCTGAAGCCACACTTCCTGCCACTCTGAGGGCCACCCACTGGTACAGCCAGTGGTGCTGGCACCTTGGCATGGAGGGCCTGATCTGGACTGGCCATTATATGCCCCCCCAGGCAGAACCCATCCATGCAGGAGAGCTAGGTATTTTCTTATTGAAAATAGTGTGAACCTCTGTGTTTCACCACAGCCTTTGAAGACAAGGAACATTAGGTAGTTTATCTCCTCTTCCCACCCCTTGCCCCCAAATTAGGATATTTTCACCTTCAAGTAATAGAAAATTTTAAATTGGCCTTAACTGTAGGAAATATATTGCCACACATGACATGATATCCAGAGGAGGCCTGGGCTTTACTATTGGCTGATCCAGAGTCATTCAGGACCAGGCTGTCCCCTCTCTGCTATCCACAGAGTAGACTTCATCCCCAGGCTGGCCCCTGAAATGGTTGTAGGCCGGTGGCCAGTAGCAGTCAGGGCCACATTCTTCTCCATCTGGAAAAACAGAAGTGACATCCCATGGCTTTCCCAGAAGTCCCCAGCAGACCTCTCTCATCTCACTGGGCAGCGTTAGGTCATATGCCACTCCCAGGCCCCTCGCTGCTCTAGTGAGTGAGATGGCTCTGACTATCTTATGCTAGAGGCCAGGGTGAGCCTCTCTGAGGCACAAGGGTACCCAAAGTGTATTGGGTTCTGTTAGGAAAGGAGGAGGCAGGATGTCACTTGGGCCACCCAACAAATCGACCACAGAAGACTTCCTGGAGGAGCAGCCCTTTGTGCTGAGTTTTGACGAATAAGTAGAATTAGAGATTTTAAGTAGATGGAACAACATGTACAGGAAATTCCAAAGTATGAAAAAAATAACATGGTCTTTTGGAGGGAACCATGGGAGTGAAGAAATACGAGCCTGAGGAAGAGGTCTTGTTATGTCATGCCCAAGCCCAAGCGCCATTCTGATGATAGAAGCATCCAGACCAGATATGAGGCAAGTTCTGAGTTAAGGCAATGGTAGGGAAAATAGTGAGGAAGTGATCTTTAGAGAAGTACTTCAAGGTAGGGCTGCAGGACCTCCCTGCCAGTGGAATGTTGCAGGAGAAAGGAGTCAGTGATGGGCCTGAGCAAGTTCTAGGTCCTCTGGCCTCTGTACCCACATGTCAGCATCATGTCTCATAGTCTCTCTTACACAGAGATTCCTATGGCAGTGACATTAGAGCAAAAATAGGGACCTGTATGCAAGATAGTAACTTTCACCTGTTTTCTTCCCCATTCTAATTAACAGCTTTCCCCTTCCCAATTTTTGGAAATATTTTATATGACAATTTTTACACGTTTGAGGATACAAAAAAAGTACCTTTTTAAAAAAGATTTGGTGATTTCTGATTAGCTATGACACTGATCTTTAAAAAGAATCAATCATTTCAAAAACCTCAGTATTTGGTTATTAGCTACTTCTGGGTTTGTTGGGTTCCAATAAGTTTCATTTTGTAGTTAGAGTTTGGTAGGAAATGTACTATTTCCCAGTATACTGTCCCTTACAAATGACTGAAATGTGCTTAGTCGACCTCCTCCCTGCAAAAGGTTCACCTTTGAACTGAGACCAAACTGAAAACAAGGAACGCCTTGGAATGTTTTGGGATGTTCTAAAAGCAAAGGGTTATATGAGAGGGGCCGTTTTATCTTAGTACTTTCATACTTCCTAAAGATAAATGCCCAAGACTTATTGGCCTTATTCTTTTATTACTTAGGATCTTTTTACATCACTAAAACATTAGTTAACAAAACTTGAAAAACAATTCCAGAGAACTTAAGCTGTATAGCTTGTTCAGTCTATGATACCTAAATTCTGTATTAAATCTTGTGTACTTGGGGAACCATGAAAGAAGTTTGACTCAGAAAGTTGAGCCTACACTATTTATTTTGAATTTGTATTATGCACACAGTGTGGCTTAAGGATGCAGCAGTCCACCGGCACAAAGTGAGTGGCTGTCAGATCCGGTCACACCAAACTGCCACTGAGGCATTGTACCCAACCTGATCACCGCTTATTGAGATGACACTGAACAGCACACATTATGGATAGTCTACAGATCTTGTTAAAGTCCAGCTGATTCACCTGCCTGTTTTGGCTCCTTTCAGAAAACATGCTTCGGGATCAGCTGGACATCAGAGCTGAGTCCCACTCCGTGTTCCCCTCGGAAGTGCAGCTGACCCAGACTTCGGTTTCTTAAAGTAGCCAAAAACTACCATCTGGCCCTAATTTAGACTCACCTTATGTGCTCCCCACTAGCAGCAAATACCTCTCGCTGGATGGGGCTTGGATGGGGAGGAGATTGGTTCAGGCTGTTTTTTCTGCCTTTGACTCTCACTTCCAGTGACAGCCTTCTCTTTACTTGCACAAACCTATTTAACATCTCTGGCTGGCACATTTGCCTCTGTAAAGCTCTTGTTGTGACTGACTTCTTTAACACCCATTCAAAAACAGCTATTGAGAACCTACTACGTGCCAAGCACATTGGATGTGTTCTGGAAGTGTGTCTAAGGCAGGTAGAGCATGTGAGCAGTGTTGTCATTCCTGAAATGACAGCCTGGCAGCACCTTCCAGGTGTGAGGTCTTGAAATATCTCAATAGAACAACATCCATTTTATCTTTTAACTTTTGGTATCATTTAATCATGGCTTTTTCTTTCCCAATCTTTTGGATAAAAATGCATTTCTAAAATTCCTACATCTGAAGAGTACTCATTTTGTATATTAGATGCTGTGAGAGTTTTAACAGAGGGTAAGAAAAATGCAGGTCCTGTCTCACAGTGCTGCCATCCAGGTATCTGCTCCCCAGGAAACTTAGGAGTTTAAAAAATATACTTGCCAAATCACACCTCAATAAAGTTGACTTCATACAAACAAATGAATGAAAACATTTCCCAAAATATACCTTTCATGACTGTGAGCTGAAGATGAAATTGGTTCTGAAACATGCCCACAAAGGCCCAGGGCTCACTAGAGCCATGAGGGTAGCTGGCAGCCCCACTAGCATCAGCATGACTAGCGACGGGTAGCCCACCCCGCTTCTTCATAGGTAGATTCTAAGGACAAGCTTTCAGCTGAAGTGCTCATTGTGGAGCAACATGATTTTATTTCGTTTCAGGGTGAAAATTACAGCATCAGTTGGAACCGTACCTCTCACTTGGAATTGACTAGAGTGGTCAACATGATGGATCTGAGATATACTTGAAGGGATAATTGTACACAACCAGTTTAAAAGCTGGTAAATATTTAAGGGTCAGAGGTTAAATGTCAAAGCCACAGCACTTGGGCTCAGCTCCATAAAGTATCACGAATGACTGCTAATTAAATCCAGGGTATATTTCACCAAAGGGAAATAAATTTGACAGCTAACAAGCAATACTGGATTACCACCTTACAGAGGTTAGGGATCATGCTAGTAATTGCAGATGGTTCACAGTTCTTAACCCAATAGTAATCGGGAGGAGGATTACTTACAGTTACAGATTACCCCACTAGTCAAAAGTAAGTATAACCAAAAGGCATATATGTCTGGGTCCCTGGGCTCACTCTTTTGTTTAAAAATAAATGCCCTGTGGCTTTTGTAGCACAAATCTCGAAAACAAATGTAGGCAAAAGACATGCTCCCTTTTTTTCTCTGAGCTGAAATTTTTTTCTATGACTAATAATTACTAACCAGTGTAATAGCCAACTATGAAATTAGATGAATTTGATTTTCAAATCAGTACAGCAAACTGAAAGCAGAAAAATGTCAGCTAAAGGTATAATAGTCCCTCTCCTAGCCACATACTTGTTATTCTTAGATGATATGATACTTTACTTAAATTCAGCATTCTTAGATGGGCATATAATCTGGACGCTACTTTAGATGCCCCACCTCGGGACAAAGCTGTTTACTTTAAGATGAGATATACCTTTATAAGCGCTAAGCAAACAGAGTAACTGTAATATTTTAATAGCTATGTTTACATGCAGATCTTGAGATTATTTCTGCATTAAGTGATTTATAGGGCTATATTAAGTAAATCACACTTGGAATGTTGCTTTAAAGGATGAGTCACAATATACTGCCACTTCCCCTTCCTCCTTGCCAAAGAGAGCTCAGAGGGAAAGAAATAGAAAAGGAATTCCTCCAATCCCCTACTAATCTTAATGCTAATCAAGTAATCACCCCATTTAAGTCAGCATTGCAGCTATTTTCAATATTGATTTCCACTGATATGCCTGTTTAACGTAAAATTGTCTAACCCTAAATTTCACAGAGATAAACTTATGTAGGGAAAAAAAAGAAAAATCCTAGCCAAAACCATTATAGAAAACCTCATCATCCCTAATACTCCGGCTTCTGCAGGCTGAACTAATTATTGCCTAATCTTTACTTGAGGTATTGGTTAAATCAATTAAGTCGTTAGGAGTAATTTCAATAATGCTAGTGTTTGAGAGAACTACAGAGCAAACATGATTTGCCTTAATTAGACTTTTAAATTCAGAGCCCTATCTAAGTCTGAAGCCAAGTACTCTATTTTGAATCTCTCTGTATTCACTTAGTTGTAAGGGAAATTTTTTAATATGTCTGCCTCTAAGTAATTAGTTTGCAAATTTGTAATGTGAGATGTTGTAGGAGCTGAGTTTGGGAAGGAAAGCAAAGCCTCCTCCCTTTTCATTTTATTAGCTTTTCCTGTATCTGGAGACTTCCTGCAAGGATGGAACATTCCTTTAAGTTCAGCTTGTGGGAGGTTTGTACCAATAATATAAAATGCCTCCAGACAGGTACCTGCCACTGGCCTTCATACAGCTTTTGCCTTTAAAAAACAAAAAAGCAGTGCTTTTCTTTGTCAAGCCTCTCAGAACTCTCAGTGGGCAGTGGAGCTGCATGGGACCGCCTAAACTGTGTCTCTCCAGTCCTGTCTCCTCCTCCCTGGGAAGCCTGGGTCTCCAGTGGCTGCCCCCATGCACCTCTTCCTCTTGGAGCAGTAGACGCTGAGCTGGAGATCCTGTCCAGAGCTGTGGGAAAGTGCACAGAGCATCAGCTATTCATATGTTCCTTTCCCACTAACTGGGAAGGTTTCATTACATCGACCCTCCGTTTTAACTCTTTGGCTCCTTTGACACTAAATCCATTGAGGGCAGTATTCACATTTCAGATATTGATGTTCTCTCTTTAGAGTCATAATTGCTTTGTTCCCGCAGAGAATTTTCCTAGTAACTTCCTTTACCAGACAAGGGCTAATCATTACGCATTCCTGCGTATAGAGAGTTCCAGCTTTAGCAGTGGACTCTGTCACACTGGTCAGCACTTTGAGCAATGCCATGAAGCATCATGTATGCAAATAACATATTAGGAAGCTAAAAGGCCTCGTTTTGGAATTTGAATCCTCAATAAAATGTAATTTGTTTAGGTTTTTCTGTTCAAGATTGCATTTGTCTAGTTTTATAGTAACTTACTCTTTGTTATGAAGAAATGGCTATGTCCCCTCCATTGGAAAAGAACTCTCTCTCCACCCACCCTTTGCCCTTTGTAAGTGCAGGAAAATCACCACAGTATTGATATACACTTGAACTAAACATTTAACAATCTGTTCTTTCCCAGGTTTATCTTATCATCAAAACATGTGGTAAGCCCAAAATAGGTTAAGTGTCTTTTCCCCAAGGTGCAATATTTCTACACTTTTGAATGCAATTTAAATTTTATTTTTAAAAAACCACATTTGAACATTCTGAGAATTAAACCTTGTATGAACATAATTGCAAGAGTTAGCAGAAATTGAACAAATGAAATATAAAGGCTTCCACTTCCTGTATATGAATTTTTAGCCTTTTCCCAAACTTTCTCTATTGTAAACTTAAAACAAAGTCTTATCAGCAAGTAACATAGAGTAGCAGCTGGATATCATTAAATCCCTCTGCCTGAGCTATTCTTCTTCATTACCTTTTTCCTGACAAGCTCTTACTCTGCACAGAAAATGTAACTTTGTGATAAAGATTTATGTAATTCAGGTGTCCTCCATTCTGAATGAAAGGTTGGCTGCAGAAGAAAGGGATTTGCAAAAGTCTACAGAGTTTTATAAGAAGAAAAAAGAGAACTCGACAAAATTCAGTGAAGAAACACATGTTAATATAGCCAGTTAATCAACCACTTTAATCCAGTCTCCCTTTTCTAGGTTATTTGCATATTAAGAATATTCTTCTGCAAACTGAAATAGGCTGATTTTATATTAGTAATGAAAGAACATTAACTACTTTATCATACACAGCAGCACTCTCCAAATGCTTTCAGATTCAGTGAAATATTGAAATATCTTTCCTTAGCAACATAATAGAAAATACTGACAGACATCTAACCATAAACACAAATTAAAACAATGAAGATGCCTTCCTGAGGTTAGTGCAATAGTCCAACAGTTATTAAGTTGATGGCGATGTGGTAATGTACACAGACCAATCTGTGAACGTTTAATTTGGTCTCTTCTGGCTTTTTATGTCAAAATCTGAGTTCAGATTTAGGCATTTTTCTCTCATTGATAGAACAGAACCACTGGGAAAAGATAAGGCACTACGGAATCAAAAAATGTATTAAAATACAGCAAGTGGAAAAGTTCCTGATGAACCCTCTAGAACATGAACTTGGTAGCCTCTTCTTTCCTTGATATAATAGGTTTTATTTATCATATTACTAAATTGATACCACTAAGAATTGTTGAATCAAAAAGCACCTACTGCATTCAATTTTATTCATGGTTCCTCATAATCAACTATTCAGTTGCTATCTATGCCGTGCATTGGCTATATGAATTAGAAATACAAAAAGCCTAAGAACTTACAAAATATTTGAATCACCAAACCTAAAAAGACCTAAATCTAATTTAGCCTATTTAGTGATTTAAATATGAATATTATACAGATGATTATCATTATTTCATAGTGACATGTCTCCTTTTATTTCACTTTTGTTTCACATTATTTTCTGTAAAAGCAAGGTGAAAATTCCCAAAATTTCACATAATGACTCCCCCCAAAGTGGATCATTAATCTCAATTAGGAATTTCACTGCTCTAAGAACCAAGAATATAGAATCTGTACTGTGCTTGGAACCTCCCGCAGCAATACCACGTCTCCGTCTCCCAGCTGTTTGTCCTTGTGTGCTTGTCAGCTAGCTGGCTCCTCATATCCCTCAGCTGGTTTACACAATTGTTTTCCATGCCCCTCTAGCTCATGCCTGTGTCACCTATCATTTCATCTCATTTTAGCACTTAACACTTGGTTGTAATTCTCTCTCAATCTGTGAAAGATATATGTCAAAGGAACTTTCATCCTTGATGTATAAGAGGTCATCTATCTTCCAGAGGTCAGGAACAGCTTGAGAACCCATCGTCTCTTGGGGCATTTATATGTGTAATCTTATCCACTCCTCTGAGTACTCCTATGAAGTAGGAGGAAGATTCCCTTCAAACCACAAAGAAATGAGGCCTGGGGAACTGGAAAGGAACTTGCCCAAGATCATGTAAGTAAGTGGTAGAGTCTACATTTAAATCAAATATTTCTGACTAAAATACCTGCTATCTTAAAACAATTTTAAAACTTTTTTTTTAACTAACTTACTTAGGAATATCTGAACTCATGCACCTATTGTTTTGATACACTGCATTGGACCCTTTTTGATTCTGTATGGTTTGTTTCATTAATGATGTTATAAGCCCAATGGCACTGATGATTTTTAAAAAATGCCTCCCCAACCCCTACCTCTATTTCATACCTAGGGAGTACCAAGAACTAGATATACAATGGTAGACAGTAAATATAAAAATTAAAAATAGGATATAGTATTGTCTTGCCAATGGGTTTCCACCCTGGCAAGTTCACTATGGATTCAATGTGACCAAAAAAACTGACAGCAAAATGTTCTTGGGGTGAAAGGGTTATACCCAACTTTATTTCCACAGTGGCAGGTCAGTCACTAAAATCCTGTTCAAGTCTACATGCAGCAAGCTGGTCTTGGCCTCTGGGCCCCTCTGTCTGCACAGCCATCCTCTGGGCCTCTGTCCTTGGCACTGCCATCACTCCAGCCTCTGCTCTGCTCTCCTGCAGCCTTGCAGCCCTGACACCCTGTCACTCCTAGAGCACTGGGCGGAGCTCTTTATATAGAGTCAACAGCCATATATTGCCCACAGGTGTACAGTGAGCTAGTCAGCCAGGGCCAGGTGAGAATCCTGGCCACAGGAACTCTCATTTTATCCACAGTATTATTTACAGTAAATAATAGACTTCAATTTTGCATCAAACACAGGGACCAAAAGTTGAAGCCAAGTGATCAGATATACTTATTTACTTGGAGCCACAGAACAGAATCAAGAAAAGATTTAAAAGTCCAAAAACACTTCTCTCAATTTTTCTTTCCTTCCTCCCTCACTCCCTTCCTTCCTTCCTTCCCTTTCTCTCTTTTCTTTTTTTTTTTTTTTTGGAAATGGCAGGGAAAGCCTATGGCCATCAATAGAGAACTAATTAGAACATATTTAAACAACTTGTGATAAATCTATTATATGATTTGCTTGCAACTGTAGACAAGAACAATAAAGTGGAGCAGAAATAGCTCTAAGATATGTTAAGATGAAAAGGCAAGATCAGAATAGCATGTATAGTGTAGTATCAAAAAAATGGATGAGGGGTTGCCTGGTTGGGGGCGGCAGGTGGACTAGGCAGGGGGTTGCTCAGGGACTAAGTGGAGACAATTCAGTAGGCTTTGTTAATTTTTGAGATTTTAAACATATGAATGCAATACCTGATTTTAAAAATGAGTTATTCTGGAATTATTGCATATGATATGGCATAATTAATCCATTCTCTGTAAGAACAGAATACTCTTGTCTTCAAGTTAGAAGCATATTGAAGACCAAATGCGGGTGCTTGAACCAAATCTCACAAAAGTACTGTAAATAAAGGCTTTTGTTGTGTTTTATTATTTAATGAAAGAGGGAGTTACTGACTCTCCACACAGATGTCATGCACTAAGAAAAGATGGATCCCAACTGGGGCCAGCGGACAGAAGATGTATCACGCTGCCTCTGACACTGGTAACCCCTGGGAGCCCCAGGACCTCAGTGCAGTTGCTCAGGGAAATGCAGCATTGTAGGTCTGGATCTGCTCTGCCAGATGGAAATTAGTATCGTAAAATAGCTCAACATTTTTTTCCACCGAGAACATTTAAATGCAGTCTCTTTTAGATTTAAATGTTTTTTAACTAACCTTCAGTGGACCCTTAATGAAACCTTGTAAAATAGCTTTCATTTTCCTGCTACTTGACGAAATTAATATCAGCTGTTCTAATTTCAAAGCATGCCAAACATCTTAGTCTGCATATCAGTAACTTTTCCCTTTTTGGTTTTAACTTCTCAGTTTAAAAATATTAGCCCTCAATTTCTATAAATTTTAGCTAAAACCTAAGCTCTGCCTTCATGATTCAATTATGTTTGTATATACAAGTCTTCATTCTTAAATGAGCATGGAATTGTTCATTGTGATTTTAAGGAGAGCATATTCCCATTTAGACATTGACTACAAATAGAGAAAAGCTAATCAACTACCTC
This sequence comes from Smutsia gigantea, assembly GCA_032199065.1. Lineage (NCBI taxonomy): Eukaryota > Metazoa > Chordata > Mammalia > Pholidota > Manidae > Smutsia > Smutsia gigantea. Next base: position 291,237 of record JAVSCE010010082.1, read on the forward strand.
TTAATTTACTTTAATGAGCAACTTGGGTTCATGTTAATTTCTGTCTCCATAAATTACCTTACTCTTGAACAATGAAGATTTTTCAACCCACTGCCCTCCCATCTAAAAATTGTTTTTTAAACAACCTTGGTTATAGTTTTCTACTTCACTGGGAAAACTAGGTCATCCAGAATATGTGTGGGGTGTGAAGTTTTGTTTTCTACACAAAGATTTGTCATGAGCCTAATTCTCTCAAGTAATTTACCATTTAATTACATTGTGTTATGGAAGTTCCCTCAGGAAGGGGAGGAGAAGGGAAAGGAAGAAAACTCAAAAAAAGTTTTTAAATGTGCACTGCATTCAGGATTTAATTTCACCTTATAAAGCTGTTATTACACAGTGTCCTCCTCCTCTCATTGTGCTGTGAAACAGTGAATCACTGGGGTTTGTCTCTGAGGACAAATGCTGGTCCCATGTTTTATCCTCACACCTCTGAGACAAGCTTTCCGTATGGAGAGTTGGGAGGACGTTTGATGCTCCCAGTGTTATTCTGGGGCCTCCTCTCCCCTGGCAGTCACTGACACATGGAGTTCGGGCAATGAAGCCCAGTGGGAGCTCATGTGGGACCATTCCCCTGCCAATTAATGTGCTGAGGGTCCCTGCCACCCTTTGCTCCCCTCCAGTGTGTTGGTTTTAAAGAAAGAGGCTTTCCTATGCTCCATGCCAGCTGATCTGGGCAGAGGTCCAGTGGCGCCAACAATTCTCCATCCTTTGTGTGAGTGATCAGAGGTCAACTCCAAGAAACTGACAGTGGTTTTCACTCAGTGCTACTAATGATCTTCAGTAGCTGAAGACTTCCTTCCTCATGTGGCCTGAACGTTTTGCTGGGTGAATATGTGATTTGGAAAGTGGCCATAGAGACAACAGCCTGATAAAGTTCATTGTCAGCATTACACACCCCACCCACTGCCAACATTTTCACGTCAGCTCATTGGATCTGCATTAGATGACGCCCAGCTCAAAGGAGAGGAGTGAAAAGTGAACGTGTGTGTTAAAGGATTTCTGCAAATGTGCTTTCTAAAAGTGAAGGCTCACCTGTTAGTTCTTTTTCTTCCTGAATATTTATAGTCAAGCTATAATTCTTGTGGCCAACTATTTTTAATCCCAGTGAGCCTATGGCTCTCTCTTACCTATCTTTTCCTTTCCCAATTTCCTGCTTTTTCATCCTGAATGTCCAGTAAGTCCTGGCTGCCAGGTTATTCCTTGTGTTATCTGCATGACAGGCAGTAGTGTTCACATGTCCTCAGGACAAAGAAGCCATCCATTCAACCTGCGTGTCACAGTGCTAGAAATAAAAATCAACCTCTATGGAGTTCTGCTGTTCTGCAGCCAGTCTTCACTTGGCTCTGCACTACCATGTAATTTTCACAGACTTAATGACATTCCTGGAGTTATTTTCAAAACCACTTTCTGGTTATTCTAGGATAGATCACCTATGACCATAAAGAAGCTCTTCCTTAGAATTATTTATTTGCAAAAACTCTCATGCACAGAAAAAGAAATGGTAAGAGAAGTCACTAAAACTGACCTGTGGCCCTTGCACCTGGCTGTGTAAAGACCCTGTACTCAGTGGTTAATATGGACTTGAAAAAGGCTTCCACACGTCCTACACCTCATTTTTCAATATTCTAGTTTACCCTGGCAAATACCTCTAGAAGTGAACTTCATCTCCTCAAATAAATGATCCTTACACGTGCTTGAAGATCTGTGAGGATTTCACCCAACACCTAACAAGGATAGGAACGTCATTGTTCAGATGAATCCTCAGAAAGTTGGAATAGAAGACTTGACTGTCCCCTCAGTGGCATGGGCATTCTACAGTGTTTGCTTTTATTTTATTAAATCATATTTCCCCTGAAAACTACTTCTGAGATACACAGTTCTCATCATTGCATGCTCTTCCTCAGTCCCTTTGCTTACAACTTTATAACTGTATCTAAAATACTGAAATAAAAGTGATACTGGCATCTGTCTAGTGTCTTTCAGTTTATAAAGACTTTCCTTTCCCCCACCCTCATGAAGCAGGAATTATTATCATGAATTATCATTTAATAAAGAAGCTGCTAAGTAGTGCTGGTAAGTGGCCAAGCCAGAGTCGAAGCCTTCTTACTTATATTGACCGTGCAAATGGCAGAAGAGACACAGTCACTGATTTCTCCTTTGGTTTCAGAATTGGAAGGCTTTGACCTAATGTGTCCAGGGAAATGATTTAGGGGGAAGAAAGCCATCTGACTTCTTCTAATCCTATAATGGAGGCAATGCCTTTGTAGCCAATCAGGAAACAATTTACAGAAAGTCGTGACAGAACAACTCTGCTGTCTTATTCTGGTTTGGAAACATTAAAACTGTATTTATATTAGCAAAGTTAAGCAAACACAATCACCATGTTTATGTTTGTAGAATTGCTTTTGAAGAAAATTTTTAAAATTGTAGTATTTTGGCAAATAATTTTCTAGATACGAGTGAAAGAAGCTATGTTTTCTGCAGTGATTGGGTAAATTTTCACATACCAGAATAAAAATTGGCATATTCCCAAGGAGGCTCTAATAGTCATCTCTATTTGTTATCTATGAGATGCCTTGGTATAGTGCAGGAGATTCAATATTTTATCAATATCAGACATCATTAATATCTTATTGATAATGATTATCAAGTGTAGGTTTCTGAACAGATGCCAGGTATACTTTATCATTCAGTTGTCTTCTAGGTAAAAATAACTATATCAAAGTGAATTTTTTTGTTGGCTTTTTGTTAAACTAGAGAAGAGTTTACCTTCGTTAGACTAGAAAAATACTTATTTCTTAAGCTTTTCTTCTGTCCCTGTTCTTTTCTTCATTCCTAAACATACATTGAGCCCCTGTGGTGCTAGGTTGTATGGAGTACAAAGCCGAATAAACATCTTCCTTCATGTCAAGATGTTTAGAGTCTAGAATACTGGTTCTCAATCAGGAGCAATGTCTGGAGATATTTTTAGTTGTCACAACTGGGGGTATGCTGTTGACACCTAGTGGGTAGAAGCTGCTAAGCGTCCTGTAGTGCATGGGACAGACCTCTATGATGAAGTTACCTGCCACAAACTGTTGACAGTGCCAAAGCTGAAAAACCCTGGGCTAGGATGGTTCTATTCAATAAATGAAAATGTTCTCGGCGCTGACCCATATGGTAGCCACTAGCCACATGTGGATTTTGAACACTTGAAATGTGACTAGTGTGACTAAGGAACTAAATTTTTTATTTTATTTAATTTTTATTCATTTCAATTTAAATTAAAAAGCTACTTGTAGCTACTGGCTACAATATAAGACACTGTAAGTCTTAAAGAAGAGACTAATAAGTTAACTGGTGATTACCCCTCCATGTAAGATAACTCTTAAAACCAAGGCCCCTGACAGATGTGATGGAAACACAGAAAAAAGAGATCTGTGTTCGGCCAAAATAAGAGTTGTTTCCCAGGAACATAGCACACAGGAGATGATATTTGAAGAATTAAAAAGTACCATTCATGCCCACATATAAAGTGACTTGAATGTAAGATGATTCTCCCATCTACTTAATAAGAAAGTTCAATGAAAAAATAGGTTAGGGTGATAGCACGAATAAATAACTTTGTAGAGGGAAATGTCCCTCTTATAATTAATTGTTTTAACTTAGTTATACAAACATTTGAAATCATGTATATGCATATATGTGTGTATACCTATTTAGAAATATATATACAATTTTTTTTCCAGTCTCATATTTTCTGAAATAATTTTTTGTCAGCTCTTCAGTTGCATCCCTGGTGTAGTCATCAGTAGAGCCTCTGAGTTGTCTACAAATTTTCCCAGAATAAATTTTCTCACTTCCATCCAAGCTATTAAAGATACAGCACTTTTAAAATCTATGTGTTCAGCACTTTAAAAACCTGTCCTTGGAAAATTTATTCCATATTACAGGTACCTGCTTGTATAACATTGGGTTAGCTTTTTTTTTCATTTTACCCTTTGTGTATATATTCTTGAAATGCTCTAAGTACCTTTGTTTTCTTGTATGCCAATCCTTGTAAGACTTTTTAATATCCAACATTTGCAGTTGTGAGTCTTTACATTCAAGAGTATGAACTACAACTTCTTTTAAATTTGCCTACTTTGTTACAAGCTCTCTTAGCTGACCTCTGTAATGCCATTCAGAAGCAAAACTGAGTGAGTCCTTTTCAAACTATTGAATCTTCCCTAAAGAATACTTTGGTGTTTCAAAAAAGCAATTTTTGAATTGAGAGAAGGCCCCATAATGTGACAGGTATAAATCCACTTCAAAAAAAGTGGAATGAACATATGCGTTTGTTTCAATTACTACCTTAGGCCCCATTTAAAAGATAGTAAAAGGATAAAATATTCATATATTCATACCATCAAAAAAGAAGAGCGGATGAGGGATTTTACCTAATTTCTGAACACAGAGCAGCTCGAAGAATGCTAATGAACTAAGCAGAATAGAAGAAATTGTAGTTTAAAATAGCATTTCTCAAACTTTAACCTGCATGTGAATCACTCTGAGCTCTTCTTCATTGGGTCTCAGGTAGGGCTGAGATTCTGTATTTCTGATGAGGTTTGCAGGTGACACGGATGCAGCTGATCTGAGGACCACACATTGAGGATCAAGGGTCTGGAAGAGATGGGCAGACAGTCTACTGCCAGCAAACCCACAAAAACTTTACATTAGGAGGTGACACATATCACAGAAGGCAAATGTCACTTATAAATCTGAAATTAAGGGGGCATGCCTACTTTTATTCTGTAAAATCAGAACACCTTTCTCTATAGTATCTGAACAAACTCCCTGGGTGGAACCAACAGAGCTGAGGCAGTTTGGATTCCTAGCCTTCATAATTCTCATCTTTGGAGAATCCTCAATATAATAACTAACTCCCTACTCACCCTAAAATAAAGTTCACCCATTCAGCCCAGCTTCATATACAGATCTTTGGCTTTCACTTTCCCTCATTTCTACTTAGTATCCACAGAGAAATTTACAAAGACACTACCTCCACAAAACATGACTGAAATGCTATAAAAAAGCAACAATCAGAGTTCAAGAGAGAGTGCTTGAATATTAAAAATAAAAGTGCTAAAATAATGTTTTCAATAGAAAGGTGGGTAAGTAGAATAAAACTATGCCAGGACATAATGAAAGGACATAAAGAAATAGAAAATATGAAGAATAAAAGGAAAGGCATAAGGGATAAATCCTAGGGAGTTCAATTTCTGACCAAAGTCATAGGATAAAAATTCCCAGAAATCTGAGAGAGCTCTGAGCTTTAGGTTGAGAGTACCTGTGAATGGCTGCTCAAGAAGAATGATAAAGGCCCCTACACTCACTTACCATTTTGAAGTTGCAAAATGGTAAAGATAAAGGTAAGATCTAAAAAAACTTCTAGAAAAATAAGTACAGGCTACCCACAATCAAACAAGAATCAGACTCACTGGAAATTCCTGTCAGGAGCAATGGATACTAAAAAAGAGTGAAGCAAGACCTTCAAAATTCTGAGGAGGAAATTATTTTTAATCGAGTTTTCTTCATCTAGCCACAATGTCAATCAAGTAGGAAGGCCGAAGTCAATTTGAAATATCCCTCTTCTATACCTATAACTACAACAAAATGAGCTAGACCAAAAAAGAGAAATGTATGATAACAGTAAACAATAGGACTAACACAAGCATCAAGTGAAAAATAATTCCTGGTCTTGTAGCTGTAATTTAAGCCTCTTGATGATCAATGCAGACTAGAACAGATTCAGTGAATTCCAAGAAGATCGTCTTCAAATTGACTGGTGTGAACACCAAGCAATAGATAAAATGAGTAAGACAGTGAAGGATATAAAGTTTGCAAGTGAAGTTTATTACTTCCTAAATAAAACCTGTTGGAGAAACAGAAAGCTTAGTTAATCATGGTTCAAATATGTAGCGAACTAAAAGAGAATTCACTTTTTAAATTCTTTAGTTTAGAAAATTTTAAATCTATGAAATTAGGCAGTGTGGCATAGTGAACTGTCAAGTACTCATCACCCAGCTTTAGCAATTTATTAATATATGGTCAAAACTTTTACCTACTTCTTTCATCCTGTAGTAAGCAAACCCCAGGCATGGAGCTCCACTTGACTTTAATGCTGGCAATATTCTTGTCTTGAGAGGCATGGCCCTCATGTGGCTCCCAGAAATCCTAGGAAAAGAAGTATAATGAGGGCACATTACCTGGCTTTGTAGAGAGCGCTATTTGCATGACTACTATAATGTGAAATTGTTTCTTGGTTTCTGTTGTTTAGAGTCAACCTATGATAAAGCATGGACTAGTCAATCATGAAAATAGAACAGAATACAAATATTCCTAACTTGATAGTGAGAAATTAGAAGAGGGAAATAGACAAAAGGATAATATAATGTCCTTTGTTGTATATTCTGAAGCCACTAGTGATATTCACTGGAAACGTTCCCTGTCTCTCCTTCCCAGAGACCTTGGCATTTGGTACTCACCAGAAGAAAAAAAAAGTTCAGTTTGTGCCATTAGATTGGTTTCACTAAAATGTTTTTAATTTAATACAAGTCTCTGAGTTATGTACAGCTTATTCTAATTATACCTGTATGCCTAGTCAATCATATTGACCCCATTATTCACTTGGTTTTTTTGATTATGTAAGTCCTATATAGAATTCTAAATGCACTTTCATGAAGAGCACATCCTGTATAGGCATACCAAGGTTAGGTGACATCTACTTCCTCCTGTACTCAAGAAATTATATCCAGGGCAGAGATGATCCTGAATATGCTCAGATTTGTTTTTTTTAATCATTTCAAATTTATTTTGTATGAATGATAAAAGATTTCTTGTGAGTCATGTAAGAACTAATTGCATCCAAGTAGAGGCACATAACTCCTTGGTTGAAAATATTCTTCTGAGGTGCACTCCATTATTACATAGTGGTGCCAAGGGCTGGAACCGGGGAAGAGGTAAATTAATACCTTTTGTTCTTGTAAGATATACATTCAAGATTATTAATATTGACACATGGAGATTCCTGAGCCACTACCATGTGATCCACATAATTAAAAATTGTACCATTACTAATTTAGAACACTAGAATATTTTCTTTTGAAATACTACTTTTTGTATTGAGCAGAAAAGGGCAAGGTTTATATATCATCCTCTTTTTATATATATAAAGAGAATGGAGGAACATGAGCAAAGATAATTATAGACATCAGAAATGTAGGTTCAAGTAGAACATTATCAATTCAAATAAAATCTATTTTCTCATCAATCACTCTAATTCTTTATGGAAAGTTAGAGTTTACTAAGCACGTCACTTCTATTAGATCCCTTGGTCCTCATTCTGCCTCTGTAGTCATGGTACATGGTAACCCTAATTATAAATAAGGAAACTTAGTTCCCAAAAGGTAAATTGTCTAACCTTGGGCTATATGGTCAGTAAATGACAGAGCTGGCACCAAATCCTTATCTTTTCCCTTCTTAATTCCTTTTGTATATGTTCTATAGTTATTTTCTGTAGGGTTACCATGGGGATTACATTTAACATCCTAAAGTATAGCAATCTAACTTGAATTTATACCAATATAACTTCAACATAGTTCTATCACCATCCTTTTCTGTTATTGATGTCACAGATTACATCTTTGTACATTGTGTGCCCAGGAATGTAGATTAATAATTGTTTTTTATACAGTTGCTTTTTAAATAATGTATAAAATAAGAGTTACAAACCAACATTACAATATACTAGCTTTTATAGTGGTTATGAATTTACCCTAACTGTGGATATTTGTGTCTTCATATGACTTTAAATTACTGCCTAGCTTCCTTTCATTTCAACCTGAAGGACTCCCTTTAGCATTTCTTCTAAGACAGTTCTAGTGGTAATGAACTTGCTTACCTTTTGTTTATCTAGGAATGTCTTCATTTCTCCCTCATTTTTGAAAGACAGTTTTACTGGATATAGAATTTTTCATTGACAGTGTTTTTCTCTCAGCTCTTTGAATGTATTAACCTGTGATCTTTCTGGCCTCCAAGATTTCTGATGAGAAATTAGCTGGTAATCTTTTTATCATATTATACCCCTCTATCTAATGAGGTTCTTCTCTCTCGCTGCTTTCAATAATCTCTCTTTGTCTTTTGATAGTTTGATTACATGTTTTAATGTTAATCCCCTTAAGGTTTTCCTACTTGTTCAGTGAGCTTCTTAGATTTGTAGAGTCATGTCTTTTATCAAATTTGGGAAGTTTTCAGCCATTATTTCTTCAAATATTTTTTCTGGCCCTTTTCTTCCTGCTTATTCTGTGACTCCCATAATGTATATGTTGGTCCACTTGGTGGAATCCCATGGTTCCCTTAGGCTCTACTCATTTTTCTTAATTGTTTTTTAATTTCTGTTCTTTAGACTGAGTAATTTCACATCTTAATTCAAGTTCACTGACTCTTCTGCCCACTCAAATCAGCTTTTGAACTCCTCTGTTGTATTTTTTATTGTTGTTATTTACTTTTCAGCTCCAGAGTTTCTTAATAATTTATTTTTTTTAATTGAAATAAAGTTTATATACATTATATTAAGTTCAGGAATACAAAAGAGTGATCTGGCAGTTACATACATTACAAAGTGCTAACCACCTCATAATGATAAGTAATCTCTTTATAATTTTCATCTCTATTAATATTCTCATATTGTTCCTATGTTGTTTTCCTTCATCCTTGACTTCGTTAGCGCTCTGAGCATCTTTTTTTTACAGTTGTTTAGTCTAATAAATCCAAAGTCTGGGCTTTCTCAGGTAGATTTTCTGTCAGTTTCTCTATGTTCCTGTGGGTGGACCATGCCTTCTTGTTTCCTTGATTCCTCCTCATTTTGTTGTCACAGAAAATGAGGCATCTGAATCTTACAATATGTTAACTCTGGAAATCAGATTTTCTTTTCCATCCCAGGGTTTACTGGGTTTGTTTTGGTTGTAGGGTGTGTCTCTGCAAGGAGTCATCCTAAAGTGAAAACATTGAAATCTTTTCAGGACTTTTCTGAGCCTGCATCTTTCCCTGGGCAAGCATGGTGGCTTTCTAAATTCCCTGTACATGTGGTTGTTTTTGAATATCAAAAAAAAGTACAATTCCTTTAAATCCCCTGGTAGCCATTTCAGCCCAGTAGGTGGTGGATAGAGGTTGAGATAATGGCAACGAATCTTTATCTTTTAATAAAACTAACTTATAAGATTGCTAAAGTCAGAGATTCTGCCTTAGGACTCTTTTCCAAACATAACTATGTTTCCAGTAGATATTTGTCAAATTATAATAAACAACAGCTCTACAAATCCTTCATTTTATACATAGTAGGCTTCTAATGTGAAATAATTTCACAGAACAATTTGAAGTTTATACAGGGCCTTAGATCATTCTTGATAAGGCCTCAGAATTGAAAAAGTAATCAAATATGTATATTTTAACTGGCCTCATTAATTTATAGTTCCTAATTATATCTTTAGAATATCTGTAGAAAGGATTTCTTTAATGTATTAACAGTTTAAGCAAAGTGAAAATGATGCCTATCTACAACTGTTAAGCATTTAACATAATTTTAGGAGCCTTTATTTGCATGAAAGCTATTTGCTAATATAAATGTCATAGGATCTCTACTTAGAAATATTCCATGATCCTGTTACTACAGATACTCAAACTAGCTCTTCAAATTAGACTCGCTTTATTTATTACACTTAGCTTAATTAAGCCAACTTTCATTTGTCTACTATTTTACAAATCTAAAATTTTGTAATAAATTTGATCTAGTACATTTTTTTAAAGTTAAGAAAATTTGTGTTTTCTGAAATGTTTAGGTTTTCTGTATCTCCTATGAACATGTTCTCACAAGAGTCAACTATTTTGAAGGACACTTTACAAATTAAACTTTATCACGTATATTCTGAGCTGATGCTTTGATATGTGTGAAGACCTCAGGCATTGTATCCCATGTGCAACTTTGAAATGGTGACTGACTCCCACAAGGGAATTTATTTATTTGCAAGTAAAGGATTTTGATGTTTAAAACTTTTTTTTAAATCACTTCTTTCTCCTCCACATCTGTAATATCTGGCCCAAGAAAAAGTGACTTCAGAAAATAAGCAAATATTTAGTAAGTACCTACTTTGTGTAAGCCACTGTACTCAAGATGATTTAAATGTAATAATTCATGCCCCAACATCTAAAATCATATTCAGGTGGTGAGAAAAAAAGAACTGTACAGTACTGGAATCCAAGACAGAGGATAGAGGAGAGCAAAATCAATACTTGGGAGTAAGGATGATAAAATAATATTACAAAATATTGAGCACTGAAAATGTACCAGGCATTTAACATGCATTATTCCATTTAATCCTCACATCCTGGCTGTGAAATATTATCTGTGCTTTAGAGTGAGGTTCTGAGTGGAACGAGTTAGTTTAAGAAAGCTTCTTGGGTAGTCCATGTTGGAGCTGGGATTTGGGCCTGGTGTGACACCCATACCCTTATCACTGCAAACACTATGCCCTAGTGAAAGCATCATGGGGGAGACACACAGAAGCAAGGTTGTCAGGCATTTTGAAAGGCAAGGGGAGTTGGTAGTAACTTTCTTGAACAGAGGGATTAGCAAGATTTGTGTCACAAAGGCTTAAAAAAATGTGTGGATGTATTCAGAGGCTGTGAAAGGTGTATAGAAACAAGACTGTGGAGGGAAATGAGGATGCCATCCAAGGCATGAAGGCCTGTGCCTGGATCCTTCTGGCCACGTGCAAAGCCTCAGGAAGCTTCTTTTATGCTGCCTGGACCTGTGTTGCATTTACATGGACTGTGACATTGGTTATAGCCCTGGGATTGTGTAACAGTGACATCCTAGACTGGAGGACAGGAGGCAAAGTCATCACCTAGTTCAAGGGCCATGGACTAATGGGGTTGTAGTGGAAACAGAGGAAAGCACTGCAGAAAATCCTCTGGACTTAGAGCTAACGGAAGTTGGTGGGTGAGTAGGAAAAGAGGGAAGTCTCAGGGTGGTGGAATGGGGTATATCATAAGTAAATAGGGGACATAGGAGAAGTGACTTTCTCAGGAGGTGGCAGATAATGAGATGGGCTTACCTTTGAAGTATTGGTGATACTGGACTATTAGAATTAACCATGCTGGGGTGGGAAAGGCGTTTTTCCATTTTTTTGTATTGTCTGGTTTTTAAGTCATGCACAACTTTCAATGAAAATTTAGATTTTCAACAAAAATACACATTTATTTATATATTCTAACAAAATTTTAGGAGTCTAACAGACCCTCTTAAGTTTGTCTCTCTGTACCTAGATAAAAGATCCTTATGTAGGGACATAGATATTAGTGGATGAATTTACCGAAAAACAGTATGAAAAGGAAAAGGAAGGAAGATAAGGTCACCACTTTAGGAAATGCCTTAATTCAGATGCTAGGAAGAGGAGGGGGTGGGAGGGACTAATGAGGGATTTGTTTGGCAAGGGGAGCACTTGGCTAGTGCAGTGTCTTAAAAACCAGAGAATATCAGCAAAAAAGCAGCAGTCAGCTTGTTTCAGATGATACAATTAGGAAGGCACAATCTGAAACACTTGATACTTGGTGAATACACAGTTATAGTTGTTTAATGTTATTATTCCCATTTTTAAAAGAACCGTATGAGAAGAAGGCTGGTGTTAAACTGAAGAGTGGGTGGTGAGAAATAAGAGATAATATAGAATTTTATTAATTTGATGTCAATATATATAATGGGTATTTTTTTCCAGTTATTTCTGACCCAAGAAAAAATAAACATTTAGTGGATATCTATTGTTCTGTGTTAAGTTCTGAAAGGCATTTAAGTATAAAAAGTAGGTAATCCTCTGTATATTTTACAAACAAGTAAATTTTAAATGTAAATAAGTTTGGCCAAATCTTTGCAATTCTTGTGGTATGCATACCAAATCTTTTTAATGAACTCTATTTAAAAAGTATGAAAAAATCACTGAAATTGAGAAGATGTTTAGAAAAAGGGAAATCCTGTCATATAAAAGACCAAATACACAGTACTTTTGCTTACTATAAATATGTTGAAGTATTTTTCCATCACATTATGTATTTTGGGGAAAATCTGTTTATTTCTTCCCTCAAACTTCTCTGTATCAGGGAAATATTTATAGTAAAAAAAAAAAAGAAAAGAAAGTGCCTATTATATTAAAGATCATCTTTAAAATTATTATAGATCACTTTAAAAAATAACAATATTTGAGTATTTAAAATATATCAGAGATGTTTTACTGAAGTAAAAATAGGTTGTTGTAATCTAACTTACCTTTTAATAAAAGAAAAAGCAAATCTCTGAGAATGTAAATAAATCACAACCATGTTTCTGTTTTTGGTTTATTTGTGCACTTATCAACAAGTCTTAAACATAATAGATAATTCTATTTCTCCTTTTTTCCTCTCTCCCTCTTCATCTGTTGATGTTAAGTTAATCTGTCTGAACACTAACTATTAAGTAATTTTCTAAGTAATTTTGCATATCTAAAAAAGCACACTGATATTTTTCTTTAATTTTCTCATGCCTGCATATTTTGTTTCTATCAGTCCTTTATGCTCTTTGAATTTGTCGATTACTATTTTGGAGTTTTTATATAAAATTTCCCCCCTCTTTTTAGTCTTAAGGAACTGACTTCCTATGAAAATGATCACAATACTGTCAGGACTACCAGGAATATCTGACCTTAAACTTACCCCAATACTTCTCAGAATGATGAGTTTCTTAATGTGTTTGGGCTTTGCCAAACCATTACATACTTTAAAATATAGCTATGGTTTTGAATTTCTAAATGCATCCATTTAAAATAATTTTATAACGTTAATTTTTTTAAATAGAAAAATATGAATTGGGTCAGGATGTTCACTTTTTCCATGCGTCCTCAGCTCAGGTAATGCATTGCACCATTTCATTATGTAGAATGCAGTGCACAAGAAGCCACTTGTCATAGCCGTCTGTTTCCTGGTAGTTTACACACCAGAAACTGAAATCTGAGAATGGCACTTGAAGGAAAACAAAGAGCTTTACAGTATTTTTTTTTCTTTTCAGGAAAACACACAGAAGCTAATTTTAGCTTCTTGATCAAATTGACCCAGCCTTTAACCCTGGCAAACGTTACACAACACACTTCCAATAGACAATAGTTTGCATACCAGCATCTCACTGGAAGCAGATGTGCATGCAGAACGGGCCTTTCTTCTCCCAAGACTGAGCCACTGTAGTGAGAGCTGGAGTGTGGTCCTTCTAATTGGGGTAAAAACTGGGTCTTTTTTCAAATTTCAGACTGCGTGCTTTCCTGACTTCTTAAAAATTTATTATGTCACAGTTAAGTTTTGACTGGAGTTTCAAAATATCATTCACTAGAGAAACATCTCTTGGCTTCAGCATGATTTTTATCCTGAGGAAAAAAAAAGAAATTAATTGTTAGCAGCTGTACTGTTCATGAGTGATGGTTACACAGTTTATATATTAAAACGTTTGGAATGCGAACAATTACCTCTTTTAGTTTCTCACCAAGTCTCCTATAGTTTATATAAATTGCGTTTTATTACCAAAGAAATGTCAGCTGCCCTCTCTTCCCCATGCTGCCTGGCCTTGCCAGGCGCTCTCCTTGACGCTCCTGGCCCGCTGGCCACCGCCCACTGCCCCCCCAGCAGCAGCCCAGCCTGATGGAGCCTCCCAGCTAGACAGGGACCAGGAAGCTTGCTGCATTTTAGGAGTAGTTCACATAGGCTCTTCTGGGAACCTCTGGGGAGATGCACTAACTTCTGAAATGCTAAAGAGTTTTCCCATTTTTGCCGGGAGACAAGAAACATGTCTGTGTTTCCTGAGCAATGAATAAAAATGTTTCCTGTCTCATTTGCTGTAATAATTGCCTCTCTGAAAACATCCACTTTAAGACAGCTATAATTGGGTGTAATATATGTGTAACATATATAGAGTCCACGTATCCATGTATGTAAGACACAATGAAGTAACATTCTTTCGGTACTTTCCATAACTGTTTGTTTAAGTTCCTGTTTGGAACATATTGCCTCTGTGACTTTGTTGAAGTCACAAAGCAAGTTAATGACAATAGGGTCTGAGCTAGTACGTCAGGTTGAGCCACATTCCCAGCTGAGGTCTTTAACTGCATGTGCAGAATGACCTAATGACCAACCACAGAGTATTCTTAGGCTTATAGGCAAAGAAATCCTAATTGATAGTTTTTGTAATTGTGAAATATGAATTGAGGGGAATGCATGATTTATTTAAAAAGTTGCAGATCTTATGTTTTATTATATATATTGCCGTGCTTATCAGAACTTTGTATATTAAGTGGACTTATACTTCAATAAATAAGTAACTTATCCCCTTCTTTAAAACATTCTTCTCTCTTAAAAGTAATCATGAACACCTTCAGGTGAATTGTTTACATTATCCCTTCAGGTGAATTATTTACATTAAAATGTAAACAATTCTAGATTATAGTACATCTGCATGGAATTACTTTAAGTAAATAGATGTTGGACTGCTATAACAATAATTGCATATTAAATACATTAAATGCAAAAACCATTCTAATTTTTTTAGTGTATGTAAGCAATCCTTGGTCAGATATCTACACCAAAATATTATTTCGTATATTTGCAAGTCACTAACCAATAGCTACATTTGAATTTTGTGAAGGGAATTTAAACTATTTTCCTGGAATTTTTGTTTGACTGCCAAAGGGGGAAAATTCTCATTGGATTTTGATTGTGAAATCCAATACTTTTTATGTGTATGTTTTTATTACCAAGGGATTCTTTATCCACACATTATTCTTTACCCATACTTTTTTCATAATAACATTCATGTCTCTTCTTTCAGTAATGCATGAATAGCAGATAACTACCTTAAGTTCTTTTCCCCACTTACAATTTATGCTAAATATGTTTTTAAGCTTGTAAGTTTCATTTATTTCACTAATGCTGAGTCAAAGATATGTAGCTTATAAACTGTATCAACAGATTAGGAAATACATAATTTCATTAAATAATGGTTATATTTTCAGAGGGCCCTTTTATTGATACCAGGCAGAAACATTTGTGTGATATATGTATTTATTGTTTTACATATTGCCAAAATAAACACTCAAAATTGTAACAATAGTTTCTGCTTAGTATGAAGATTCCTAATTTGTACCATACTATTTTATTTCCTTTCATGTTTTCATTATCACAATGGAGTGATAAGATAACATTACTCCCAAAAGCTTCTACTTGTCATGCTCTTATCTCATGAAAAACCTACTCCAAATCACAAGATTTTGAAATGCATATAATGAAATATGTTTCAAGGAACAGACCTCTTCCACGAGACTTTCTTGATGTGACAAATGACAGCCAATACTTTTCACAAGAAATAATGAGATCCATTGAATAGATCTATCTAGAGACTTTTTAGAATAAGCACCTACAAAAGTACTAGGGGTGACACTAGGGCCTTACCTGCATTTAACTTTTTGTATCGCTCAGTAGACCCATGTGAGTGGGGTTCTCCCCCGTTTAAGGCAAAGAAGGGTGAAGTGACTTACCCAAGACCAAGAGGTAAATAATGGATCTGGGTTTTAAACCCAAACTCCTCACCTAACTCCAAATGCAAAATGCACTTATTTTTATCATCTAGTATGTATATATGTGTGTGTTATATACATGATACATGTGTTACATACATGACACAAATGTGTGTGTCCATACTGACACATGTGTGTTTATACTAGTTCCCCCTACCACCACCAACCCAGACAGAATTTCTTTCCCTCTTGGGAGAAAACTTTTTAGTAAGAAACATAACTTTCAGTCATTACAACAAACTATCCTTGATTCACTAGCTATGCTTTCTCTTGGCTATTACATTTCATCTACCCAGTTAAGTTTGCCAGAAATGTAACTGATCCAAGAGATATGTTCATTTTTGGTAATATTGATATCCATTGTCATATTTATACCATAAGCATGAATTAAGATGCGTTCAGATGATGTATTTATGTTCTCCAATCTTCTATAGTTTCTATAATTTTCTGTTGGGCTAGTGATTATGAGGTATGTTTTAAGACCGACTCTCTATTTCAAAAAGCTAAATAACAAATTAGCTTTCTACAGCATTATAATTATTCTTTCTTTTGCAGTTCTCTTTGAACATAAATGATGAAAAATTACTTCATTTTATTTTAATCTCCTTTAGCATATCCCAGGCATCAGTTGCCTTTTTTCCTACTAATGGGCTTTTACCTCCTTCCTGAGGTGCGGCTCCTTTCAGGTCTTGAGAGCGTCAGGGTAAGTGGCATGCACTTTTTGAGCTCCCAGAAAGCCAAAAGGTGCTCCTCATCCAACTTGATCAGAAGCCGTTTGCCCGCACAAGGACAGAAGCAATTAAATTGTTTGTTCTGCTACAGAGTAAACGGCCTACTGAGAACTTGTTTGTATTTTTATATGTTTTTATGGTTAATGTTTTCAGTGACCCATGTTATAAAGTAAACCATAACTACTTCTGTAAGCATGTTACAGTAGTAAAGCAAAATTGTATATTCCTAGATATTTATATCACTTCACTCAAAGCCTTGGAGTGAAACTTAAAAGAAAAAAAGATTTCTTCCCAAACATTTCAGTTAGAAACTCAGTTTCAGACCCTTGGCACTCTTATGTATATAGGCTTTCTTACACAATTGTTGAATAACATGTTATTATACGTGGGGGAAGAATAGTTCTTTTGTTGGCTGCATTACATTTTGTGGTGAAATTGGAGAAAACAAATCATTAAGGAAGTCTATTTTGGTTCAAGACATTACACACTTATGACGAGTCTGTTTTTTAGCCATGCCAAGTTAAAAGAGAATGCAGACCCATGTGTATTGGAACAGGAAGGCATGTTCTAGATTGCAATCTATCAGTAGCATCGTGTGTGTGTGTGCATATAATATATACATATATTATACATATGAAGGAGAGCAATGTATTAAATACATGTGTGTGGATACCAGCTTATGTAAAGTCCTGCTGCCATTCTTAAGTATGGTCACTGCTAGTTCGCTAATGACTAATTTTCTAGATACTGCTTTAGAGGAAAGAAAAAATATGTTTTCCTGATGAAACATTAAACTCTGATAACTCCACCCAGACCTGTTTCTTTCTGGCAGCTTCCCTGGTCTTCCAAAACTACTACCACCCCTCCACTGGAGCTCCCATCAAAGCCTCATCCTATGATCAAAAGAAAAAAGAGAAACTTTCACACCTTTAAAAAAAATGCTAGTGTTTATTTGTTGTGATTAGCATGAGCAGAGAAAAAGATATGAAAAGAAAAATGCCACACTTAGAACATTGATGACTTGGTTTAATTCAACTGTTTGGAAGAGGTGGAGAAAGCCTGTTAACTCTTTATACATTTCTGTGTTCTTTGTTACATTGAGAATGTATTACTTTTATATCAGAATTATAAAAAAGTAGAAAACAGCAAGGTATTTTATTATACTAACAGCAGTCTGACATATTATCTCTCTTGATGATATCTGCCTTTTAGGTGAGGGTGCTGTATTATACCTGAAAAAAAGTAACAGTGACAATTTTGTGAAATCACTATAATAGTCATCAAGAACTCTTGAGCTTTGAAATGAAAAAAAATTAGGATGCATTCATAGCTCAATTATTAGTTGATATGATTTAAGATAGCTCAATAAGCTCTTTGAACCTCATTTTCCTCATCTATAAGACAGTCATAAAAATGTAATTTCCATTAAGATGGTGCAAAGATGAATGGACATAATTAAAGCTGCTAGCCATAGCAGATGTTCCAGAAATAACACCTAGAACATTGTCAAGCACATAGTGGGCTCTCATATATATTGAATGAATAAATATCAAATGAATAAGTGATTCTCCACCCACTCTCTCTCCCCTCTCCCAGTCATACCACCAGGCAATGTCAGATCGAGGCCGGGAGTGCAAGCCTCCCCCTCAGCTCAGCACCCACACTTTGTGGGGCAGTGTGTACTCTCACTCCTACACTTCTCATGACAAATAGCTGGGATTATTAGCAAGCAGAGTCTATTACAGCTAGGAAGTGTATTCATTGTCATGGACAAAGACTCCTTTTTTCCAGCTGAAGTTCTTTCTTTTCCTCTTTATTTTGCGATATCCTGGCAGCCTGAGTTTTCTTGTAGAAGAATTCTGCAAGAGTAAAAACAAGGCTGGACATCACTATGAGGTGTAAAATAGGCAGGGGGCCATCAAAAACAGCTGAACTAATTAAGTAGTCAGTTATCTGTAGAACATGTCTTGGCTTTTTAGCTACTCGTGTTCTTTTCATTTAAAAAAAATACCAAAAAGAAAGGAATGGAAAGCCTCATTCCTTGCCTTGTGTGAAGGAGAATGGGTTTGTTTTTAAATCTCACTTGAACAACTTTACTGATTCTTTTTAATAAAAGGTGTTTGAAAGCATGTGGGCCATCACAAAGAAGAGGAAACAAAAATTCAGAGTATTTTTTCTGTTCGCTTTCCAAGAAGTGAATAATTCCATGGTGTTATTCACCAAGTGGAGTGAATTTGCCTTTCAAGCCCAAAGGGCTATTGTCTACATTTTCAGGTATGATCAACAATATTAGGATGACAAGTAGCCTTCATTTAGAATTTAATAGCCAAAACAAAGTCACAGACTTTTTCTATCACTGTTTTTTTCCAAAAATAAAGAAGTTATCTAATGTTTATTTTGTGAATTTCATATATTCCATACATGTTTCCATATGATAACTACTTGGATTAAAAGTTATTTATAGGGCTTACTCTAAACTTGCCTCAACCCTAAGGTGAATTGCTGAATTTTTAAATTAAATCAATTGCTTTTTTATTGCAAGCAATACATGTATTGGAAAAAAAATTGTCTTAAATAATCTAAAGTATTCCAACATATAGAAAAACCCCAGCTTTCTATTTGAAAGTGATTTACTTGGAGGATTTGACCCCCAGAAGAATTTATCTCATCTTAAAGAGGGGTATTTCATAACTTGATCACGTGTGTTGTCTTAGAATTTATGGTGTTTTAACTGAATGCCTGCTCTTGCCTCCAAATGTGATCTGTCTTTTCACATTTGATTTAAAATCATAAACCTTTCTTTTTCTTAGCACAAGTGACCACAGAACTGTTCATCCTATCATTTTTTATTAGAAACTGAAATATCAGAAAATTTTACAGAATCGTAAGGTAAATGCCAGTACTTGAATTGGTTTTGTATAAAGTTTAGAGTCTGATTATAAAGTTGAATTGTTTCATATCAGTGAACTTTGAATGCACACAGCCCTTTTTTAGATAAAAACATAAGATGGCCTCAAATTAAATCTGCTCACCTTCCACTTGAGACTTCTTTAAAACTGTAGACATTAAGTGGCTCTTTCATATTATTAAGTCTTACATTATTTAAGGGTTGATACTACCCCACATGTCTAGATTGCACCTTCAGCTCATAGAGCACATCACCAAACTCACAGAAAACAGCTTGGGTGGTCCTGAAATGTTCCAAAGGCAGCTGTGCTTTTTCTTTTCTCTAAGTACCCTTATCTTTGGTAATAATATCAAAAACATTATAAGACTTCATAATGTTCTAATGGTCTTTCTGGTCTCAAAATGTACACTTTTTTAAGAAAGAAAAAAACAAGCCATTCTAGCCACTGTCCTTTGAAAGTGGGATGCTTTTTCTTTTCATGAAAAAAGTTCCTGTCTCTGCTCCAGGCAGTCCTATGAATGAGGGGAAGGCAACCCTCCCCAAGCGTGGGGCTAGCTATATACCTTCTGGCAGCCAAGGTAGATTTAATCAGATTCTTACACTAGAACTGATATTCTGAATTGAGTTAAAATTATGTGGCCAATATTAGTTTTTCTTATGAATAGGTGAGAATCTGCTGAAATGGAAGCAAAGGATGCTGAGCCTCAGGACGCCATAGCACACCAAGCTTAATTTTGAAGGACAGTACAGCCTCCAAAATATCAGATTTTCACAATTTACTCATGTGAGACAATTACATTGTATACTTCAGTTTCTACATTTCTTTATATGAAACCAAATATGAGTATTTATATTAAATAATGCATGAATTTTCCCTGTGGTTTTTTTCCCTAATATTCCAGCTTCCAATTATAAAATGTGGGATGAACAATTCTGTATTTAGTTGACTTGTGCTAAGAGAAATTTAAAGGGAGTTTTTGTTTTAAATCATACACAAAGAGCATGAGTTAGCAGAGACTTCATCACTAAAGGAAAAGTCAGTGAATTGCTGCTTCTCTCTTACTTGGAGATCTTAAGTCTCGTGGGGATGCCGTAATCCTTGGAAAGATGCTCTTATTAAAACCTCTAGAGTTCTCTGTTTTCTCAGCCATACGTTATTAGCTATCTAGAACTAATTACTCCCCAGGCACCTCTTTAGGGATTTTATGATTCTCTCTGTCTTCTGGGACATCATGTAAAGTTTACCAATGAAAAAGGAGGAGTTCCTTCTTTTTCTCAAGTCAGATAAAGATAGGATGACTTAGGAATAGTCACTCCTAAAATAAATTCACTTTGGCTGTTGAGCTCTGGGTTTCCCTCTGAACTTTCATCTAAAGAGCCTTTTTAATGATCTGTTCATGGGTGATTTATTAGTTTTGATTCTTTCCTAAGATTCTTGAAAACATATATTGATCCTTAATATCTCATTTTAGAAGCATATAGTGACAGAGAATTATCAAAGAGATAAAGCAAGGAAAGCTCCAGCAAAATTCTACTCCCAATGTACATTCTTTTCATACTTGTATCTGAAAAGCTTACATCCAACTGGAACTTTTTTTTTTGTTGTTTCCAAAAATGGATGAGATACAGGAGTCTGCCCCCTCACAGTGAGTCTGAGAATTCACACCAATACCGCAAACCTGACTCACCCGCATTAGAGCTGCAGGGCCCGTCGGTCCCTGATTTGTAGCTTCTGGGTGAAGCCTGGGAATCAAGCTGTCGTCTTCCTCCTATTTAATGCCTCTGACCTGCCTTCCTTCTTTCTCTTCTCTTCTGGATTCTCTCCCTTGCTCCCCTCTGCTCCTTCTCTCACTTCTCATCCTCTTCTCTCCCCTGTCCCTTCCTTCCTTTGTCCTTTCTTTTCTCCCTCATAGCTTCCTCTGAATTTCCTGTAAGATTCTACAGCTGCTAACACGGAGAACCTCTGGTTTTGTCCACCTTTCTCAATTCAGCATTAGCTACAGAAAGTCACAAGTCCTCAGTAAGTAATCAGCTGGTCCCAGTTTATTGACTCAGCTCTCCCTTTCCATGCTCTTTACATGAGGCACCTGGAGTATGGGGTGCTCCCTTCGCACTCTGCATCTCCAGTCCTGTGCACCTTTGCTCTTCCCAGCTGCCTTGTTGGGCCACACAGCCTCTCTCTGGTTTGTGAACTCTTCATTCCTCTAGGTCCTCAACTAACGTTTACCTCCATGAGTTTACATCACTTTCCTTCCATCTCCCTCTTCTCTTTTCATAATTAATCCTGATCTATTCTTAGGACTGCAGAATTCTTTCACTAGCCCTCTTCTTTGTCACTAGTTCTGTAATTTACACATTTGGTTGGCGAGGTCCTGTTACTCAGGCTACAGATCTGTCCTAGGTCATCTCCTTTGAGTGATTTATAACCTCCATAAAATGCCATGTAGAGGCACTTTTTTACATTTTTGAGTAATGGCAAGAAACAATTGCCCTGGGAATCAAAAACCCAATGAGTCATAGATTGTTTTGTTATTTATGACCAGAGAGTGGTCATTGACAATATTTGGCAATTTTACAGCTATGAACCTAGGCTATTGTGCTTTAGAATGTAATTTATTAAGCAAATAAAACTCTTACTGGTAATGGGTCCTGTTAAATCTGGGGAACCATGTGAGCTCCAGGCCAGTACAGCTGTGGAAGTTTCATAGTAGCCACATACATCTCAGATGTCTGGACACTAATATTTTACACTTACTTCATGGTTTTGTTTATTCAGTTGCCTTTATATTCTTGATTGGATTCTGACCAGCCAGTTTTGTTTAAGAAGTCATCTGCTTTGAATAGAGAGGGAGGAGCCTGGAAAAAACAAAATAAATTTATGTGGAAAAAGCATAAATGCTTCCTTCATTAGATATAACATTTAGTAAGTTCAGGCTGCAAAGAAACACCAGATGTGTTCATGAAAAATACTGATGTACAATCACCTTTGGAAAAAAAAGACAAGGACCTGAAACTTAATTAAGTATACCTGAAGGAGAGATACAGATATAGACACAGAGGCAGGTAGACATATATATGTATGCATATAGATAAACAAACACACACATATACACAGAGACAGAGTACACACTGGTATAAACAAATGTAAGTCAGCTAGGTTAGCATTTACTTTTTGGAATTATTCATTTATATCAGAAGCATTTTGTAATGCTGGCTTCAGTTTAATTCCAGTCATCCTTACCATTTTAATATGTTTGGAGAAAAGGTTGATCTTAAAATTCTTAACAAAGTTAGTACAACCATTGTGGAAATCAGTATGGAGGGTCCTCAAAAAACTCAAAATAGAAATACCATTTGACCCAGGAATTCCACTCCTAGGAATTCACCCTAAGAATGCAGCATCCCAGTTGGAAAAAGATATATGCACCCCTGTGTTTATCACAGCACTATTTACAATAGCCAAGAAATGGAAGCAACCTAAGTGTCCATCAGTAGATGAATGGATAAAGAAGATGTGATACATATACACAATGGAATATTATTCAGCCATAAGAAGAAAACAAATCCTACCATTTGCAACAACATGGATGGAGCTAGAGGGTATTATGTTCAGTGAAATAAGCCAAGCCGAAAAAGGCAAGTATCAAATGATTTCACTCATATGTGGAGTATAAGAACTAAGAAAAAAACTGAAGGAACAAAACAGCAGCAGATTCACAGAACCCAAGAATGGACTAACAGTTATCAAAGGGAAAGGGACTGGGGAGGATGGGTGGGAAGGGAGGGGTAAGGGGGAAAAGGGCTATTACAATTAGCACACATAATGTAGCGGGAGGGGGTATGGGGTAGGGGGATATGAGGAAGGCAGTATAACACAGAGCAGACAAGTAGTGATTCTGTAACATCCTTCTATGCTGATGGACAGTGACTGCAATGGGGGTATGTGGTGGGGACTTGATAATAGGGGGAGTCTAGTGACAATAATGTTGCTCATGTAATTGTATATTAATAATAGCAAAGAAAAAAAGCAGCAATGCCTGAAAAAAAAATCTTAACAAAGTAATTTGATCTTTTACTAAATAGCAACATTAGTCAGTACTTATTTGTTATTGTTTTTTAAGGTGGAAATGCACCTCCTTTGGTATAATTATTATGTACATGTATATCTGACAACATGTAGGATTACAGAAGCTCAGTTATATGCTTAACAGAATAAAATGCTCTCAAGAAGTTGGATCTACAGCCAAACTCCAAATACTGATCAACAAGAAAATTTCCAGAAATGTTCCTTCCATTTGAAAGTTCTTGATGCTGCATCTGCCTATCCCTTCTACAAGTAATTAATTAAACCTCACCATGGTCTTGCCCCATAGCTCTGTATAGAATACAGATAGGCTGTAAGACTTAATTTTAAGTATGTATTGTAGAAGTGGCACTAATGAAAATAAGATTAGAAGGAAATGAAACCAGTTATGTGACCTTCAGGGCTGCTCTTGAATTTAGCCACACCTTGTCTAGGCTCTCACTGCTGTTTCCCACTGTGTTATAATTTCCCATTTACTTATCTGCCTCCCTGATTAAGCGGAAAGCTCCTTGCCATTTATTTTATCAACTGTGTGTGCACAATTCCTAACACAGGGTCAGGGGGCAGGAACAAGCCTGAATGAATGCAGAGGTTCCCTCCCTGCTGGCTGTTTGGATCCTGCTTCTCAGGACTGATGACGGTGCACCACTGGAGAATTATTGGGCTCTTGGCTTTTCTTTTAATTTGTAGGAGCTTTTTATATAATTTAGAAATAAAGTCTTCTGTCAGTTATGGATCATATGACTATTTTACCCCAGGCGGTGGGTTGCCTTTTCACTTCCTTAGTGATTTCTTTGGATGAGCAGTTTCTAATTATCATCAAGTCCATTTGGTCATTTTTTTTCTTGTATGGTTAGTACTGTTTGTGTCTTCCTTAAGAAAGCTTTATCCCCATGGTCATGAAGATAGTCTATGTTTATTCAAGAAGCTTTATAGTTTTAGCTTTCATATTTAGGTCTATGATCATCCTAAAATTAATTTTGTGTATGATGTGAGGTAGGGGTAGAGATTCTTTTCTATACCATAGGCTATCTAGTTGCTTTAGTACTTTACTGAAAACCACTTCCTTTCCCCCCACTGAATTACTTTGGTGTGCTTCTGCTAAAATTTTTTTATTCTTTCATCCATAAATTCTTCCAGTGAATTTAACTGAGTTCATAATATTGTCAAAATAGGGGTGAAAAACAGACATGGTTCCTTCATCTTTTGGTTTAGATGGAAGCAGGAAGGGGATTGTATAGGAGAGGAAAATCTATCATTGTTAAGTACAAGGTCCCTGTCAATAAATGTCACTTCCTCTAATCTGTTCTTTGAATTTTGCAAATAAACATTGTGACTGAAACAAAACAATTACAGTACTGAAAATGCTTCTCCAAAGCACACAAACTGCCTCTGCTCCCCCAACCCTCACCCATATTGAGATTCCCTGGTCTAAATGAAGAACAAATATGCAGATTATATTCATACCAACCTAACTAAATACATCAGTAAGTGACAAGGCTTGAGGAATCAAACAATGAGATTTCCTTTGTCCTGAACCGGACAGACATATAGAGGCTAAACAGTAACTAACAACTCTAAGAGAGAACCATTAGCTGATTTTTCAATTTGAGTGGTATTTATGGTTCTATTTTTGAAAGATAACTATTATTTAAATAAAATATTTTGCTTCAATTATAGGTATCAGTGTGTGAAATATCAACAGAGACTCTTTCCTGTTTTAAAATATAAGAATCCTAAATTCTAATCTAGGCAAATCCAGATACTTTATATATCACTGACAAATACTAATGGCTGTAAAAACAGAAGACTTCATTCAGTACCAAAAAATAAAATGGAAAGAGTTGGAAATAGTGTTTGCAAAGCCCTCATTTATTAAGGAATAAATGGGCCTACCAGACTCTGATCTCAATTAAGATTGTATGTGCAGTGTCTTTTCACAATGGATGGAGCACCCATGCCCGAATTCAGAGACTTTTTCTAATGCAAATGATATTGACAATATAAACCCTAATCCAAAGAAATCTGCTTCTTAAATCCAAAACTGAAGTCTCAATTTACAAGAACAGAGTTCTAAATTTATAAAACTTTTATTGGTATTTGATACTTTAAGTAGCCTATACTAAGCAAATACTAGGGCTTATTTTGTAAGTGCATACAACCTTCTTGAGAGCTCCCAAAGTTGATTTTTGAATGGCTAAATACTTATTCAAAAGAAAGGGACTAATTTGAACTTGGAGCAAAGTTGGCTATCTAGATACATTTTTACATACAGACCACAGCTATATATATACACATTTTCATATAAATGGAAGCTGTACAATAGAGTAGCCCCAAATTGGAAACAATCTAAATATACTACTCCAGAGTTTCTCAAACTATTTTTGCCTCAGAATCACATCCCTCCTTTACACTCTTAAAAACCATGAAGGATCTCAAACTACTTTTGCTATGTGACTTATATCTATCAACATTTACCATATTAGAAAATAAAATGGTGCTACTTAGGACATATTTATTAATTTTTTAAAAGATAACATGGTAATATAAATAACATTTTATGAAAAATGACTCTTTTCTTAAACAAAAAAAATTAGTAAGAAGAGTGATATTGTTTCACATTTTTGAAACTCTCATTAATGTCTGAATTAATAGAAGACAATTGGATTCTCTTACCTGCTTCAGTAGTCTACTGTAATATCACAATCATGTAGCCTCTAGAGAACTCCTGTACACTCTCAGAGAATGAGAATACCAAAAGCATAATGTCTTCATCAATATTACTAGAAAAATAGTTTTGCCCTCAAGACCAAATTAAAGGGTCTCAGGGACCTCCAGAAGTTCCCAGACCATACCTCAAGAACTGTGGCCCTTTGCTTTTGGAAAGCTTATGTAACTGCATTAGAACAGTAGAGCAGAATACCATATAGCCTTATGAAATGGCATGTTTATGGATCCTTTCAGTACATAGGAATGTATTTTTAATAAAATATTCTCCCCCTACTTAGAAAACAAACAGTGCATCTTATAATATTTAAATGCTTATGGAACACCACAAGAAAAATAAAGCATACATTTCAGAACACTTCTACATCAGTGCTTAATAAAATCAGCTTAATATTGGATCATCTCAAAGAGCTAAACTAATGAGTTACCTTATGAAAATCTAAGTAATGTTAGAGCTGTAAGTTCTATTTGACAGAAGAGAGACCCATCAGTTCCCAAAATGAGATAAACCAGGAAGGAAAGTTGACATTCTACTGTAGACAGTAAGATGTCTGTCCTGATTTCTCTTTGAAATAGAAAGCCAACCAACCTCTTCAGAAGACTCGCTACAAAATACTTGGAGAACAATGCTTTTTTCTCAAACAAAAGCTTTAATTTTGTTAAAGCACTTGGAATAATACTCCACTGAGATCCTAGAGTTCTATGCCTTACACCTTGGCAGTGTAAGTGACTTCAACCTAGAAAATATTAAGAGCAGTATATTTCAGCTGCCAGTGAAAATCAGCATACGATGTTAAAGAATTTTAGAAAAACAAAATACAATAGACATATTTCTGCCACATAAAAACATCTGTTGATAAGAATTAGAAGTGAATTTCTAGAAAAGTTTTAGAATTTTCTGTTTATTGGCTTTTTTCTGCAAAGTTTAATATATTATGAATTTCTATAATTTCAAATGAAAGTGTATACAATTCATAATAAATGAAAGATACATGTATTCTCTGATGGTAGGAGAATTAGTCAGCATAGCATGATCACCTGGGAGAACAGCAGGCACTGAAGTTCTGATTCACTGGCAGAGCTAGTGTAAAGCTGCACTTTTTACACAAAATCCCAGAGGTAATGGAGAAAAAAGTACAGGGGCAGCAGAAGTGTAGGTGACAGAAGCCACATTGCGGTAAGCGGACCAGCCTTTAGATGGCTGAGGGGTCCCAGGTGCAGCAGGCCAGGGGCCTTCCCCAGGCGGGGTTGACAACAGCCTCATGGGCAGCCTTGGCCCAGTGGAGCCCGGATTTGAGACTGAAGGGAAGGGAGTGAGTTAAAAAGGCTTCCATTTGAACCACGTTAGTGGGCACTGGTTCTTAGTGTTTCTGCTTCTTCAGAGAAAATGAATTTCTTAGTCAAACTGACCATAAAACATTTAAAGAATGAAGACAGTAAAGGAACGCCTGGCAGAGTAGTGGGTAAGGTTACCCCTGGAACTCGAGGAAGGCTGTGTTCTTGCCGTCTGTTTTGTTCTCAGCAGTCAAGTTATGCCTTTCCTTTTATTGAAACTCTAGGATTGTAGTGATTCTTTCAACATATGTACTAAAAATCAGATACTAAATTGCACCTGCGAGCTTAAAGCAGCAGAAATCATTTCATGACCTTATTCACCCTTTCAATTGCAACAAACTCCTTACTATATATTTCCTGTACCTCAGAAGTTCATTTTTTTTACTTTTGAATCTCTCCTCCACTCTCTCTCCCTCTCATTTCCCCTGGATGTAACCAAATACTTTCAGCAACTGGAAGCCCAAACAATCTTGTTAACTTAAAAGTTCTCCTTCAGATTTATTGACCCAGCAGAGTTAAACTGGGTAAGGGGCGATCAACACCTCTCAGGTATTTCTTTAATTATTGGACTGGCATCTCTAGGGCCTCATAAAAATCTGTAATGTGAGTTAGTAATAAAGTAACTATTATATTTATTTATTTATTTATTGTTTATTTGGAGGGGGAGAGAGCTTGGGGGTTTTCTAAGGAGTGCCTCTACCTTTTACCATAAATTGTAGCTGTAGTCTTGATACTACTGTGGTTAAACAATAAGGTCTCCAGGGCTGCTCACTGAAAGAGATTAAACTGTAATTAAACTACAGTACAAGTAAGGAGGGATGGAAAGAAGGAAAAAAAAACTGTGGTTTTCATAAAGCAGAAAAGAAATACATTGACTAGTGTTTACAGCCCAAAGACTTTTTTTTGCCTTCTCAACTACAAAACAGTCTTATTTTTAGCCAGCCAAGGTTTTGCAGGAATGCCGTATCAATCCCACAGTTCTGTTCTTTGAAATAATTGCACCAAGCTGGTCCCAAATCAGCAGTAACTAACTGAAAAGCAGGGGGGGAAACATTTCTCAAATATACAGTGCCGATGAAATTTGCCATAACACTATGAATTATGTCGGCTGCCTGCATGAAGTTCCACATAATGGGAAAAAAGAATTTAACTAGATCTTAATTGAACATACAGCTACATAATATCCTTTTGTTTAAGCTCAAAAATGGATTTTTTTAGACCTCCTTATCAGTGCAGCTATTAAATATTGTGGCTCTCTAGCTATCAGTCTCCAATCAGCACAGTTAGTGCATTTTACCTTCCAAGGAAGTGCACTTTGAGCCAGCTGGAGCACAAGAAATGTAGGAGCTGGAGAAAGTCGTAATTGAAACAGGCGACTGCTTCAGTACAGACAGGAAATAAAAGGAAGACTGGCCCTCCAACAGATTAAATTAGATGTTTCAAATTCAGACAGTATCAGGAAAAAGAAGACTTATGTTAAGGGGGAAAAAGGTAACAGTAAGTTCATTCAGCTGAGCTCCCCCTCCTCCCCTCGTAACACATGTTTTTGCTGGAATCTCACTGTGCTGCCCCGTAGGGTAGAACTGCCCAGGCCTCTCCCTACCAGACAACAGAGTAGCAGGTCCCTGTGCTAATGTCACACTATCCTTTCCCTCCTGCCCTCCCTCTCCCTTTCAGAGTCCTTTGGTATTCTATTTCCATAAATTAGGCGTGAAATTATGTTGGGCTGAGGATACATGATTTCAGCTGTTTTATAGTTAGAAAGGAAAATCTTTTAGACCTAAAGCAAAAACATTTTTTTAAATATACTTCCTGCCTATTAGTTTGAGATATGCCTATTATAGAAAATGCTTGCTTTGTAGAAACTTTCTTTTTTCCTTTTAGTCTCACAGAATTCTGTTTTGTGCTTCAGTTCAAGTAACATTTATGGAGGACCAAGTGTATACAAGACTGTCAGCTAACCTGTGTCTCCAGTATTCATACAGTCACTAAAACTATATCAATGTATGTATAATTCAAATTCTCAAATGAAGACATGTACCTTTGTTAAAATATTTTAGGAAATAGGTTTTATTTTACATTGGAACAATTGGCTGAAACCATTGCAGAAATTTTTCTTCACTTATGTGATACTGCATCTCAGTTTTTCTATTTAAGCAAATATGGGCTTTTGTTTAACACAATCTGCTTAAATATCCAAGTCCAAAGTTTGTTATTAGCAATGGCTGAAAGATTGTTTTTTGAGTTCAGTGCCCACTTCAGCATTAGAATACCCAATTCATTTGTATATGGAGTAGGGGTAGCATTAGATGAGGTGCTTTCTCTGAGATAGATGCAAACACCCTGAAAAATTCAACAAGCTAAAAATACTATAGTTCTCCATACTTGTGAAAGCTGGTGAAGTTAAACATTACTATAGCAAGTAGATATAATTCCAGATTTAAAGATTGAAAATGTCTTTGTTCTTCCTATTCTGTGACTCTGTGTGTTTGTAAACCATAATCTCAGCCCAGGGTTGCCTTCCAGATCCAGGCTTCATTTGCTCAGGTGTGCTCACTGTTTTAACTTCTTGAATTAAGTGTTGGGAAAATTCTCGTGCAAATACCTGCTTCATTTGCCCTGCCTCTCCAGCGGGGGTGAGGTGGGGTGGGGAATGCATCATGTGAGTGGGTTTTGCATGGCAAATGTTTTGGGTTGCTTTCACTCCAGCTGGACAGCTTTATATGGCTATAAACCTTTACTGCTGTATTAAGGTTCTACTCAGAAGGTGTGAATCTCTGATAGCCACAGTCCAACAAAACTGTTACTCATTACTTATCTACTGAATAACTACCAGGATTGGCAACTTGAACAACAGCAACAATAATCTGTGTACTTAGAAGTCCACACGGGAACATTCTCTTTCATATAAGTAGCATGGCTTGCATTTTTAAAACTCAAAGGAACAAACTAGAAATGTATTTCTTGTGTCCCCCATCAAGGCCACTGTGGTTCGCTTCCTCGATGAAAGCCTATCTCTCCCTTCCTGACAGGTAATTTCAATGTAGGTCTTGAGGAATGGGGAAATTGTACAGAGAACTCTGGTTTCGGAGCCTAGGCCAGGTTCTGCTGATGACCAGGTCTCCCAGTCGAAACTGAGGGTTCCATGGAGTGTCTGGAAGGAGACTGTGTCCTCAAGTGTACACCTTTTCAGGAGCAAGGATGAAGCAGTGAATGCAGCCTGCTGCCAAGATCTGTCACCTCCCAGTCCTAACTCAGGACATACCCTTTTGGGACTTACCCATCCCAAGCTCCCTTCTGCAGATATGTGCCCCCATACCTCAACATCTTCTGGTGTGACTGCTCTTGGAGGCCCAAGCCCAGGTCTGTGCGTTCAAATGCAGAATTGCATGCAGCTGTTAACAGCTGTGTGGCATGGCTGTGTCTGCTTGCCCAGGTCCTGAGGAGATGACAGTTACTGTGCTGTGCTTCAAGAAGTGAACATTGGTGGCTAACCCTTTACAGATGTCATCTCCTCTTGGTCTCACAGTGGCCCTTCAGAAACTCACTGGTGTTGTTATCCACTTTCTACAAATGAGTAGATCAGTAAACAGATTAAGGACTTTATCAATATCAATACAACTGGTATGTGGAGTTGCTAGGATTCATGCCCAGAATTCTCAGAACCAGAAGCCTCTTTATTTCCATATATCACATTACTTAAACTAGACCTTATTTACTTAGAAAACCTAGTCAGGAGACCTTGCTGTTCAGAAGGAATGGTTTCCAGAAGTCAGCTACCATATGGACGTCATCAACCAGCCCTCGTTAAGACAGGAGGAAGAGAGGGCTGGGCAGCCTAGGAGAAAGGGGTAAAGGCTACCCTCAGCAGGTGAACACTGCCTATTCCACTGCACTCCCCACCTCCTGCCCTTTCTCTGTAGCAAAGCTCTGAATCATTGAGACCATCTCAGCTAGATGCGATTTTAATTACTAAAGACATTGACACTAAGGTGTGAGTGACTACTAGCTTAACCTTTGGAGAGCTTGCTAATTCAAATACATCTCTAACTGATATAAATGCATGGGAGGTATTTGAGGTCATGGGTGGGTTTTCTTGTCTGTTCAAAGAGAGAGTCCCCAAACTAGTGTATCTGGGAATAAAGTCCATGGAGTTTGTTTACTATAATTCTGAGATAAGCAATTGTGTGTCAGTGATAATATGTAGCATTGAATGAATAGCATGTGCATATTTTTAAGAATTATATTCCTCAAAGTCACTCTCCAATTTCAATTCTTCCTCCCTCCCCAGCCCCTTAGCCAGCTTCTCTTGACTTTTCTCCTTTGTGTTCCTTCTCCTTTCTATGGTAGGGTCATGAGACATCTGTGTATTCTAGAATATGACCAAGTAGGGAAGAGAACCAGAGTTCTATTTTCTTGCCTTCCTTAGCCTACTTTGACAATAATGAAGACCTTCAGACTTACAAATTTAAATAAAAATATATCTGGATCATAGTTTTTCTATTGAAAAAATATGCCCATCAGGGTATACCACTTGAAAATGAAAACTAGACCAAAGGTACTTAGTGTCAGTGCATCTGGGCTGAGAGTCATGTGTTGTGTAACTTAGTTAAAATGCCCTACCTTGCTAAAGCTTCAGGCTTTTTCACTATATACAGTTTGATCCAATACAGCAAGTCACTCACATTTATCATGGGGGATTAAATCCTGAGAAATTTGACATTCTAAAGGGAACCTGTTTTTTTATTATCTGAACATTTAGGGTAAGAAGGAGCAGGCAGCTGACTCTTGTGCCAGTGGAAAACTCCTTAGCAGAGAAGGGGTGAAAAGCCCACCCTCCACTCCTGCCATCCCTCTATGCCATCCCATCCATTCTCCTTTTTCAGCTCCAGCTCACAGCTCCACGTCCCTTCCCTCGCTCATCTTTGAACTAAAAAAATATCCTGGGCATTGTTAGGGATAAAGTTTTGAAAGGTCATCTTTAAAAATGATTAGTGATGATTAAAAATGCCCCTCAACTGGCTCATGAAGTATTGATTCAGCCCAGAACACCATACATGAGGCAGAAGTAAAACTGGGGGTTTCTAAGTTATTTGTGTCCAGCATTCTGCATTACTAAATTCATATGGCTACTTCCCATAAGTGAGAAGCATGTTTTGAAGCAAGCACAATGCAGGTTGCCACCAATGTGTCATAGCCTGCAGTTCACACCCCCTGTGCAGGTGTCAACAAAGCTGTGTCTTACTCTCCAAGGTATATGGTGCCAAAACCAGAAAGTGGGATTTGATTGCAAGGAAAGTATTAGCCAAACATAACTTTATAGTGCCTGGTTCTGTTTGACATTTAGGGGACATTCACTTGGAGGACTCCCAAACACATAGTAAGTATCCAAGAAGAGGAACGCTTTCTCTTGAAGATTCAGTGGGTTGCTGGCTGCAGGAAGAATTACAGAGCCCTTGCGATCAAAAAGAGACTCCCACTCCCACCTTTCACATGCTGTTCACTCACATTCCAGTTTCCAGGAGGCCTGGTGCTATTCCAGAGCCTCCCACACAAAGGGTTTGCACAAGACTCAGTGGTTCTACAGGTTCTGCTCTTACCTGAGAGAACTAAGTACAGGAAAGTTTACTTAATATATTCTTAAAAATCTGGTTTCTCCCAAAATTACCTATTACAGTCACTTATTTGAAATTCATAACCGAGTGGATAGAGTTGCATTTTTCAGTAATAGCTTTTAAATCCTTAAAACTTTTATCTTAAGGTGCGTGTATGTTGCTGTGTAATTAGAAATAAACTCTTAAATCAGAATTTGGGCAAGATTGGCCTCCTTCAATACACACAGTTAATGAAATATCTAGAATTATGAAATGAGTGCTTTTCTGAAGCTGGTACAAGCAAAGATCGAAACCAAAACTGAAAACTTTGTATCCTTTGACTACTTTGTTGTAAGAATTGCAGGAGGGCATTTTTCAGGAGTACTTTTGAGTATATTTAAAACCAGGAAATAACTATGTGACATTCCTAACATTAATACCCAAAATGAGTCAGAGATAAAGTTGAAACAGAAAATTTGAGTGCTCTGCCTGTCATCAAAAAACGAAGTATTTTGACATGTTACCAAGCCTGTCTTAGTATAGGCAAAGACGTGGGTTCTGATGATTATAGAGGGACTTGGAAGCAGTGTTCACTGGGCCACCCAAGTGCACAACTTTCCTTGTAATTCTGTGTGCGTGATGCTTCATCAGGCATAATTCCAGAACATCAACTTAGGAGCCAGATATCCTGGGTTCAGACACTGGTTCCACTGCTTTCTAGCTGGGAAACACTGGGCTAGTCTCTTCAATTCTGTGTGCTTGTTTCAACATCTGTAAAATGAACATGATAGTAGTCCTTACCTCAAAGGAATCCACTCTGGGAGTAAACACATGTATATAAAATCCATTAAACTGTGAATATGCTGACATGTTCATACCTATGATGATGGTGATGGTAGTGGTGGTATTGACTTGCACTTGCCTGCATGTTTGAGTCACACAAATCAGAATATCACAGAATACTTCCTGAGGAGGGCTTTCAATCTCATGGAGAGTTGGAATTGATAGAAATAGGCTAATATTCATTTCCTAAACTGAAGAGGGAAGGGAGAGAATTCTTTTTGCTGGGTATACCTGTACTCATATCATAAAACATATTATCCTTCAGCACAGCTAGTGATCATTTGATGTGGGTATAGCAACAATATTCTTCCTACTATCTTGAATCATTTGAATAAACATTTCTCAGTCAGAACTTTCCTTGACTTGTGTTCCTCAGGGTTCTTTTCCCATTAACTACTAATATCAAATGAGTAAAAATCACTACAGTTTGAGGAATGAGAACTTTACTAAGTGCTAAGAATGGGAAAATCTTATTCTCTGCTTCCTAAAACAAAGTGAGCATTTGAATGCAAAACACAGAAAATCAGTATTTTGTGTTTATCTTTTAATATTGAAATGAGGAGATAAATCAGTGAATTTTTATGTTGTTGATGGGTCAGATATACATAGGAGTTCAGTATTCCAAATTGACATAAAATTTGAGTCTTCTGATTTGAGAAGTTAGTATCCCAAGGAAATTTTCCAAAACAACATCAAATTTGAAATCCCAAATAAGGCTTGATCATTAAGAGCACTTGGTGAACTTTATAGATTTAGAAGTTCCCAGACCTCTCACCAACTTACCTAATTGGAGGAATGAGGCCTGAGAATTTGTATTTTTTTAAAACACCCCAAATGATTTAAAATGCACATGGTAAGAGTGTACTTTATAACCTTAACCAGTTTTGCTTTCTCTTCCTATTTTTGGAGCACTAACTTAATGAAAAATAACAAATTAGATTTTTTTTTTTCCCTACCTATTTACCTACATGAGATAAAGTGGCCAGGGATACCAGTTTTCCATAAGCCTCAAGGAGAAAATTTGAGGTTGGGCGACTTCTGGAACCAGCAAGCGACATCTCTTTCCCTAAAGCCCTGACCACTTTCAGTCTGCGGAGCCCTCCTGGGGCCTGGGATGATTAATAGGGAAGCGTGCACACAACCTGTGCTTATATTCAGAGAGGAACACGTTCTGACTAGGTCACAGCTCTGGTTACCACTTTCTCTTTGGCTACATGTATCCTGCTAATTTGCAAAGAAGGGAACCAGCCCTGACCAGGCCCTATCTTCCACCCCTGGTTCCACTGCCTACTGGAAATAGGATCACTGTAAATGCAGATAATCTACTTATGATAAACTATCAATACCCATATGAGTGCTTCTTTATGGGCATTTTGCAGATGCCTCTCGCATATCTTTTAAGTCAAAAAGGTGAGTGTAATAAACTGTGAATGACTGTTATTCTGAATGATCTATTTACAGCATAAGAACATCTATTTACATGTTCTTTATATTGTTCCTTCTACTACTGAAGCATTTCATGTGGTCTTCATGTTTAGACAGAATTAATCTTCAAATTTTATTGGAACTCAACACATAGTTCCTACTAATTTGCCAATTCGTCACTGAATGATTATTTTTAAATCTGCAAATTTCTCTCAGCTTTTAGTTGTTCTCCAATAGGGAAATATAGTACCTAGGTCCTCTTTCTAATAACTGATTTAAAAGATATTTATATGGAAAAATACACTGGAATATCCAGAAGGAAAACAGTAGATTCCGCAGAGATAGGTAAGCAGTTAGGCTAACATCATATGTACTTGTGTAATTTTAATGTCTTGTGTGTTTTAAGTATAACTGAGAGTTCCTTTAAAAAAAAAGTCAGTACCTCAAAGTCTCTGGTAGCATATAGAAATATTTATATAAAAACACATTCATTTAGACCATTTAGGATTTTCTTAACATCTTAATACATTTAGCTGGGAATGGGACATTTTAATCTTCTTTACAAACATTCCAAATGATTTTTACATCCTTAGGGTAAGAATGATACATATGTCCTGTATAGTACACATATAAAGGTCCTTTAACTAAATACATGTAGCTTTTAATCAATCTATAAAATCATTTGGGTACTATTATTAATATTCAGAGTTGATAGGAAACTTCAAAAATGATATTTAATCATTCCTTCATCCCAAGACAATAGTATTAGCCCCACTCTTTTATGAAGTCACACAGGCCAAACTATCCCAGGCAAGTATGTTTCCAGTAGCTTACCTTAGACATAGAGCCATCATAGTCAGCCACTCCATGGTTTTAACCAAAGCACAGAGCTCTCCACAAATTGCCACAATCCCTTTCCCTGTGATTTTTGCTTATATTCATGTGTCTGTGTTTATTCAAATGTTTGTACCACCTCCACAGTTTATATGTATAGTCTTCCAAGATTTTTTCAATGAACTGGTTTCTTAGGAGATATCTTAGATTGAGAAATCTAGAGTAGACATATGTATAATGAAATAGGATTTGCAATGGAACTATGTAATTGTGAGAATCTCCATGGGTTTATCATAAAAGAAGAAAAACTCATTAGTTGTTAGTTATGGCATTGAAAAAGTGGCATGTAAATTCATTTCAAAAGGTTAGGATAAAGTTCTATATAGATCTGATGGCATATTTTGTTGTTTTTTTGTTGTTATTTTGTTTCATTTTCCTTCTCTTTAAAACATGCCTTCATGATATAATTGTTCACTTCCCCACCTTTTGTTAGAAGCATTCATCTCTAGCTTCTGTCCATTTAAAACTGAGCCATTCCCATATAAGCATGCAAAGACCTTACCATCATTTCACTTCCTGCCATCCTTGGAGATTCCTTGTCCTTCCAGACACAGACATATATTACTCTTCATTTTTTGGCCCCAAACTGTCAAACATTCTGTTCTTTTAAGTCTTGAGCATTGGGAGAAGCTCTGAGACTTGAGGCAGAGAATATGTACACATTCAGGAATACTAAGCAAAAAGAAAGAACCAGAATTCCAGGTGACCATATAATTCCAGAGCAGGAAGGGAAAGGATAATAACTCTCCCTGAGAGCGATTTTAACTTCCTTTGGCATTTTAAAGTGGGAAGATTAGCTGCCTTCACAATATACTGTATCTATCACCTCTTCACTTGAGGACCCCCAGCCTTCACCTGAGATGGTTCAGAAGCATCAAGGTTTCCTGGAGTTGACTACATCCACTTAACCCAAGGGCAGACTCATTAAGTTCATTGGCATCTTAACGGTATACATAAGGTTTTCATTTCTTGAATGAAATGAAAAGAAGTCATTTGTAGTTTTCCATGCTGGTACAGACCTACTTTAAAAGAATGTAGGAATTTATCAGTTTAGCTGCATTTCTTGTAACTGCCCTGAAAGGAGTTGGAACTCTTAGGCTTACCTTAACCCATATTTGTACCTCTAGAGCAGACTCATAGATTCCTACAACCATTCTGGAGTGGAAAAGTGCATCACAAATGCATAGTCATTTCATCATGAGTTCCGAGACTATTATAGAACATGAAACATCTGGGAATTTATAGTGACCTAGGAAAATGCCCAACTGTGTGCCTAGAGGAATTCTCAAGAAGTTATTTGTTGAGACTAGAGGAGATCACTCTTTAGAATGAGTATAGATAAAAGGGGGTCAGGAACTAAGGCCTGGAACATACCCACATGAAGATTAAACATACAAGAACTAGAGGATATATTGAAAAGTGGAAGCATCTGATAAGGACTTCATAATGAGAGAAGATAACAAATATAAGGAAATGATCAAATGACTGAAGAAAATTTCTCAGAACTAAAGAGTGTGAATCTTAAAATTGCAAAAGCTGCCTGAATCCCCAGCTCAATGAATGAACAAAGAACCACACAAAGACCATTACTGTGAAAATTCAATATTGGGGTTAAAGAGAAGATCCTAAAAGTCCTAGTAGTATTTGCTGTATTATGTATATGTATATGTATTTGTTGTATATGTATAGTAGTAGTTGTTGAACAAAGTTTTATTCTTAGGTTTAAAAACAAGTTTCATAGTCTAACCCCATACACATAGGTAAACTCAAGGTGGATCAAAGACCTGAATGTAAGTCATGAAACCATAAAACTCTTAGAAAAAAATGTAGGCAAAAAGCTCTTGGACATAAACATGAGTGACTTCTTCATGAACGTATCTCCCCGGGCAGGGGAAACAAAAGCAAAAATGAACAAGTGGGACTATATCAAACTGAAAAGCTTCTGTACAGCAAAGGACACCATCAGTAGAACAAAAAGACTTCCTACAGTATGGGAGAATATATTCATAAATGATGTATCCAATAAGGGGTTGACATCCAAAATATATAAAGAACTCACGCACCTCAACAAACAAAAAGCAAATAATCCAATTAAGAAATGGGCAGAGGACATGAATAGACACTTCTCCAAAGAAGAAATTCAGATAGCCAACAGGCACATGAAAAGATGTTCCACATCACTAATCATCAGAGAAATGCAGATTAAAACCACAATGAGATACCACCTCACACCAGTGAGGATGGCCAACATCCAAAACACAAACAACAACAAATCTTGGCGAGGATGTGGAGAAAAGGTGAAGTCATAGGATTCATGAGGTAAGGGGAGCCAACACAAGGAGAGGAGAAGGGAATTCCCAGGAGGACAGCGAGGGAAGTTCCAGGAAAACAAAGGCAGCAGGTATAGAGCAAATAATCAGCAATTGAAGAAAACTTCGGGATGTATATCTCCAGGAGAAAAATTTAAAGGGACCAGTAAGCATTCTGACAGGTTTTAGGGAATGGACAATTATATTTGTTTTATGGAACTGAAGGGTGTGTTTTATGGAACTGAAGGATGTGAGAAAACCAGTATATACAAGGAAAACTAATAAAATGAAAAAAATAGTTATTAAGTTTGTCAGAGAGGGAAGGATTTCTAAGAAAGAAATTGAAATCATGATCCACAAGTTGATTCAGGAAGAATATTTATTTAGAAATTAATAATGGCTAGTATGAATGTAGATTTAACCTAAAATTAAGAAGTAATTATAGATGGGGAAAAAAATGTGTAAATTTACTAAAAATCCCCTCCTGCTATAATAGGAAGTCAGTGCTTAATGCCTAAAATGGATTAATCAGGAGGTAACGGAGTAGATACAACATTTGGCAAACTGTTTACAGTGTTCAAAGGGGCTCTGGAGAGTACGGTCAATTGGCAGAAGCAGAGAACAAGGAACCTTTGTTTTTTATGTCTTTTAGAATTATTTAATTTTTGTATTATTTACATGTAATATTTTGATTCGGTTATAATTAATTAAAAGACAATTTGATTATGCTATATGGAATATTGTGGTTAAAAAAGCTTTCATCGATACTAAATATATCAAAATGTGTACTATATTCTAGGAAAAAGAAATAATGTGTTTTTTATTGAGATATACTTGGCTTATAACATTATATTAGTTTCAGGTGGACAATATAATGATTCAATAAATGTATATATTGCAAAATGATCACAAGTCTAGTTAACATCTAGCACCATATATAGTTACAATTTTCTTCTTTTGATTAGAACTTTTCAAATCTCTCTCTTAGCAACATTCAAATAGGCAATACAGTATTAATAATTATAGTTAGTATAGTAAGATGTTAATTTCTTTTATCTAGAAAAATGAGGGATAACTGTGTATTAATTTCTTATTGTTGTTGTTATAAATTACCACAAACTTAGTGAATTAGAATACTACTGTGGATTGAATCATTTCCTCCAAAATTCATGTGTTGAATCCCTCACCCTCAGTGTAATGACATTTGGAGATGACACCTTGGGAGATAATTAGACTTCGATAAGGTCATGAGGGTGGGGCCCTCATGATGGGATTAGTGCCCTTCAGACTAAATGAAGAGACACCAAAGCTCTCTCTCCACCATATGAAGAAATATTGAAAAGGTTGCCACCTACAACCTGAGGAGAGAGCTCTCACCAGGAACTGAACTTGTTAGCATCCAGATTGCAGACTGCCAGCCTCCAGAATAGAACAAAAATAACTGTCTGTTGTTTAAGCCACTGAGTCTATGGTATTTTGTTGTTAGCCCAAGCAGACTAATACAAACACAACCATATTGTCTTACAGTTCTGCAAACCAGGAGTTTGAATAGGTCTCACAAGCTAAAATCAAGTTATCAGCAGAACTATGTTCCTTTTGGAGGCTCATGGGAAGAATCTGTTCCTTGCCTTTTCCAGCATCTAGAGACTGCCTGCATCCCTTGGCTTGTGGCCCCTTCCTCCTTTTTTGCAGCACATCCTCACATCACCTTCTCTGCTTTCTGATTCTCCTGCCTCCCTATAAGGACCTTGTGATTACATTGAACTCACCCAGATAACCAGGATAATCTTCCCTACTCAAGATCCTTAATATCTGCAAATCACTTTACCATGTAAAGTAACATGCTCACAAGTTAGGGGATCAAAGCATGCGTGTCTTTGGGGAACCATTATTCAGCCCACCATAAGACATAAAGGGAGCCAGCAGCTGTGAGCAAACCAAACGTTTTTACACTCAATCCCCAAGTATCAGGATTGTTGGTGAACTGAAATTTGGTTAAAATCATTTGTTCCTTGTTATATTCAGATATACATGAAAATTCAAATTCAATTTCAGCTATAATTGTTAAAAACCTTGATATTTTGGAAAATTTGGAAATATCATAGATAATTTGCCTTGGCAAATCATCAAATCATCTCCATTAAAAGAGATAAATCAATGACAACTAATAGTTTAGATGCTTGAGTCAAACAACTGAGCTTAAAACCCAACTCCACCACTTTCTGTATGAGTTTAGGCAAGTTACTCTCAACCTGTCTAAATCTCAGGTTCCTCATTGTAAGACAAAGAAAATAGTAACATCTACGTTGTGGATTGTTGTAAGACTGTGCCTAGCATATTGAAGATATTCAGTAAATGTGAGCATTTATTTATTATTATTATTGGTTTATCTTGTTGACAAAAGTGGCTTGTACAAAGAACCCCAGCCCTGAAAGTTTACCCCTGAGCTGCCATTACTGGAGTGACACTGTTTATGACACTGTTATGTCTCAGTGACACAATGAGTCAGAAAGATTAATAAGATTGTTTACAGAAAGTGAGGTTTCCAGGGTGACCTTGGAAATGGGAGAAGTATTTCATGAACATAGTAAGAACTTCAATAGCAATAATGGCAATGTCGTGTCTTTAAAAACAGTAAGTGTATCTTTATGGATACAATTTGAGGAAAATAATGAAATATACCAGAATGAATCACAAATAATTTTCATTATAGCAGCTAATAAATGTGTGATATTTTTAAACAGGAGTGAGATTATGTCACTCTTTTTTTTGAGCTAGAATAATATTTAGCTATGTTACTAGCAGCAAGATGCATTAAGAAAATTTTGTTTTCTAGCTCTAACTTGTATAATAAAGAATTTGACTGACTTTTGTCCCTCATTCCTGGAGGGAAGACTAAATCCTTGGAATTCCCTGAATGACAGGAGCATCTTCGTTACTCATGGTGGGCCCCTTGGCCCATGGTTGAGTTTATGCTAATGAGGTCACTCATGGTGGGCCCCCAGGTAGCCTCAGGATGGGGCTGACCATTCTGCAAAGACCAGCTACGTGATTAGACGATGGGAGCTTTGAGAGGTCAGCCTGACCTCCTATCCTCTGGGAGATGGGGCTGGAGATTAAGTTCAGCCACATAGTTCAATGAATCACGTGTATGTAACAAAACCCCAGTATGAACTCTACACACCGAAGCTCAGTGGAGCTTCCTGATTGGTGACCATATAGATGTGCTGAGAGGGTTTCCTGTCATGAGGACATAGAGCTTTGAGTTTGGAACCCTCCAGACCATCTCCTACATGGCCCTTCATCTGGCTAGTCCTGATATGTGTCCTTTACGTGTATGTACCACCTTCCTGAGTTCTGTGAGTCACTGTAATTAATGAGTTCTTTAACCTGAAGGAGGTTATGGGAACCCCCTGACCTTAGAGCCAGTTGGTCAGAAGTACAGTGGCCTGGGTACCCCCAAACTTGTGGATGGCA
Organism: Smutsia gigantea; assembly: GCA_032199065.1. Classification (NCBI taxonomy): domain Eukaryota; kingdom Metazoa; phylum Chordata; class Mammalia; order Pholidota; family Manidae; genus Smutsia; species Smutsia gigantea. Next base: position 333,265 of record JAVSCE010010082.1, read on the forward strand.
TCAGAAATGAGGGCAGTTTCATGGGAGGCTGTGCCCTTTAACCTGTGGAGCATAATTCCAGGTAGTTAGTGTCAGGATTTCACTGCATCATTGCACTGACAAAGAGGGAGATGAAAGAAAATCCAGAAATCTAAGTTAATTAAAATCAAACATACCATTTTTAAAAGAGTTAAACTTACTTGACCTAAAATACAGGATGCTGAGTTGCATCAACAGCATTTGAGCCACATGGAGCTTTGATACTTCTTAACTAGGTAGATTGAAGTTTGTCCTAAATGAGGGGTTTGTAGAATTCTGACAGCTCTTAATCTCTTCCTTTAAGTACTGATCTCCTCACCTGCAGCCCGTAGGGCTCCTCCCTGTTACTGGTCATGTGTCAGAAACAGCCTCTTTTTCTCCCCCTACCATTTCCATCAAAGCTTCTCAGGTGTATCTGCCAAGAGTCCCAGTCACCCGTTTCTGGGAGTGAACTGACCCAGGCCTCTTAAGACCTAATAGGAAAGCCCCAAATGAGTCTATGTGCTGCCATCCCTATCCTGCTTTTTAATTTTGAAGACATAGAAGAATCCAGTGGAGTACTCAGTGTAAGGCTTTTCTTACCTGTGTGATTTCTCTCTGGATAACACTGAGCCTGCCCCTCATTCCTGCACCCCCCTGGTCTGAACTCTGGATTGCCCTCCTGACTGTGGCCTTGGTCGTAGTCTCCTGGTCACTGCCTCATGACTCACGGTTTCCTCTCCATGCCTGCTTTTGGCTGGCTTGCCAAGCCTTTCCTCACTGCCATTCTAACCTCTGGGTATTAATATACCACCTTGACATCTGGGCGACTGAGACTTAGAGAGGGTAAGTAACCTGCCAAGGTTGCTTGGTAAGCATGTGATAGGGCTGGGCTCGCAGCCTGTCTGCCTCAGGGCTGTGTTCTCTCCATTCTCCCACACTGCCTCCCTACCAGCCAAGCCTCTGTTAGCCAGGTCAGAGTCTAGATTTCAGGCTTGTATACACTCCACATTTAAAATGGTACATCAGCCACTGAAACCTTGGCATTAAGAAGTTTATGAAAGTATGCGAGTCCTACAAAAAATATTCCAAACAAAATTTACCTCTTTCTCTATCCACTCATTATAGGCAGTTTATGAAATTTATTTAGGCTTTATTTCTACTTAAGAGTCTGAATTCTTTCTTTGGAAAGAATTCAGGAAAATGTCTTCACATCATCTCCACATTAAAAATGTTCCAAGTATCCAGGGCTTGCTCTACTTCCTTTTTCATGTATTTAAGTCCAGAGACTTTATGTAGTAATTTTGTTGCAAAAAAAAAAAGAGTCAAATCAATTAATATTTAAATTAAAAAAAAACATAAATCTAAAGAAGCATCTCAAGATCTGTTTTTTCCTTTACTGTAAGTGAAATTCCCACTAGGCAGCCAGGACTGAACACCGATAGAGAATGGGGCCTCTTGTTTGCAGAGATGGACTTATCACATGGTTAGCAGCTGGGATTTATGTGGAGGCTCATTAAATAAAACAGCAGTGGCAACTACCTCCTGCTGGAGTACACTTGGAGGTACAGTACCTGAATTTTTCCAGTCCTGGCCAGTCTTTTATACTTTGTTTTATGTCTCTCTCATTTTTCTGACTGTTCTTGACATTTTCTAACCTCACAGTACTTTTATTATTATTTTTATTGCTGCTATAACAATGATAACTTCAGGGCCTGATTTATATGATGGCAACTTAGCCAAGGGAGAGATTAAGGCATACCCAAAAAACATGCAGTAAATGTTCAAGTCTATTAGCTTTTCATTTTTATTAAGTGGGAAACTTTTGTTTTGTTTTGACACACAAGAGTTTGGAGAGTTTTGAAGGATTGTATTTGCTGGGGGGCATATTGCTGCAGGTTCATGAGCAGATGGGGTAATAGAAGGCATCTCAGTGTATCTAGAGCTGATACATCATAACATGACATTCAACTTACTCAGTTTCTTTTTCTTTTTGAGGGCAGTAGTGATTCTTTCTTCTTTCTTTCTATGCAAATTAACTATAGTTTGCAGAATGATAAAGATGCCACAAATTATTGACCAATTTCCTTAATTGTAATAATTTCACTATGCAACTACCTAAGTTAGGAGATGCCAGACCTCCTGCCCTCCCAACAAAAACCAGTCTCCCATGAATGGGTAGCACTGCTCTGACTGACTGGCCCAAAGGTTGTCAGCCTCTGCGTGCCCAGTGGGTGGACACAGGACTGCTCAGTTCCTGCTCCTGGCAGTGCTCAGCAATTGCACACTCATCGGCAGGCAGGGGATAGGACTCAGTTTCCTGGCTGAAACCATGAGCCTGCAATGCTGAGGTCACCCCCTTCCCATGGAACCACAGCCTTTCTCTAGACTCTGCTGTTCTTGCATGGGCAGTATGATGGTGCCTCTCTCTTGAATCTTTGCACTCCACTTCCCAGACCCCATTCCACTTCCTCTTAACCCTACCTGCTGCCTCCAGCAGACTACACTTCCCATGCTCCTCCCCCTCAGCCGAGACCCTATGCCAACTAGATGCCAGTTGTTGAGGTGCTTCCATTTCCGTCTTTCCAAACCATAGTGACCAACCTCATTGATGGCTGTGATTTAAGGAATTTTGATCAACTGAATTGAACATTGCTATTACTTCATTATTTTACCATTTCTGTGGTGTTATTAAAATGACATCATTCTGTATGAGACAGTGTGACCTTGAACCTCGCTAGACAGACTTTCTAAGACCTTCACATCTCCAAAGTCTCAGACAGCATTCTAACATCAAGCTGAAATAGCACACTTGCTACCTGGTGTGCTGTCATAAAATGCTTCTCCTAGCGATCCAGCCATCATCCTATGAGAAGGCCCAAGTTAGCCCACAAAGAGAGGCCTGCATGGAATGGAACTGGGCTCATGGCCAACAGCCAACATTGACCTCCAGACAGAGGAGTGAACCATTTTTCAAATGACTCCGACCATTTGCATCCCTTCTTTGGCATTTTCCAGCTCAGACCCCAGGCAACAACTCCATCCAAATTGCTGACCCAAGGAATTCATGAACATAGTGTTTTTTCTTAGGCCACTAGGTTTGGGGGAAATTTATTACTCAGCCTCAGTGACCATAACATTCACTAGAGAACTAATTAAGACAAACCAGCGTCACAGAGTAGAGTTCAGATTCATACCTTGGCATGCTTCCATGCTTATCCTGTCATGGACCTGTGGCTGCCCACCAGTCGCAACCGCGCCAGCCTTTGTTCCAAGGCCCCCCACACTGCTATCCCTGAGCCAGGGGAACCCCAAACCAGGGTGTGCTCTGCCTCCTCTTCGATAAAGCCAGTCTTGGAACGTTAAGAACATAAACTTAAAAATGAGCATGTGGTTTGCGCTGGTTGTGAGAAGAAACGTGGAGAAAGAGGAAAGTGGAGAAACAGAAAAGTGAAGCTTTCTACAGATCTATGTTCCTCCTTTAGGTTGTTGCTGGGAAGCAGCTGCTCAGTCTGAAACATCTCCTGATGCCCCCTTGCATCTGGGAGGGGGTGGGTGTCCAGTGCCTGTTTCAAAGCAGAATGCCATGCCCCTCCTGGGCCTTCTTCTCCCTCTCATTTCCTGTTCTCCGGCTGAAAGTAAGGGTCTCTGAGTCCCTGGGAAAGGGCAATGACAAAATGGAAGGGCCTTGGTCTCTGAATCAATACATGGACTGTCTCTACCCAACTGGATCAAGGAGAACAAAGATAGGGAATTCTTTTGTGTCAACAACATTGCCATCCAATATTTGAGCTAGTAGTCACACGTAGCTGCCGAGCACCTGAAGTGAGGCTAGTCTGAACTAAGATGATTGTAAATGTAAACTAGATACTGGATTTCAGCGTACAAAACAAGAATGTGAAGAATCAATAATTTTTATGAATTACATGTTGAAATGATAATATTTTGGATATATTACATTAAGTAACATTATTAAAATTCATTTTACCTATTTCTTTTTTTTTGTTGTGGTGACTAGAAAATTTTAAATTACTTTTGTGAATAGCAATGTATTTCTGGTGGGCAGGGCTGTATTAAGACATTAAGATTTAAGGATTTGCCTGTTAACAGCAGCACACTTAACTGAGCTAATCCAGGGGTGCTATTCAAAAGTGTTTCCCAGACCAGTCACAGGTCCTGTGCTGGACAGTAAATAGCATGTCATATTCTTAGAAACTGATTTCTCCAGGATGAAATGTTATCCACATTGTTACAACTTAAAAATGAGCATTTTTTAATACAGTTTTTCTGTGTTATCATTCAGGAATAATAAATTTCTACAAAATATCATCATAGTATTCAGTTGCCAAAACCATGGTTAAATTACTCTCTTTAAGGAAATGAGGACTGGTGATACAACTGTATATAATCTTTTGACTTTCATCAGATAAAACTATTTTTCTCATACTTGTTAGGGTTTTTCTAAGCCACCATCTATATTGCTCTGTTTGTGTTTTTTAATACTTTGTGCTGAAGATTTATTGAGAATATAAATAAAAACATGTTTTTAATCCTGTTTCTCAATTATAAACTATCTGGATTTATTATAGCCAAAGAACTTCATGAATTAGTCTCCTAACCCTGCTTGGCTAATATAAATCTCTGCTAGAAAATAGTGGGTCAACTTCTTAGGCCTTCGAGGTATTACTGCAAATTTATCCAGCACATTTTTCTTTTGATCCTTGCCTTATTAGACTGAGAAACCATTCTTTATGCTTTTTTACAGAAAAATGTATGCTGTAACAGATTATTTCTATATCGAAACTACCCTGGAAAACTCTCTTTCTTTCTGCATGCTTTCTGAATAGTAATGTTTAAAAAATAGAGTTGCATAATTTTAAATTGTGTTGGTATATTGCAGTGATTCATTGTTCAGATCTGCCAAGGCATATCTGTGACAGACAAGAGAATGAAATCAGTGTCTTAAAGGTGAGGCAAAGAAAGCTGGGCTGCCATGTGGTACCGTCACATCCAGAGGTAGCACAAATACCACCCCACAGAAGCTTTGAAAAGTTTATTCTTTTCTGCTATCTCTAGAAGAGGTGAAAGGAGGCACCAGACATAAGATACAAAACAGGGGGTCCTAAAGTTCCTCTCACCTGTCCACCCAGATGCCTCCAGTTTCCACCCCTCTCTGCTCCAAGCTTCTACCTCAGTCAGACTATCCTGTGTCTCCTGTCTCTCCTCTGCAGCTAATATTCCTTCCAACACCAGCTAGACGTGGGATCAAATACTGAGCATCATTAGGCAGGGCAAGGGAAAGGAGGTTTACAAATGAACTTTCCTGGTCTTTGTCACATATCATTATGTGAAGAAATGTAAATAAAAAATTGGCAATCATAAATAGCCTCCTTGCAATATACAAAACATAACTTTTGTTACAGTAGATTTAAATTCCTAATGTTTTATCAGTGCCAGGGCCCTAACTGAAGTTGAGAAGTTTTCACGTTTTTGTTTTTCTGAGACTGGCCCATCTAGCCTGACCACCTACTCAGTTATCTCAAGTCCAGCACTGGCCATCGACCCAGGGGGAAAGAGCAGGACTTTATAAGTCACCCAGACTAACCTTAACATCTTTTCTGTCACTAAAAATTGTAGAGCCTCCTGTCCTTCTAGTGTGCATGTCATCAGACAGTTGAACTAAGGTTTCACATTTCTCTCTTTTGTTGCCCGTCTGTAGTAATTCAGTTGCTACCTCCTGAAATGGGGAAGTTGCTTTTATTTCAGCAGCAGCATCACCACCTGCATAAAACATCACGGTTCTTCTTTAGGAAAAAGGAAAAGTGAACTTTGTACAAAACTTTATATATTTTATTATTTCGATTCACAGCTTTATATATTTTATTATTTCAATTCACAGCTTTATTCAGATTTTGTATTGCAAAGAGTAAGATAACCTTGCCCCTCCTTTTGGATTCTTTCACACATGTGGATCCTGACTTAAATATTTAATGTTCATTTGAAATTTATGAAGTCAGGCCCCTAGGGTACAGGGGTGAGAGAAGCACCTGCTGCCCTCAAGACATGTACAGCTTTGTGTGGAACATACAAGTAAACCATTAAAATACCCAGGGTCCAGTAAGACTCTGCACCTCATATGCCAGCACCCCGTACAGAATCAGGAGCAAGACTCCCCAGAGGAAGAGGGGTCAGAGGGTCTGAGCTGGCATGCTGTGGGTGGAGTGGCCACTCAGGCGCTCCCCAGTCAAGCCAGTCTCTTAACCTCACTGATCATTAGTTTTTTGACGGAAATAATAGTGTCTCCTTTTGAATGTTTTTCTGGAAATCAGATGAGTTAAAATTCAGCTGTGAATAATGCCTAGCACATCATAGGCATTTAGTGAAATTATTTTGTAAATATTTTATTTCATTTTGATCTACATTACCACTTAACTCTTACTCATTCCTTCCTAGTAATTCCTAATGTGTCTCTTTGCCAAGATTGAGTAGAAATCAGTAAGCTGTAAGAATCAGACATTTAGCCTTGAGGCATTTCTATTCAGTCTCTTGATACAGAGCATTCATCTGGGCGACACAGAATTTATATTTGATGATGGTGCCATTTGTTCTAAATTCAGGTTCTTAATTGGTCTTAACAAAGTTGGTCCTTAAGGCTTGGACTTGAAAGATATTAGAAGATTAAGGTTTTGAAGTATGTTGTGGCTTCTGGTAAGATAAAAAATTATCTAATTGTCCTGACTCAAGGTAACTAAGAAAAAAAATGTTCACAAAGCTTGAATTGAAGATTATTGTGTTTGGTTATTTGTGTCTAGAAACAGTGAGTCTTAGAACATACCTGGTTTTGGGGTGTGTTGGTTTGGGTGTTGTTTTTCCTTCTTGCTTTTTAAATACATGTAACTAGGTCTTTTGCTAGAAATTTCTTTTGGACTAAGTTGGAGTAAGGAAATAAATGAGAAAATTGGACCAAATTCTGTGAGTCTGGACTAAACCATGCCAAATTCACTTTCCCCCCATGCAGTTTCAATAGAATTCCATTGAATTAATTTTACTCATAATAAAATAAGTTGTATTTCAAGCCTGCCTCCAGACTCTCAGATCCTTTTGATCCAAGCACAACAGCCTGTTGCTGTGCAGTCTGTTGGACTTGGCAGCCAGGGGTGGGGATAGGGATTTGTGTTTGAAGTTGAACCATTCCACCCCTGTTCATCAGTATTTAAGGACAGCTGGGATTCTCTAAAAATCAACTTTTGCCAAAGAACAACAATAAAGGTGGTTTGAGGATTGTGCTACTCCTCAATTATTATTCCTACAATACCATAATATTGTAAAAGGCTCCACAACCATTAAGACTATGGGAACCTGGTGACTCATCTTCCAGCACTAAGTTGAAGGAAAGGAAGTTAGGACCTGTAGGGCTCATTCCAGAGGGTATTCACAGTAGGACATCATTCTCCAAACTGACGGTGCATTTGTGTTCAAGCGCATGTGGAAGAGCCACCACCGTATTTCACATGAGGTGACCCAGCTGGGAATGAGGTGACGGGACAGCAGAGGGAACCAGGCCCAAGGGCTTGTTCCCCACACATGGGAACTCAAACCCACCTGAGGCTGATCCTGGCCAAGACTGATTTGGAGCAAGACCATCAAGGAAGCAATCAGGAGGCACCGAAGAGTCAGCCTGGGGGGCAGAAGGGTGGGAGCCCCACCAAGGCTCGGAGTAGAGCAGTATCAGAACCCACAGAGAGGATGGGCAGTGGGGGCCAGAGGCTGGGCTGCAGGTTGAGTAACAGGCCACAAGCCCAGCAGCAGGAATAGAGCATGACCGGGGCTTCTGTTCCCCACCGGGACCTGAGGAAGGAGCAGGGGAGGAGGGGTCCGTTGTGAGGTCCTGCCTCAGCTCCCTTAGACCCAAGGCCATCTTCTCATTGTTGCTTAGCAAAGAGCTTCTTCTAGCCAACAGTTGTCCTGTGCTTTTCTGACTTAATGTTCATCACAAATCTGGAACTTCCCACTAGGGCAGTGCTTATGAACTTGGTGATCTTACAGCAACAGATCAGTTTTTGTCCAATGGCAACAGCTGCAGAGAAACACTTCCTGCAGGTGATTTGTCAAACTCGGATTGTGTGTGTAATGTGATACGAAAGAAAAAGGTAAAGAAAAATCTGGTTTTGGTTTTTAAAATTTAAAGTTTAGTTCCTTGCTATGATGGTTTTAAATTTATAGATGAAAACAAAAAAGATGTGAAGAAATGAGGCCATATCATGATGTTTGTACCAATTCAGATCTCTCCACAGACTTTGTGCTTGTAAATCTCAGGTTGCAATTTCCTCTCTCAGATTAAAACAAAGTCACCCTGAAGTATAGTAATGCAAAACAAGATAGCAAGGTCCTCCTCTGAGTCTGACTTCCCATCAGGCACTTGGACTACTGTAGTGAGATGTGGCTTGGGGAAGTGACACTGAGATGTTATTGTGTTCATCCTCACAAAAGAGCAAGCAGGTGGAGCAGTGAGAGGCAACCAGCTCCTGGGCCTGGCATCGAGCATCACTTACACCACTCACTTACACCACGCAGGCAGGTAGGGTGGCCCCTGCCAGGACTTCTGGCCCCGTGAGCTGGGGAGCAGGGAGGAAAAGGGGCTAGTTTATATCTGATGGCTGTGGGCTCCTAGGGCTGCAGAGGGGCTGAATATTACTGGGGCTTTGAGACAGAGGGGCACAGACCACCTTTCTGTCTCTCCCCTCCCACTGGCCAATGGAGACAATCCCCAGGGAGACTCAGGGCTGCTTTTGCCATTGTACGAGCTCTTCAAATAATAGAAGTTTTTGCCATTTATGGAATATATCCTATGTGTCTCCCAGTAAGCTAAATCCTGTAATTTAGTCTGAATGAGAACCTCTGTGCCTCTACACATATAACGTTCATTTTACAGATGAGGAAACTGGGACCCAGAGAAATAAGGGATTTGCCCAAACACACATTTCCAAAAGATTAGAAATAATTCTTTAGAAAACAAAACTCATTCATATATCCTCAATGCAGTTACCAAAACGTGTCTTCATATCTGTCAACGATAGGCTGCATGTGGAGGGCGTGCATTAAATAGGCACTCTTTGATTCAGAGTCCATCTCTGGGCTCTGGCCAAGGAGTGGTTATTGCGTGTGGCCTGGGGGGGCTGCTTGGTAGGACATGTTCTTGGAAGACTAAACTCAAAGCCAGGCTCTGTCAGGGAGATGTGCTTCTGACCCACTGGTGCAGTAATTACCTGTTGGCACCTGTTCACTAGTACGTACCTGATACCACAGTTCCAGGGCTGGCTCCCTTTCAGTATTCTGAGCAGTTAAAGACAGATGCTTAGTTTAGCTCATTTGTGACCCTCAATAAATTCAAGAAGTTTAATTTAATCGGGAACATTTAAATTTTATCTCTGTCAGTAAGAGGGACAGATTAGCACATAGTATTGCCTTACGCGTGTCCACTGCTTGTGCCCTGTTCTCCAGTGTGGGGGGGGAGCAACAAAAGAACATTTTCAGGACATTTCCTGTCAGAGGACATTCCTATTTACACAGACATGTACTCATCAAGAAAGACGGATGTCTCCACAGGGGTCAGATGCACTGACTCTCACTGGAAAATTGTGGGCTGGGTCAAAAACCTTCCTTCCACAGTCATAATCTCCAGAAGCTTCTCAAATCATGGTTCTTTGGTCACTTTTGAAGAGGATTTGGAGGAAAAAGGCTCCCAAGGCTGTTAACTCACCAGACCTGAGACCCCGGGCCTCTGTGAATTCATTTGGAGCAAAGGGAGTACTTCTAGCTCCAGAAGCATTGGTCAGGAGACCATGCTATCAGACATGTGTCAGAAGGGACAGAACTGGGCCTGGGGTCAGATGAGAGACCTGCCTTTGAAGTTTCCCATCAGTGGATCTTGGGTCTGGGACAGAAAGGCTCCCAGCACTGACCACAAGAGAGAACTGCCAGAGAAAGGTCAGCCCCGCACCCAGAGGCAGCATATGGATCAGTGACCTATCTCCAGCCTAACTTGTAAAACAGAGCAGAGATTTTCTTCCTTGAGACCCTGGTCCAGGGAGCAGCCTGGGAGGCCACACCAGCCTCTGCGAGGTGACAAGACAGGCCCTTTGAAGGGCCAGGCACAGCAGTAAGAAACCCAAACCAGGAGGGCAGTGGGGATGTTGGGGTTGGAAAAACATTTTCAGTCATATTTCTGCCTTAAAGGAAAAAAAAAGAAAAAGAAAATCCAAGGGCCAGGTTCTGCCTGTGGAGCTGGTACAGCCTGGGCCCACAATGGGCAGGCTGCTGCTGTCGACGCGCTTTGAGGTCTGAACTGCAGACGTCAGCAAGCTTTTTCCTGGCTGGCAGGAAGGGAAAGTTCCCTCCAGTGACAGACAAAAATAATGGATTTGGGGCAGGTCTAGGCCTTCAGAGGTTATAGTGAAAATTAATGGAGGGCCACGTTAACTAATGTTACTCTAATCCTGCAGTTTGGGGCATTGGGCTAAATTTCTGTTTTATGGGATGTTTTACAAACTAACCTATTTTAGATGTTGGAACACTCCAAGCTGGAGTAAGTTCCAGGTCAGGAAGCTTGCCTCTGCTCTTGAATTCCACAGCTCCTCGGCCACTCCTCAGTGCATGCCTGCTGCTCCACTCATCTGCTATCTCCACTGAACCTTTCACATCAGCTCATTTATCTTTCAGGTGTTATAATCATCGACTTCAATCAGTATTCCATTACCCTAAGCAGGCAATTATCTACATTGTCACTTTTGCCTTTGCTCCTTCGACCTGGGGGTCACAGAGGCCCGAGTGTAACTAAATCCAGCAAAATTATTCCCTTACCTGTCATATAAATAGTCATCCCAGCAAAATGAGACCCAAGGGGGCTTTTGGAGAGGTGTTGAGAAGGCCAGTCTAACTCGATCCTTTATTCAGCTCTTTAAGGAATGCAGTACTGTTTTGGCACTCTATCAAAATAAAACAAAGTTCCATTTTTCAGCTTCTTTTTTTAAAACATGCACCCCTGAGCTTACAAATGCTTCTTTGTGGCCTTCTTTATTGAAATTTCCATTCAGCTCTTCCATCTGTTAGCTGTGTTTACCACTATTTCTAGGGAAAGAATTCAGCATTTCACCTTTATTTGGGGTGTAAGGTCATAAAACTGCCTGGATTATTTCAGCTATATTTATACCAAACTTAATATTGCTTCTTTAACAGGTTTAAAGCTTTTAATTCCCTGGTTCATTATTCACAGTGAGCAGTCTAAAGAGAAAAGTTTGTGTTTTAAAGTGAGGAAGGCATTTTATACCTCCTTGCTATCCCTTCTCCATTCCCCAAAGAGAATGTGTTCTATAAATATGAATTTAATCCAAAGAACATCTAATTAGACTCCCCTTCTATTTTCTACACATGGCTGCTGACTATACATTATTGCATTTCAGGGACAGAGACTTGCTAAACATTGCCCTTTTTCCTAGCAGTATTAATGTTATTATGATCTTAGAAAACTCTTACAAGACCTGCTGTCGAACCAAGATCTCTGAGATGGAGTTGATAATGTGTGTGTGTGTGTGTATATACATGCATATATGTATGTGTACATTTGTGGTGTGAGTATGTTTTTAAATTTCTCAAAACAAGGTGATATCTACCTTCAGGAGTAAATTTGGAACTATATCAAAAAGACATATTGAAATCATATAAAAATGCAAACAAATTATTTTTCTTTCTAGAATTATCAAGAAAATTTTTTTAAGTCTCACACATCCCCCATAACAGCATGAACTTTAAGGGAGCAGTGTGGATCAGTGAAAAGAACATTGCCTTTGAAGTAGGCAGACAGTAGCAAATTCCCAGGCTAAGTAGGAGTTGTATAATGTCAACACAATAATGCATCTGACCATCAAATAGGAGCACTGCCACCTACGTAAATGGCACTGACGACTGGGCATATGTGAAGTGCCTGTGTGGAGCTCAGCACATGAAGCATGGGCTTTGTTATCACTATGCTACATTTCCCAAGGTAAGAGATGACTAGACTTTATTTCTAAGCCATTTGTTTCCACACTAGTGGTAGTCTGACACCTGCAATGTGGGACCCTGTGCCAGGTGACCACCTACAAAGATTCTGTGCTGCTGCTTCCTGGGTGGATGAGTCTCAGTCAGTCCACGTCCCCCCAGGACTTTGCAGACCTTGATGGAGAAGGGCGTCAATCTTCACCGTGTATTTCATTATTTCCTCTCTTAACAGACTCTCAGAGTAGGCATGTTGAATGACCAGATAGAGAAGAGCTAAGCAGAGCTTTGAGGGTTTAGTTAAATGCAGGTTTTGACCCTGTAAATCTGAGGTAGAAATTGAGATTCCACATGTTTGACTCTCAGGTGATGCAGGGCAGCTGGTTCACCACCCATTCTTTGAGCATCAAAGATCTAAGATTCTTCAAATGCTGTGTGAGATGTCAGGCTTTGCAACAATGGGAATACTGGAGATTTACATGGAAACCTATGTATGTTAGCATAATTTGTTTATAGAAAGACAGCAGCTACCCCATGACTTTCCAAACTCAAAGGAAAGAGAGAAATAACACTACTTTCTCATGACTGGTTAAGAAAAGTCAGTATCTTCTTGATCATCATGTGTTGTGAACCAGATTTTGCGTGGCTTTCAGTGGTGCTGAAAACAGAGGTGCTGAGTCTTTAAGTCCAAACCATTTACTTCCTTGGCTGCCCATGTGATTCCAGGATGGTTGCCATGCATTCACCTACACATGCACAGCAAGGGAGGTGACAAATCATGCATGGTACTGTTGTAGAATGCTGGCCATAAAGCCCCACACACCTCCTATGTCCCCTTTCTTATTTATTAAAAACAAACTTTTTTTTACATAAAGACAAAAAAGAATATATGTTTTAGAAAATTTGAAGAAAAAAATACCCCTCACTTAGAAGCAATTATCTATCTCTCACATTTTTTTAAATTGTAGGATAATCTCTCTGTATCCTGGAGAACAATATTTTCAATTATAAGCAACACAGTTTCTAGAGAAAAAAAAACGGGCCAGTCACTTTCATCTCATTTCACAGCAACAGGGAAAATATTTGACAAGGTGCCGCTTCCTTCCATCCCTGGATTTCTAGAGCAGAGCATCAGGCAAATGAGTGCATTTCTCCATATATGCAGGCCTCCAAAAAGAGATGTGTTTTGGCTCTGCTAAACGTAAGATCAGGAAGCTCCAAAGTATCATTAGTCCAAGTCCATTGTGTCCAGTGTGGATGCCATTCTCACAGATAGCTTTGATCTGCACACTTGTTAATGATGATTTTCTAGCAGGTGGCAGGCAGTGGAACTTTGTATTGTAACAATCGACATATTAATACAATTTTTCCATAGAATAAAAGGAAAGGGCACCTTTTTCTAATATACACAAAGAAGGCCTTTAAGCTGTCAGCCATACTGTTAAGTGGTAGGGGTTGTCTTAATTAACATTTACAGAGTCTAGGTCCTGAAAATATTTCCAAAGACTGTATGAATAGGTAGGAGGCTGCTGTGTGACTGAAGAAGATGGAAACACAAAGATGAGATTCACTGTGCCCACCCAGAAACTCCCACCTTCAGCTGGTGCATTGGCTTCCTAGCAGAATTCTCCAACTCTTCTCTCAAAGGCTTGGTATTTCCAAAAAACCTCACTTCTGGGCTCCTGTGTCATTTTATTTATTTTAAAGCATTGTATTGGGTGCATTGCATTTTAATTAAGTAGTTATCTCTAATGGACTTGTCCTTTGGAAGAAGCCAAAGACAAGAGGTCATCAATTGACCTCAACTTGGAAATTCCCAGTACTGGACCCTGCCCCCAGGAATGAGCAGTCATTTGCCTGGCCCAAAAGAAGTTCCTCCTTGGTCAGTGCTGGCTTTGCCTCTACTTAGCTACTCTACCTTCAGCTTTCCGAAACTCAGTTCCCTTTCCTTAATCTAAGATCATCTACAGTCCTCTGATGCTCTAAAATTTTATATATATATACGATTAAATCAGAGTGGCTGGTAGCAATAGCTGCAATAATTAAATATGAACATTTGCTTCTTATAATAAATACAAAGGAAAACTTTGGAAGCTGTTCCTTTTTTAATTTGGGTCAAGTAATTTCCTCTCTGATATGAGTTACCATGCTTTTCTGAAGTATGACTTGCTGCACATATGTTTTCAATGTGAGCCATAGCTTGAAACATCTTTCCTACATTTTTGGGGAGACAGAAGGACAGAATGTGTGTGTTTATGCCTGTGTTTGTCTGTGTCTGCACATTTACACACAGTCATCATTCAGAGATGCTGATAGGCCCTAATCCACTTTAATAGCCTAGTGAGAGATTGCATCATGTTTTGTTTTACAAAATATGAAAACTATCTGCAGCTGTGAAAGAATGACCCTCATAATTCATCTGCGAGCCTGCCTTTCTTACTTGTGGGATCTTCTCCATATCTCATACCAACTCATTACTCTGTGCATCCTCCATGTGTGCAGAAAAACCGCATGATAGATGCTGTACAAGGATGTTATTTCCACAAGAGGGGAGGTTCCACCCTACGGCTCGGGAGTGATGAGGCACGAGTGAATTAAGAAGACAGTATATCACTCCACACCAGATAATATGCTGTCCTTTATTCTGCAGCTAGATTTATACTAACAGTGCAGCTACGAGAAGGGATGCGGGAAGTAGAGGTCCTGTGTTTCCAATGCATTTATTTATAAGGTCTTGCTGCTGACATGCTCAGTGCTCATTGGGAATTTTACAAGAAACAACAATGGCCATGGTGTTCTTCTGTCAAGATTTCTTTCAGTTAATGTTTATATGTCATTCTAATGTTGATTTTGAATAGTTGTAGTCTTTTCTGTCCTCTAAATGAAGCTACTATTCAAAAATTAAATCTAGTTTCTATTTTTCAAAAATGTATCATGGGTAGTGGTTTGAACTTTTGACCCAATAATAAATATTTGAGCTCTAAGATACTCATAAAGTGTTAATGGCTTTAATATTTCTTAAAAACAAACTGTACCCTTTCATGTTAAAATCCCTTCTATCCTTTCCAAGGAAACAAAAGTCTTGATTTTTTGGCATAAGATGCGACCACCTCAGTAGAGTTTCTTCCTCACATTCTTTTGAGAGGAACTGAACATGTAGAATTCCTATGTTAGACATTATTAACTGAGAGCTGGGCCAGTCCATCTAATAGCCATCCGGACTGCTTACCACCAGTTTTAGTCCACAGCTGCCAATTTCAGAGTGGACTGTGTGTTTGTCTTGCCCAAGCACACCATTTAAACTCAGATTTTCCTCTGACGTCACACACACCTCTCCAAGTGGCAGCCCTCTATCTTCATTTGTACAATTCTGCATATTGTGGTCCTGAGGCACCCAGAATTGATTTGGTGTAAATAAGTGTTTGTGAAATGATTTAGTGCAAATAAGTATTTCATGCTCAGTGTTTGACACTGTTGAGCATTTAAGAGTCTGAGCAATGGATAGGGCTTTCACCATCATCTCGCTAAAAGATTCAAGTTGTATTTGAGGAATTATTACTTCAGTAGATACAAACAGTTTCCAGGGTGTATCATAACTACTGAGGAAAAACTTGGTTAGCCCAAATAACTTACATAGTTCTCTCAAATAGTCCATTTATCTTGAAGTTGAATAGTGGACTCTCAGTGAGCTTTCTAACTGCCCTGAGTGCATGTAAAGTATAGAGTTCATGTTCTATTTTTCCCCTGGAGCTCCCCCTACGTGTTTTCCTTATTCAGTGAGATAGCCTAAATCCTCCTTGCCATGTGCTTTCACCTGTTTGAACCAAATGTTGCAGCTAGGAATTGGTAAGCACTGCTGTTCACAAACCCAAAAGAATGCAATTTTTCAGTATTAGTCCCAGCTAGTGGTGATCAAACGCTTCCCTGTGTGATCCTTTTACCTTATATTTTCTCCTGAAACATATATACCAGCTTAAATATGAGGAATATCAAGCAGGAACAGAGTTAATGTTTTTCATTAAAACCCTCAATCTGGAAATTAGTGCTACTGTTAAGCTGCCCCCTGCAGAGAAATTAGAAGAAAATAAAGAATATTTGTGTCTATCTGCATTTCAGGTTTTATCTTTGGTAGTATAATAGACCTCTACCAATTCTTTCCCCATCAGACTTTCCCCCCAGTCACCAGCTCATTTTCAAAGTTCTTATAAACCAGTCCCTGGTGATGTATGCTCCCTCTACTCTGTTCAGTCTAGACCTTCTAGTACATGATAGCAGATGAGGCCGTACCCCAATTCAGTCTCTGTCCTCTGAACCTTCACTCAAGCTTTTCTCATTTGAAGAGCCAAATACAACTGTAGAATGTTTAACTGCCTTTGAGAGTGTAGTTCCAGTACTCATCCACTGAAATCCCTTGAAGACCCCTTCTGTATTTGCAAGGTGCTTTTTCTTATTGGCACACATATTCAAAATACTGGCTCAGATGCTTTGTTTTTTTCACTGGAGACAGAATGAAAGAACTCAGGAAATTATGTACATCACAATTTCTCTATATATCCCACAAGTGCTTCCCAACTATAAAGAACATATTTCTCTTTTTCCTTAGCATACCCCTCCCCTGACTCACTCTTCGGGGGTTAAAAAAAAGAGCATTGGTTTTTGATTGTGGTCTTCAACTCATTGTCTCCTTCTGCTTTGTTTTTCTTGTAGCAATAACTGAAAATAGCGTGAGATCGTGGAGATTAAGAAAGGGCAAGGATACTTGGACACATGGTTGTGCTGTTTGCATAAATATCATTCTTCCAGTCCCTATAAATGCAACCCTCATTAAGACTGCAGGTTTCTGCTTGCAGGGCTGTTCTTTCTATTGCTCTTGGAAGTCAGCAAAAACCTCTTTGCCTCATCTCCATTTTCTTTCCTACACTCTTTAGTTTCTCTGGAGATGATTATCTGCTTATTATATCCACACTTCCCAGACAGCTCTTCTCTTTTTCCTGTTCTTGAATATTTACAATTTTAATAGAACTGGGATCAAATATCATACTGTACCAATAGATGCTGGTAACATAGTACACGGTCTTGGCTGGACATATCAGATGTTATAAACTGTCAGTTCTTATTGGGCCCCTTCTTATTTCTACCACTGTGTACTTTATCAAACAAAGTAATCTCTTTCCTCCATTGTTTTCTCATGGGTAAAAGAAAATCACTAATACTTGCTTATTTAACTCAAAATTTGTTGTGAAGATCAAATGACATGTGAGGGTGTTATATAAAACATGTAGTGCTATATAACTGCAGGAGATTTGTGGCTAATTTACTCAGAGTGAATGGCATATTGTCTCTTTATACTCATTTTTTCATTTATCTTTTTAAAGCCTGCAAAAGAGGCATTGTTACCCTTATATAGTTGAAGTCACTTGTCCAGCATCCTAGACAGTAAGTAATAGAGCTGAGACTCTAACCAGGGTGTGTCTGATGCCCCAGCTTCCTCTTAGTTTCTCTCTGTATCCTAAGTTAGGAGGAAGAGAAGACAAAGGAAGCCACCATCAAAGCTGGCCTGAGTGGGATACATTTGAAACTGAATATAGTTTGTTGAACTGTCTTGCAGCTGACATGTTCCAGATTAATCATATTTTCAGCAGTAGTTATTTTAGCTCCAAAAGAATACAATGTTTAAGTGCCAGAGGAGGGGCAAACATTTTGGCATATAAGGTATCGGAAATAAGTGAGTTTCAAAAGTGACTATGTCTTATCAAACTTTTATTTATTATATTAATTTTTGTTTACTTTATTTATGTATCTTGTGAATCAAATAAAGAATTCATTAAGTAAGTCAGAGCCAAATGCTGCAGTGCTACACATCCTAGCAAATGCCTCTTCATTTAGTACCTTGGCAGTTTTATTTTTTAAAGGATCATTGTTTTAGAAAATCTTTTCAAAACAGTTGATTGGATACTTTCAACTAAATGACCTTCTGCCTTCATTGAGAAGACAACTGTGGGTGCTTCTGATTAATTCTCCCTCTTGCTTTCACTTTCCTGGTAAAAATTTTTGCTTTACTACTCAATGGTTGGCTCTCAGAACAGGAAGGCAAGTTTGACTTCATAAAACCAACAACATTTGCACAGTGGTTTACCATTTACAAAGAGAGCCCTGTGCACTCCCATGCTGGAGGCCACTGTCACAGGAGTCCAGGTCACAGATGAGGACACTGCCGTCCCAGGAACACTCGGAGCAGACGTGTTGACAGCGTCTACAGTTTCATCCCATTTCTGCTTCATGGTCGGCTTCTCCACTGCAAGGACTATATCCTAAATTTCTTTGTGTTTCACACAGCTCTTAGTATGGCCCCTTAAACTTCAGTAAATGTACACTAGAATGAAGCATGAGTGAGTGAAAGATCAGTGGAAATAGTTGTTTTAGCTCTGTCCATCAAAATTTTCTAACCAAGAGTCCAAAGATAGCCCTTATGGGGATGTCTGTGATCTCCTAAAATCTTAGGCAAAAATGTGCCCATGTGGGGGCTTACACATACGTATGTTTTTCAGTGAGGAAGGTATACTCCTTAATTTTCATTTTCATCAGAAGGGGTCCATGCCCAAATAAAGTTAATAATCAGTGCTCTGAAAAAATTAAACAGCTCCAAAATATTTTAAGATTTTATTTAGCATTCATAACAAAAGAGAAATCATTAGAAAGTTAGATTTAACCTCTGTTACCTAAAGAATATCAAATTTTGTGTCTAAGCTAATCAATTTTGGTTTCTTAGAGCTTAAAAGTAATGTGGCTGATGTTTGGGCTGGATTTTGCTGAGTCCCACCAGCCATCTTTAAAATACCCATGAAGGGTTAAAAAAAAGGGAATTACAGTATGCCAATCAATTCCATCACTGTGTTTCCTGTATTGTTTATATGTGTATTGTTTCACTATGAACAAAGCTTGTGTTTCATCTGAGGAGTAGCTCACCACAGGCCAAACAAATTTTTTTTTTTTCTCCCAGTTTGATAAGAGTTTCTTAGCCCAACTTCTGGCATTCAGGAATTTTCTTTACTCACAAGTTACATTACCTACCTTCTGCTACACTGGGTACTTCTTGAGGGAAGGGTCCATTTCCCCTTTATCACCATAAATATTATTAATATACAATGCCATTGTATAATGTGCTCAGTTAGCATCAGTCATTGTGAGGCTTTAGTGGAGTAGCTGGGGCATATTACACAGAATCACCAAGTCAAAATAGAGGACTTTTCCAGGAGCTAATTACATCAATAGATAATGTAAAGGGTAATATACAAGCAAATAATTTCTACCATGGGTCCTTTGCTGTTTATAGTGGAATGTAGTATAATCAGACAAAGTAAGCCATTGTCCCTCATGAGAGCATATTATTCTTTATTTTTTATGTCTTACAATAATCAAAGAATATCACAAGGACTCCAAAGTGGAAGATGTTGCAAAGTGCACAAAAATGTTTAAAAGAGCACAGCATAACATTTAATCTGCAAAATGTCAACAGATGAATAATAGTTTATAATAGTCATGAAGTGCCAACTTAAACAAATTATGAATATTTGAAAGAAACAAAAGATTTTTTAAAGCAAAGCAAAACATAATATATATTTTGGTGTAGTAGCAAACAAAAAAGACTTAATCAAAGAATTAGTAAACATAGTACTTCCTTGGTTGAAGCAGAAGAACTCCAAGATACGCATCCAAGTTTGAGTTTTTTTAATATTGGTCATATTTTATAGACAGGCTACATTGATACTTCTTCTAGAGCTATTTTTCCAATTAAAATTTTTAGAAGCAAATGATGAAATGGACATCTTTGCACTTTTTGAACATATCTTATTAATTATACTGCCATTCTAAATATTTACAATATGTTCTTTCAAATATTTGTAGATATAATAGAAAGCATGTCTCTATGACATTATGTGCCTTACTAAATTGACGTTAGATATTCCCATGTTTACACACATACATATGGTTAATGACTCATGTTACCTATTAAAGTTTCCTGTTTCCTGATTTAAAAGATATTTAAAGGCTGAAGTACTACAATGTTTATTTTTGACTTTGGGATCTTACTGCTTCATATAGTAATACATAAACAGGCTAAATACTTATTTTAACACCACCAACCCACTCTTTACCTTCATATGAAACTAAGGTTTGGTCAGCTGAGGTCAAGTTGGACACTTAGCGTCACTAGCATTACAGTCGGTGAACTCTGTCACAGAGAGGGGAGCCGAGCATAAACACTGAACATTTCTACAACAGCTTAGAGCTGGATTAACTTGGATCACCTAGTCTTCTGCTTTTAATGAAATTCTCTCCCTTGTATTTTCATGTTTGGAAGAGAGTCCAGAGTTATCTCATGCTGATTTAGTCAGGCAGTGCCCTCCGGGGATGTCACAGGCTTCCCTGACCTCTCCAGAGAGAGATTCAGTGACGGGATGAGGAGAATTAAACATTCCTGAGAAATTGGAAAGCAGCAGCCCCCAGAGAGCTCGCAGAGAAACTAGCTCCAGACTCAGCCGCCAGACACTCAGGTCACCTTTTCAGCACTTGCTTGACGTCTCTCTCAGTTCCATCTGGCTTGACTCAGAGGTCAGGCCAGGGACTGGGAGAGGTGGCAGCCCCAAGAATTCAAGGGAGGTCTAGCAGCAGGACTTTCTGTCTTTGTCATTTGTTCTTATCTGAAGTACATTCAAAAAGGTGGATGGGGTATAGGATGAAAGTAGTGTGACATTTTGCATGGCTGGCTTTCTCTTGTTTCTTCACCTAAAATTTACTTTAGATGAGCTGGCATTTCAGTTACCCAGATAATGAGTTACCTGAGTTTGGATGAATGAACTTTAAGGCTTGTTGTTCTTTTTATTATATAGGACCTCTGTGAGTAATTATTTTGTAATTTTATTGGATATTTTAACAAAGGATGTTTTCTCTTAATGCACTTAATGAGATTGGGTGAGAGGGAGTTGAAAAATATGTTTCCAGTTTTAAAATTATATTTTCTTTCTGGTTTACATTTTCTATATGAAGAATCTCAAAAATGTAGAGAAAAAAAAGAGTATATTAGGTAGAGTATCTATACTGTAAACCAACTAAGAAGCTACACTTTATATACATTTTATTTTCTAGTGAGTTGGATAAAGTTATGTGTCCTACAGTGATGGTGTGAGGTTTGGAGATCCTTGCTGTATTTTACACTCAAGTCAGATTCCTGAAGAAAAAAATTACTCTTGCTGGGGTGCTTTTTTAGGCCAAATTGCTGAATGGGCAGGCCTTGACATACCAGATCTGGCCAATTGGTATGCTTTGTTTAATCCAAGCAATGTTTTAAAATTATTTTTTAGCTAATAGTTAAAATTTGCGAGTTTTTTTTTTAAATACAACTCAATTTTTAGCATTTCAGGATTGTAGCTTCTCTTATGTAACTAAAGATCTGGCGGGACTGGTTCCATCTCCTTGTGTGGGACCTGTTGTCCCTTCTAGAAGGGGGGATGTACTCCACAGGCCACCACAGCTGAACCCAGCCTGGGACCCTGAAAGCAAAGGAGTTGTGAACCCTGTCTTAGGTCCTCTTTCCAGGGCCATGTTAAAAAAGAGAAATCACTTCTCAAAGTAAAACCACTTTGTTCACTAGAAAGGTATTTCCTGATATTTGTGTATAAACAGATAATATAAATATTAAATGCATCTCTTCATTGGCTTACAGTATAATTCTTAAAATGCTTTTATCTGCTACATGGTGACCTAGAAAAGAGGGCTGCCTGGAAGAAAGTGGCTGTGGGTACTAATACTGGGCCTGTCTCTGGCCATCTGGAAGAACTCGTAGGACCCCAGTTTCCTTATGTCTGAAACCCAAACGAAACTGCCAACTTCCAAAAGCTTTGCAATCTTTGCTACTGTTCAATTTCCAGTGATTCAATATACATTAGCTTTGGTTTCCTAACTTCTCAATTTTTTGTTAAAAAACAAAAACAATTCATCATAGAATCTGACATGTCGGTGCGTTGAAAGTACTGTGTTTGACAACACATGCAGAGAGTCCCTATGTAAAGATAAGCTCATTCAAATAACCATCTTCCCATTTCATCTCTATAGTTTTCAGAAAGTGCAGCCAGTCTGTGCAGCAGTCTGACCATCATTACAGAGGGCATTGCACTTGACATCTGCAGTAGAGTCATTAATAAGGTGCTTTGGCATTGTCAAAGGACTAGGTTAAAGGCTTCAAAATCGTCAGCCTTGGCATAAGGCTGCAAAGTGGGAAAGTGAGGGCAGTACTATGCAGAGTCTTGGAATGTCTACGCAGAACGCTCTCACTTTCTTGCTGTTTCCTAACCCAGTGTGTGACGAAAGAGTTAAAGGGCTCCAGGCCCTACCCCACCACCAGGGAGTGTCTTGGGCTCTGAAGAGAATCTGGCACAGGATGTGTTTTCATGGAACTGCTTATCAAAACTAAGCTCCTGCCGTTTCATTTAGTCGGGGTGGATTGGGTGGAAAACTGGCACAGGGATCAGGAAATCTGCCTCCTGTTCCTCCTCCTGCCGCCGCCTGACCCTTCTGCAGGTCACTCCCCCAGCATGTCTCAGTTTCTCTTTCTGTAAAATAAGATGATGAAATTACTGTTCTTCATAAGAAATATTAGGGAGATCCTCCTGATTATGGCAGATGAGTATTTTCAAGGGGTCTGTGCCTCCATGCATTCTTTGGTTCCCTCGTCTTCCGTGCCTTCTCATCAACTGGGAGGGGTTTTCAGACCACAGCCTTCTTGCTACTTATCAGTGGGCTGTCCCACCTACCCTTTGTGTTAATTCCATCCCCCTGCTCTGGGAAGAGAGACAGTGCAGGTGGGAGCGCGTATGCCAAAATAAGCAATAGTTTGGAAAC
The DNA here is from genome assembly GCA_032199065.1 of Smutsia gigantea. Taxonomy (NCBI): domain Eukaryota; kingdom Metazoa; phylum Chordata; class Mammalia; order Pholidota; family Manidae; genus Smutsia; species Smutsia gigantea. The sequence goes on from JAVSCE010010082.1 coordinate 356,194, forward strand.
ACTTAGACCAAGATAACTAGGAAAATAGTGTTGAATAAAAGATGGCATTAGACTTACTATTATGCTTAAGTTAGAATCCAGTTCCAAAAAGCACAATCTCCAGTTAACTGATCTGTTTTAAAAGGTTTGTTTTTTATTTGTTTTTAAGATTTTATTCATTTAAATCTCCCAATCATTCCTCAATTCAGGCTATACCTACAGTTTTTCCTTCTTCATTGCGACTATTGGAATAGCTGTCATATTGGAAATAGCTTCTATCAACAACTACTTACTATTTAGGAACACTGTTAAACAAAGGAACACCATCTAACAATAATTAATGAAGCTAAGTACTCAGAAAAAAAGCCTTTAATCTCCTCAGAAATACCTACCTATACACCACCAATCCCAAAATAGCAGAAATCCACATGTAAGACAAATATCTGGATTACCAGGATTTTTATGCTCTTTCAAAACTTGAATATAATTGACCTATTTTGGTCAAGGAATCATAAATTCTTAAAGATGGATATGTTGAAACCCCAGATTCCATTCTAAAACACATTTTTTTAAAAGAATTAGTGCTCTGAAAAAATGTTTTCATGGTAAGTATGATAAAAGTCCATGGAATTATCACATCATATCTCAAGGATCATTACAGAGCACTGATCTCTTAGGCATTAACCCAGGAATTTTTTTCTCCAATAATGTTAAAATTTACAATAGCAATAACATTTAGTAGATCAGAGTGCTTTCAATAGATTATCTAATGGGGTACCTAAAACCCTGTAATCTGTGTAAAAAAATCAAGGGCAAAATAAGTGACTTATGTAAAGTGACAAGCCTAGAGTCTTAGGACTTCTTTCTGAGTTCTTTTTACTCTATAACACTGAGACTCTCCTTTATGACTGCCTATTTTCATGTAAAAACACTTCATTTGGAAAGAGGAATGAACACAACAGTCCTTCGTCTTTGCCCCTGCAACTCTATCAGCTCTCACAGGCTGCTCTCCAGTTTTCCTTTTGAGTATGTTTTCGTATTCAGTCTGACACCACAAGCCCAGCTTTCACTGATCATCTCCCATCCTTTATAAAATACATAAGTGATCACAGAAAGGATTCTAAGCTACCACCACTATTTACTTCTGCAACAAGATCATTTTTTTTAAATAACACTTTTTTTTTCTTCACTCTTAGCCTCTACCTCCAGCAGCCCTATAAGGAATTGAGGGGCTACTGTGGGAGAGTGGATGTCCCAGCTGTAGTAGGCTAGAGTCTCCTAGGCGGCGCTGTCTCCTCCAAGGGAGTAGGACATCTATGCCCCCCAGTGGGGCACTGTTCACCCTGAGGAGCAACTGTCCATCACTTGTCCTGTTTATCAGTGGTTCTAGCAAAATTTTAAACTAATCTCACACTGATTTGGAGACAAGATGAGTTGTACAAACTCAGAAACTAGTCCTTACTGCTTTGTAACTCATCATACCTCCATGATGGCTGGACGTCCCTTGTTCCCTCTGGAGCAAGCCTTTGGTCCATTTCACTGCTAGAAATTCAGGGCTTGATATTCATCTCACCTCTGTTTGTTCTGGAGTCAGGCACACATAGGCAATCTCTGTGGAAGAAAAAAGAAAGGCAGGAACAATTGTGTAACTGTCATGACAGCCAAGTGTGTGCATTCTCTCACTGACCCAGCTCTTTAATGTCTGTGGACACTTAAGCAGATAGAGAGGATCACACACTGGGACTAGAGGATTTATCACTTGGCAGCCAGTGTACTCGTGGGGAGACACTGGGATTTTATCTCTGTGCCCTTGGAGAATTGATTTATTGAATGTTTCTCTTTAAAGACTTACTTCACATCAGTCCTTCGTCTTTACATTCTTCCGTCTTTAAATTCTTCTGCCCACTTGCATAGTCCTCTCACTGGACTCTGACTGAATTAGCTTCTTTTCATTTTTGCTAAGCAGTCTCATTCTACAGGATGCCTCTGAATGATGGAGCTGGCCTAATGGGAAAGCTCCTTAGTTTATTGTCATGTCTGTGAGTGACCCAGTGGCCCACATCAATCAGCATCTTAGAATATGTCCTACAGCTCTGACAGCACAAGGCACCCTCCCCCACTTTAGTTTTTCCCTCTATGATTTTAGAAAGACTTTAGGAGAAAGGGGAACTGAAGATTCAGTATAGACTGAGCGGAAAGTATGATTATCACACAGGCTCATTTTCAAGAGCAGTAAAAGTATACAAAATATTCTACCTGCATAAATACTAGTACTTTAAAATTAGAGGCTCTTAAACTAATTAATGATTATTGGAGCAAATGTTCCATAGCTCTTCTTTAAATCAATAACAGTAATTTAAAAACAAAATTGTCAACATTACTTAGTATCTCACAGTGAACAAAAATTTTAAGGGAACACATTTAAAATTTAGTTTTGAAACGTTATCAGTCTGAGATTTTCTACATCCCCTTTTGCTCTTATTAAGTGCAGTGCAATGAAAACACTACCATGTGCTTTAAAAAATGAACAGGTATATGTGTTCAGTGGCTTTAGTACACTTCCCTTTGGAGAACCAGCACATTGCACATCCTCCTAGGAAGGTTCAAATCGTGAAGTTAACGTCTGTCTTTTGTAAACACCGCTCTCAAAAGTGCTCTCTTTCTCTGAAAGCTGGAGGCCGAAAGAATGAAGCGCAGATCCTCTCCAGGCCAAGAGGTGCATCACAAGCCTTGGTGATCAATAAGAACATTGTGGTGGTTATTTCATCACTGATTAACTAATATGTCTACAAGCCAACACTTGACTTGAAAGGCTGGTCTGGTTTCTCGCAATGCAAGCATGGCCTTTACTAGCCTGTCCTGGCACTGAGCTCTGGGAGTGCTCTTTCCTGACCGCAACCAGGGTACAGCCCTTGGTTTCGTAGTGAGTAACGTATCAGCTGGAGCCCTCGCTTCTGGGAAAGGGCATCTTGTCTTTGGGGCGGTACCATGATGGCAAGATAATTAGTGTAAGTGAGAGAAAAGCAGAATTGAAAACCGCATCAGACCTCTAGTTGCAGATGAATCTTCAACTTTGAAGAGACAGAAGATATGGTGGCTTTATTTTTCTTAATAACTGGGATAAATGCAAACAATTTCAGGCAATTGAGCATTTAATGATGAGATGATGCAGAAAGGCATAACTTAATAAAAATTGTCCATATGTTTCTCAGTTCATTATTGAAACACACTGTGTTTCTTGGCTTTTCTGTAATTGGTTTATATGGTATTGCATTTTAATTCATGTCAGGATCTTAGAATTTCCTCTTGGAGTGATTGTATTCCTCCCTGCAAACTTTCTGTTTCATTTTTAGGGAAATGGAATCCTTGTGTCATATAGTTGAAGAATAGTTTTGTTGTGCCCAACGTTGCTTTTAATTTCACCAATTGTGGGGTAAATAAACCATTGTGTACTTAGGAAAAAGTTGGCAGAAAAGCAGAGTATGTTAAAGACTCTTGTTTTCATTGCGAGTGAGATTTCCCAACTGGAGCTTCTCTGTTTTATTTTGCCTCTGGCTAACATCTAAAGATCAGGAATAAAGCTCTATGCAAATACTTTCATGTATTTAAAGAACAATATTTTGACACTCATTGACACAAGCAAAAAAATACAACACTAAATTAGTGTTCAGGAAAACAATGAAAACATTGTTCATTCATATGAAATGAATGTGAAAAATGTTATGTTGTATTAACAGAAAAGATTGCTCCTAAGCTTTTGACCTTTAGTGTTTTCTAGATGACATTATTTATGGTATTGTGTAGTAATAGACAATTTTTCATTGTTAATAATGGATCTTGAGCATTCATTGATACTTGTCAGACTGTTAAAAATTTCAGTCACCAAAAAATAAATGTTTATTCTCCAGGGGCTAGTAATTCTCATTAAGCTTCTCTAAAGATTTTAATTTTAAGAATTTTCAGACATTTTAGAATTTTCAAATACTTGATAAATTAAATATTTTGAAAATGTTAATTCAGTTTATCAAAGGCATGTTTATCCAGATTCCATCTAGAATTATAAAGCCTCCCAAACAAATCTCATACCATGTATGTACCTTTAAAATTATTGAACTTTAAGGAACTCTCTCATTCTTGTTTTTGTTTTTTAGTTTGCAGAACACAAAGAGGTCTTTGGTTAATTTTCAGTAGGGTAGAGAGGCCCTTGTTGGACATTGGTGGGCACATTGTCTCTAAATTATTATTATTTTTTTGGTATCATCAATATAAAATCACATGGGCAACATTGTAGATACTAGATTCCCCCCATTATCAAGGGCCCACCACATACCCCATTACAGTCACTGCCCATCAGCATAGTAGGTGCTAAAGAGTCACTATTTGTCTTCTCTGTGCTATACTGCCTTCCCCGTACCACCCCTACGTTATGTGTGCTAATCGTAATGTCCCTTATTCCCCTTATCCATCCCTTCCCACCCACCCTCTCCACTCCCTTTCCCTTTGGCAACTGTTAGTCCATTCATGGATTCTGTGAGTCTGCTGCTGTTTTTTTTTAGCAGTAGACAAGTTGTATGAATTTATTTGTTCTTTTTTTTTAATAAGTTTATTTTGATATCATTAACCTACAATTAAATGAGTAATATTATGGTGATTACACTACCCCCTTCATCAGGTCCCCCCCCAACCCCATTACAGTCACTGTCCATCAGCGTAGTGAGATGCCATAGAGTCACTACTTGTCCTCTCTGGGTTGTACAGCCCTCCCCGTGCCCCCCGAACATTACATCTGCTAATCGTAATGTCCCTTCTTCCCCTTGCCCCTCCCTTCCCACCCATCCTCCCCAGTCCCTTTCCCTTTGGTAACTATTAGTCCGTTCTTGGGTTCTGTGAGTCTCCTGCTGTTTTGTTCCTTCAGTTTTTTTTTCCTTAGTTCTTATACTCCACATATGAGTGAAATCATTTGGTACTTGTCTTTTTCAGCTTGACTTATTTCACTGAGCATAATACCCTCTAGCTCCATCCATGTTGTTGCAAATGGTAGGATTTGTTTTCTTCTTATGGCTGAATAATATTCCATTGTGTATATGTACCACATCTTCTTTATCCATTTATCTACTAATGGACACTTAAGTTGCTTCCATTTCTTGGCTATTGTAAATAGTGCTGTGATAAACATAGGGGTGCATATGTCTTTTTCCAACTGGGATGCTTCATTCTTTGGGTAAATTCCTAGGAGTGGAATTCCTGGGTCAAATGTTATTTCTATTTTGAGTTTTTGAGGAACCTCCATGCTTTCCACATGGTTGAACTGGTTTACATTCCCACCAGCAGTGTAGGAGGGTTCCCCTTTCTCCACATCCTCAACAGAATTTGTTGTTCCTAGTCTTTTCTATGTTGACCATCTTAGCTAGTGTGAAGTGATATCTCATTGTGGTATTATTTGCATTTCCCTAATAATTAGCGATGTGGAGCCTCTTTTCATGTGCCTGTTGGCCATCTGAATTTCTTCTTTGGAGAAGTGTGTCTGTTCATATCCTCCGCCCATTTTTTAATAGGGTTATTTGCTTTTTGGGTGGTGAGGTGTGTGAGTTCTTTATATATTTTGGATGTTAACCCCTTGTCGGATATGTCATTTACAAATATATTCTCCCATACTGTAGGATGCCTTTTTGTTCTGCTGATGGTATCCTTTGCTGTACAGAAGCTTTTTAGCATGATGTAGTCTCATTTGTTCATTTTTTATTTTGCTTCCCTTGCCAGAGGAGATGTGTTCAGGAAACAGTTGCTTGTGTTTATATCCAAGAGATTTTTGCCTAAGTTTTCTTCTAAGAGTTTTATTGTTTCATGACTTACATTCAGGTCTTTGATGCATTTTGAGTTTACTTTTGTATATGGGGTTAGACAATAATCCAGTTTCATTCTCTTCCATTTAGCTGTCCAGTTTTGCCAACACCAGCTGTTGAAGAGGCTGTCATTTCCCCATTCTATATACATGGCTCCATTATCATGTGTTAATTGACCTTATATGCTTGGGTTCATATCTGGGCTCTCTACTCTGTTCCATTGGTCTGTGGGTCTGTTCTTGTACCACTAACAAATTGTCTTAATTACTGTAGCTTTGTAGTAGAGCTTGAAGTTTGGGAGTGCAATCCCCCAGCTTTGTTCTTCCTTCTCAGGCTGTTTTGGCTATTCAGGGCCTTTTGTGGTTCCATATAAATTTTAGAACTATTTGTTCTAGTTGAAGAATGCTGTTGGTATTTTGATAGGGATTGCGTTGAATCTGTAGATTGCTTTAGGCAGAACGGCCATTTTGAACAATATTAATTCTTCCTATCTATGAGCACAGGATGTATTTCCATTTACTGGTGTCTTCTTTAATTTCTCTCAGGAGTGTCTTGTAGTTTTCAGTGTATAGGTCTTTCACCTTCTTGGTTAGGTTTATTCCTAGGTATTTTATTCTTTTAGATGCAATAATAAATGGAATTGTTTCCCTGATTTCTCTTTCTGCTAGCTCATCATTAGTATATAGGAATGCAACAGATTTCTGTATATTATTTTTGTATCCTGCAACTTTGCTGAATTCAGATATTAGATCCAGTAGTTTTGGAGTGGATTCTTTAGGGTTTTTTAATGTACAATATCATGTCATTTGCAAACAAGGACAGTTTGAGTTCTTCCTTGCCGATCTGGATGCCTTTTATTTCTTTGTGTTGTCTGATTGCTGTGGCTAGGACCTCCAGTACTATGTTGAATAAAAGCGGGTTGAGTGGGCAACCTTGCCTTGTTCCTGATCTTAGAGGAAAACCTTTCAGCTTCTTGCTGTTAAGTATGATGTTGGCTGTGGGTTTGTTGTATATGGTCTTTATTATGTTGAGGTACTTGCCCTCTACACCCATTTTGTTGAGAGTTTTTATCGTGAATGGATATTGAATTTTGTCGAATGCTTTTTCAGCATCTACGGAGATGATCATGTGGTTTTTGTCCTTCTTTTTGTTGATGTGGTGGATGATGTTGATGGATTTTCAAATGTTTTACCATCCTTGCATCCCTGGAATAAATCCTACTTGATCATGATGGATGATCATTTTATGTATTTCTGTATTCGGTTTGCTAATATTTTGTTGAGTATTTTCGCATCTATATTCATCAGGGATATTGGTCTGTAATTTTCCTTTTTTGTGGTATCTTTGCCTGGTTTTAGTATTAGAGTGATGTTGGCCTCATAGAATGAGTTTGGGAGTATTCCCTCCTCTTCTACTTTTTTGGAAAACTTAAATGAGGATGGGTATTACGTCTTCATTAAATGTTTGATAAAATGGATTACCAATTCAATTTCCTTGCTGGTAATTGGTCTATTCAGATTTTCTGTTTCTTTCTGGGTCAGCCTTGGAAGGTGTATTTTTCTATAAGGTTTTCCATTTCTTCTAGGTTATCCAGTTTGTTAGCATATAATTTTTCATAGTATTCTCTCATAATTTTTTGTATTTCTGTGGTCTCCATAGGGATTTTTCCTTTCTCATTTCTGATTCTCTTTATGTGTGTAGACTCTCTTTTTTTCTTTATAAGTCTGGCTAGGGGTTTGTCTATTTCGTTTATTTTCTCAAAGAACCACCTCCTGCTTTCATGGATTCTTTCTATTGTTTTATTCTTCTCTATTTTATTTATTTCTGCTCTAATCTTCATTATGTCCCTCCTTCTACTGACTTTCAGCCTCATTTGTTCTTCTTTTTCTAGTTTTGTTAATTTTGAGTTTAGACTGTTCATTTGGGATTGTTCTTCTTTCCTGACATAGGCCTGTATTGCAATGTACTTCTCTCTTAGCACAGCCTTTGCTGCATCCCACAGCTTTTGTGATGTTGAATTATTGTTGTAATTTGTCTCCATATATTGCTTGATCTCTGTTTTTATTTGGTCATTGATCCAGTGATTATTTAGGAGCATGTTATTAAGCCTCCATATGTTTGTGGGCTTTTTCGTTTTCTTTGTGTAATTTATTTCTAGTTTCATACCTTTGTGATCTGAGAAGCTGCTGGTACAATTTCAGTCTTTTTTAATTTACTGCAACTCTTTTTGTGGCCTAGTGTATGATCTATTCTTGAAAATGTACCATGTGCACTTGAGAAGAATGTGTATCCTGTTGCTTTTGGATGGGAGTTTTTTGTAAATGTCCGTTAAGTCCATCTGTTCTAATACGTTGTTCAGTGCCTCTGTTGCCTTATTTATTCTCTGTCTGGTTGATCTGTCCTTTGGAATGAGTGGTGTGTTGAAGTCTCCTAAGATGAATGCATTGCATTCTATTTCCTCCTTTAATTCTTTTAGTATTCGTTTCACATATGTAGGTGATCCTGTGTTGGGTGCATGGATACTTATAATAATTATATCCTCTTGTTGGACTGACCCATTTTTCATTATGTAATGTCCTTCCTTGTCTCTTGTTACTTTCTTTGTTTTGAAATCTATTTTGTCTGATACAAGTACTGCAACTTCTGCTTTTTCTCCCTGTTAGTTGGATGAAATATCTTTTTCCATCCCTTTACTTTAAGTCTGTGTATGTCTTTGCATTTGAAGTGAGTCTCCTGTATGCTGCATATAGACAGGTCTTGTTTTTTTATCCATTCAGTGACTCTATATCTTTTGATGGTGCATTCAGACCATTTTTATTTAGGGTGATTATCGATAGGTATGTACTTATTGCCATTGCAGGCTTTAGATTCGTGGTTACCAAAGATTCAATGGTAATTCCCTTACTATCTAACCGTCTATTTTATCTCACTTAGTATGGTATTACAAACAACCTAAAGGTTCTTTTTTTTTCCTCCTTTTTCTTCCTCCTTGATTCTTTATATGTTAGGTATCATATTCTGTACTCTTTGCCTACCCTTGGATTGACTTTGGGAGTAGTTGATTTGATTTTGCATCTGCGTAGTAATTAATTGTTCTACTTTTCTGTGGTTTTATTTCCTCTGGTGACAGCTATTTAGCCTTAGGAATACTTCCATCTATAGGAGTCCCTCCAAAATGCACTGTACAGGTGTTTTGTCAGATGTAAACTCTCTCAGCTTTTGCTTATCTGAAAATTGTTTAATCCCTCCTTCAAATTTAAATGACAACCTTGCTGGGTAGAGTATTCTTGGTTTGAGCCTCTTCTGTTTCATTGAATTAAATATATCATGCCCTCCCTTCTGGCCTGTAAGGTTTCTGTTGAGAAATCTGATGATAGCCTGATGGGTTTTCCTTTGTATCTGATCTTTTTCTCTCTCTTGCTGCTTTTTAAAGTCTGTCCTCATCCTTAATCTTTGCCATTTTAATTATTATATGTCTTGGTGTTGTCTTCCTTGGGTCCCTTGTGTTGGGAGGTCTGTGTACCTTCATGGCCTGAGAGACTCTCTCCTTCCCCAGATTGGGAAAGTTTTCAGAATTACCTCCTCAAAGACACTTTTTATCCCTTTTTCTCTCTCTTTTTCTTCTCATACCCCTATAATGTGAATGCTGTTCCTTTTGTATTGGTCACACAGTTCTCTCAATATTCTTTAATTCTTAGAGATCCTTTTTTCTTTCTTTGCCTCAGCTTCTTTGTATTCCTCTTCTCTAATTTCTATTGCATTTACTGTCTCTTCTACTGCATCTAATCTTCTTTTAAACCCCTCTGTTGTATGTTGTATTTCAGATATGGAATTTCTTAATGATTGAATCTCCGTCTTAAATTCATTCCTGAGTTCTTGAATATTTTTCTGTACCTCCATAATCATTTTTATTATTTTTATTTTGAACTCTCTTTCAGGAAGATTGGTGAGTTCAGTTTCATTTGGCCCTTTTTCTGGGGGTTTGTGAGATTTTTGTCTGAACCAGGTTCCTTTGACATTTCATATTGCTATGTGGTGCCCTCTAGTGCCCTGAAGCTTTAGTCTCTGGAGCTGCTAAGCCTCTGAAGTGAGGTCTGGTGTCACTGGGGAGTGGTGCTGGTACCGTTTTGTGAGGTCTGCTCTGTTCTCCAGGTGTACGCAGTCTGGTGCAGCCTTCTTCCCTGTTCCTCTTTTAGAATTAGTGGTATTAACTATATTTTCGTATAATATGTGGTTTGGGGAGGAGTTCTCTGTCTCACCTCTCACCCCACCATCTCAAATCGATCTCTCTATAAATTTTTTTTTTACATGTAGTGGAGTTTCTTTCCTCCTGTAGCACTAGTTTCCAATATTACTGTTACAATAAATATTTTATTAAATATAATGCTTCCCTTTTCATCTCTTTCAATCAAGGACATTACAAAGTCAGTATCTAGGAAATAATTATGATAACAAAAACATTATGCTCATGGGTAAGACCAAGTCAAGAGCAATTTGGCCTTCCAGAAGAACAAAGCTTATATACTATTTATGTTGGGGATATTTTTATATGTAGCAACCAAAAATTAAAGGCAATATGATTAAATCTAAATTTATTCAAGCATAATTTTAAAAGTAGTGGGACAATGACTTTTCAGTTGAAATCCTGTTTTTTGTGAATGAAGGCATTGTGGGGAAACACATTTGAAATGAGTATAAATGAACAAGTTGAATGTGACACTGCTTCCCAAAATTACGTAAATCGCACGTGTCCTAGCCTATGACCTTCAGAGGAGCCGAAGAATAGGCGGCCATCAGCTCTTCCTGTGATTAAAAAGCAGACCAATTAGAATTCTCTCAGGTTTTCCTGCTTCTCTGGTGTACACTAATTGTCTCCTCCTTTGTGCTCCTATCCCTCCTTTCCTACTAGCTCTAATCCCCTCAGCCTTGGGTTAATTTGGTTGCTGGTTGGGCACATAGCCATCTCCCTTGGAGTCTGTGGTCCCAGATGGTGCCTTGTCCCCTTTGCAACTGCCTTCTCAGCACTGAGTCCAGAGCTTGATCCATGATTAGTCCCATATGCTTGTAGACAGAGCAAAGTTCTGGACGTCTTGTTTGATCTCTACCTATGTTCACCTGAGCTTGTCAGCACAAGGAGCAGAAACCAACTGAAGAAAATTCTAGTAAAAAGGGATATATCATAAGGAGCATGAGGATACTTCACAGGAACTGGGAAGTGAAGTCTGTTTTCCTGTGTGCCTGTGCATCCCCCTCACCCCCTCCAGCCTTGTAGCCTCTCTTTTCTCAATTCTCAACCCAATAGGTCTCCTCCCTGTTCAGCTCTGCAAAGCTACTTCTCCTGCAGGCCCACTTTGGCTTTACCAGGGCCTGCTAACCCTCTGTGAGTTACACAGTCCCAGTGCTCAGTGCTGACCTACTCATTCAGTCTCTGGGTCTTTTGCTACAGACTTCTTTGAGATGCTGATTGACCCCGAGTGTGTCAGGTCTCCATCGTGATAAGGCAGTTGGGAAAGAGGGAAGGCACAGGGAGAGGTTACCTGGCTTAAATATAGCTGCCTGGATTCACTCCTTCAGCAAATGCTGTGGGTAGGGATAGTTCTTGCTTAGGAGGAAGGTTCCAGAAAGCTTCCATGTCTGATGTCTTCTGGATACTACCTGGAGCTTATGTCTCAGAATTTCTTTCTAAACTCAGATGTTGGACTTTTAAAACCCATTTCCTATGATACTGAGAGTCCATTATCCAGGCACAGCGTCTACCTGTTTATCCCTACCTGGCACACTTTCACACTCTAGCATAGTGCTTGGCACCTACGAGGCATTCCATAAATATTTATTGACTGACTGGTCAGGTTCCCAGGTTAGCCCACTGAAGTCCATGCAGCTATTCCTAACAACCATTTTTATAGCACGGTTTCTCCAGGAAAATGCATTCCAAGTCACAGCCATGGGGAAAATACATGCTAGTGTGATGCAATAAAAAGAGCACTAAGAGGGAAATCAAGGATCTAGTCCTGGCTCTGGCTCTACATAGGTCACATAATTTCTCTGGTCTCAGTTGCTTCTTCTTTGAAATAAGTTGACTTGAATGAGAATATCTCTGAGGCCCCTTTGACCTATAAAATTCTGTGACTCTGACTAACAGAATCAGGATTAAATTCATTCCACCCTTTCAATCTTCCCTCCCCATGCCATATGGGTGCAAAAGTTTGGTCATGGAGATGTGCTAGATCCTCCCAGGCACCAATAACCCTCTCAAACTACATAATCATGGTGGTTATCATTTTCATCATCTTGATAAATAATAGCCCTCAAGCACTTACTGTATCTCAGGCACTGGTCCAGCCTCTTTACATACTTTAACTAATTTAATCCTAAAACAACCAGATGAGGCAGGTACTTTTATTGCTCTTATATATCTGAGGCACTGGAAGATTAAGGAACTTGTCAGAAGTTGCCCAGCAAGTCCTGGAGCTGGGGTTTAAAACACAGGTGGTGTGATTACAAGCCTGAGCTCCAGCCGTAAGAGGCAGTGGTTCATAGTGTGGTCCCAAAGCAGCAGCATCGGCCACTCCCTGGAACTTGTCAGAAGGCCTATTGAATCAGAAATTCTGGGGCCAAAGGAGGCAGCACCTGTAAACTTCCAGCTAGTTCTCACACTCACTAAAATTTGAGAGTTCCTGCCTCCTCTCTTCAGCACTGGACCCAAATACCCATAAGTGGTTCTCTAGTTATTTATTCCCCCAGTATCCCAACTTGGGAGGCAGTGGTGTGGTATCACTGCCCATTTGTACATAAAGGAGGCAAGCATGCAAATGTCAGATGATCATAAATTAGGAGCCAGTTATACTACTTTTCAAGCTCTCTCTCCTCGTTCGCATCACTGATGAAGTCACTACGGGAAATCAGGAGGTGGAGACAGTTATAGAGGAGGGAGGAGAGGGGGATTATTCTTCCCTCTGTGGCACAAAGACAAGCAGGCCTCCCCCGTGAGCCCAGCAGGATCATCAGGCATGTCGGGTGAACAGGATTAGGGCAGTGCACCGCAGCAGGGCTGCCCTCCTCCCTTTCCTGAGGCTGGCTCTTCAGCCTCCAGGGTCCCATGCAGTGTCCCTAGCCATGTGTGGTCACTGAGCACTTGAAGTGGGCCCAGTATGAACTGAGATATGCTGTAAGCGGATTTTGAAGATTTAATACATAGAAAAATAATGTAAAATAATCTTGACAATATTTTATATTGAAATGAAAAAGGATTATATATATTGGATTAAATACAAAATTAGCTTCACGTTTTCTTTTTACTTTCCTAATGTGGCTAATAGAAAATCTTAAATTATATTATATTTCCACTGGGTAGCACTGTTTTAGACTAAACTTGTAAAGTCCTATCTATGTCTACCTTAATACATGTAATATGGTGTGCATAATGGGTTTTATTTATTGGTAACAATGACTGTTCACATTGGAACTGAGAGACCTATGGTAAGGCTAGGATCTGTTACTCAAGAGAGCTAGAATGAGTCCAGAAGTTGGATTCCAAAGGTCAGAGTCAGATGGAGAGCAGAAGCAGGTGATCAGGTAGGTTTGAGGGGTAAGGTCATTGGAAAGGCAGAGCTGGCTTCCCAAGAACAAGTGTAGGCAGCACAGCCAGGGGCCAGGAGCAGGGAGATGGACGATCAGGTGGTCATGAGTGTGAAGTAACTTCCTGATGCATACCTGGAACTTTTATATTGTTCCTGCTGAGCCGGGAACTAATTCTAGAATGGCTTGCCTGGGTATGCAAGTGGGAGCAAGTAATTGAAAACACCTGGTCGAGGTAGGTGGCTGGGCACGCTCCAGGAAACAACCACTCTAGGAAGTATGTTGTGACAGTGATGATGTTAGGGCCAAGTTAGAGCATTTGTTAAATTACAGTGACCTGAAAGTGAGTTTCTATATTCTTGATGTTACTCTGTGAATTATTGCTGCCCAACATATAAACCTCACTATCACTACACAGTGTTAAAGATATAGAGAGATATAGATATAATAGATATATAGATATAGATATGTATATATGTCAAAAGACAGAACTTATATAGAAACTATAATTCGAAGCAATAATGCTTATATTAAAAGCAAATGCAGTCACTTCATTACTATATTGAAACAATCAACTTATATTACAGTCATCACAAGACACCCCGTTGTAGTAGATTTTTCTAGAGATGATAGCAATCATCCTTCCTATCCCACATGCCCTTTTGCAGTGTGACTTTACCACTCTTCTCATAAAGAGGGAGATCTATGTCCCCTTTGGGCTGACCCTATAGCCAGTAGTATGTAGAGAAAGTGACACTGGATCATTTCCAGCCAAGGCCTTATGTCGCCTTGCAACTTCTGCTTTATAAAGAAGCTTGAGCTAGACTAGTGAATAGTGAAAGACTGTGGGGGTGGTGGAAGCACCACCTGATAAGGTGCATCCAGGACCCAGAAGGAAGGAGGCCATCTGGGTCTTACAGCCCCAGTGAAATCACCTTGGCCAGCACCATATGGAGCAGAGACGAGCCCACCCCCCAGCTCTCCTGAATTCCTCACTCCCAGGATCCTGAGCAATAAAATAATTTAAATGGCTAAGTTTTAGAATGGCTTGTTCAGCAGCATTAGACAAGTGAAACAAACTTTATTTGTATGTGCATTTGTCATTAAAGTTCTTTCATATATTATTTACATGATTACATAACTTTGGGATATAGGTAGTTGCTAAAAATTATTCTTTACGCACACCCTCAGAATATATTATGCTGAGCACATCTACATAATACAGGCTGTAGATTTTGCTCAAATTAATTTCCAGTTGTAATAGGCTACAAAACGGTATTCATAGGAATGGAAAACATCTTTTTAGACACCAACTTTATACTGTATAATGGCAGGAAGCTGCTGCTGAAGGAGAAACCCTATTTTACTGTCTGTGGGACAGCCGCCTTGCTGTGGGGCAGTCCATTTTGTGACCTGAGGTGGAGGCAGAGGGGAGCAGTAATTGCCAAATAGCACCACAGTGATTTATGGACTATTCTGTGAACCACTCTAACTAACCAACCATTGAAACATGAGGGCAGCCATTTTCTGGGGCAGAGAATTATGATGATTTGATGAGAGAGTTTTGGGAGAAGTTTAAAATGAAGCTGCAGGCTGGCTGCCCTCAGCGCACTTTCCTGCTCCTTCTCGTGTGATTCTCCTGGAAACATCCTTACTCAAATATGAATAAGCCTTATTCAAATAGTTCTAAAAGTTGGAAAGGCAACTCCTCCTGAGGTGGGAGTAGGGAGAAAAAAAAGAGCAAAACAAATCAATAGCATGTATCATGAGGAGTATTATTCAAAGAAAAATATGGAGCTGGAGCTCAGACAATTGTTCTCCATAGATTCAGAGAAATTATAGGTAACATGTTTTTGTTCAATTTGCTAAAAACAGACGTGGACAAATTACAGTCTATGGGCCAGTTGCCTGTTTTTGTAAATAATGTTTTATTCAAAAACAGCCATGTCCTCTTGTTTCTGTACTGTCTATGGCTGTTTTTGTGCCACAACAGAAAAATTGAATAGTTGTGTTAGACACCATATGCCCATAAGCCTAAATTATTTTCTATTTGGCCCTTTAAGAAAAAGTTTGCTGACTGCTGGCTTAAAGAAAATAAATGAAAGAGTTAAGCTGGAAGTAATCATGAAAGTTATGAAAGAAAATGAAAATCATTCCAGAGATTGAAGCCACATTAGCAATGAAATTTAAAATAGATGTTACTGAAAATAATTAGGTGAACAGGTAGGAGGAAATCATACACAATAATATGAAAATGAAGAAGCATAAAAGTTATTAGATAGGGTACACTGGACATAGATGACAGAAGAAAAGAGATACAGCACATGCATAATTGGTGTGCCTGGAAAAGAAATAGAACAAATAGAAGAGATCAAATATATTCAGAGATTAATAGAACAAATAAATACATAAGTTGAACCTGCATATTGGAAGAGCAGATGGTCTCAGAAAAACTGATTCTGAATGATTAACCCAAGACTAAGTGCTTAGTTATTATATTGTTTCCAGGGATGAGAAAAACTAACCCCAACATTGGAATTTGTAAACTGGTATGCCTGACTGGAATAAAAGGATAAAGGGCAAGACAAATTTTGACATAGCCTCTTTCTATCAGTGCATGTGATGACAATGTAGAATGATATGTTAATGGCAAAAATAAGAAGCAGGAGCTTTATAGCTTCCTAAATTGTGTTCTATGATTTTTGGTGTTTTTATTAATTTATTATCTAATGATTTTTCTTTCCTGTTCAGTACCTCTGCATCTTTAAAATTTCTGAAGCAGCTAATCAAGAATCTACAAAACACAGTATTTTTAACCTTGAAGAAATAGACTGAGAGGGCCTTAAATCCAGCCTTTGGTTTTATGCTATATGATTTTGTTGATTTAGTTTTTTTAGTCACTTGGTACCAATTTCCTAACTACGTCACAGTAGGGGGTACTCTTCCAGGCTAACTTCAAATCTATCTGTGGGGGCCCCACAAAGCATAAGGTCTGTCTTAGCACAGGACTTCTTGGAAGTCCTGACACAAACTGTAAATAACAGACTCTCACCATGAAAACAGTTACTGGACAAAGTTTAGAGATAAAAACATATGTGAATGGGTCCACACTTGGCATCCCTTATTAGGAATTTTAATTTTCATTTGTTCCAATTCCCCGGATTTCTTTTAGAAGTATTTCATAGACTTTCTCTCCTGAAACATATATAGTTCTGCTTTTAGATTAGTTTTATGACAGTAGCTCATAAAGCACAAAAGCACAGGGCTGAAAAAGCAGCAGTCAAATAAACATAGTTAAACATAACCTTGATTAACAAATCTTGTTATTCATGGATGACAGCTCAGTTAATAAGTGTTTGTGGCTTGGATACTGAACTGAAGGTTAATGGCGAGGTGGAAGCAGTTGTAGAATCCAGATTTTTAAGACAAACACACATCACACCCCAAAAGGCATGCATGAAATCAGGTGTAGTTAGTCGGCTGAGGTGATGCACTTCGGCTGTTCTCCTTCACTGGTCCAGCTGTGAACAGAGCTACGAAATCAAGGAAAGAGGAATGACCCTCACGGCCCACTTCCACATTCATGCTTTGAATGGCCAAAGAGTAGATTGTGGGAGAGGAGTATTTTCATTTGAATTTTTTTTCATTATAAAGTTTTATTTTGACTTCTCTAAATCAGATTTGTAGAACAGATAGGTTAATTGTAGAGTTACAAGAGAGGTATGTCCAAACCAAACCTTACTAAAAATTTTAACCATCTATACTGAGCCTTCAAATGTCAATGGTATGGAGTCAAATTTCCCCTCAACTTCATGTGCCTTAGAAGGCATGATTTGAAATGTGAGACATGATTTGAAAATGGCACTGTTCATTTGCCACTAAGGAATGTTTGCATGTTGAAGAATCTGAAGCCTTGGTGTATTCCTTAACTGATTGTCTTTTTGCTCTGTGAGATGGATTAAAAAGCAGGAGATTTTTTCATTTGCACTGGTGATCAGGTCACAGCTGAAAGGAAGTAAGTATCTGAGGAAGTGGATAAATCAGTCATATCCTTAAGGGCACTGAAAGAATGTGGGAAGACTGTCTTTTTTCTTCTTTATTCCTTGAGAGACAGAGAAAGAGGATTGGCATCTAAAACATGTAACCTCAAAATCGCTTCTGTAGTCAGAAGCCAAAGCTGGGTGGCCATTTGATCACAGATTGTGGCCTGACTGTGTCATGGGTCATGTGTTCGGCATGTGAACAGGAAGGTGAGAAGTGGTGAACTTTTGCCTCAGTTGTGCCATCCATCAGAGACTAAATGGACCAGATCACCGTGTGCAGCTGTGTGAGGAGGTAGATGGCTGAGTACTTCTCACACAGGATCCTTTGTGTCCTGGACACGATCCAGCATTATGATGGCGTGCACTGGGCCTCAGCTTTGTGGCAAATTACTGACCCATTATCACACCAGAACACAGGATCATTTATCTTCTAATCCAGAGTGTCACCTGTTCTTCATTTACCAGTCAATAACCATTAATTATGGTCAGTGGAAATTTAAACAAAGCCCTTTCCCTCTGTTAAAACCGGTAAACTATTCAGTAATAACAAATAAATCTGGAGTTGTATATCCTTTCCCTTCCCATTCCCAGACTGGAGTCTGGTACAATATGAACTTTAGAGGAAATGCCTAGAAATTGATAGGTCAAAGGCCACAGATAGTCTGATGGAAAAGAAAAGAGCAGATTCTTGGCACTCGCTTTAGTGAAAGTGAGAGGCTCCTACTGATTCCCAGATTCCTGTCAGGGAACAAAACAGGCACCAGGGAGCTTGTGCCCAGTGTTCAAAGTAATCCACCATTAACTGGTAATCATATTTTCTCCTTTTATTTTTAGTAAGCCCTTGCTTTCTTTCACATAACTAAAATTTTGATTTTTTTTTCAAAACCAATTCTAGCACAACATAGTGTTTCAAAAGAAATAAAATAAGCTGAGCAGTCCTGAAAGACCTATTTTAAATGTTGTTTTTAGAATAGAAATTTGAGTAAAACACATTTAAGTGTATACACTAATCCCTCAGAAAAACATTCAAATAGAAATTCTAGCCAGAAGCATAATTTAATTTTTCCTGAAACCCTTGAAAGTATTGTGAAGAAAGCCAAAACAAGTTTGTGTGTGTGTGTGTGTGTGTGTGTGCGCATGTGTGCATGTGTGTGTGCATGCACACGCTCACGCAAGTGTGCCTGTGCTCAGGGGAGACAGGAAGTCAGCTTAGTTGGGGAAGGGTGGCCAAAGGGCAGGCCCAGGGAAGCCAACCAAACTGTGTGCCATTGGTGACAAGGAAGCACAGTGAGATAAAGGAATTCATTCCAAGAACTTGACGTGAGGCCCTGTATGGGATCTTGGGGAGGTCAGAGTTCCCAGACAGGAGGGAAGAGGGCATTCTAGGCTGCAGGAAGTTCATGTGAAAGACATAAAGAGGGGCCCCCTGCCAGGCTGCTGCTAGTGCCCAAGGCCTTAGTGCCCATGACAAAAAGCACCTCTCTGAGCCATTGAACAACAAAGGGTGCTGAGCATGGGCTAGGCCTGAGTGGGGCCACATTTCAGACCCCTCTCCTCCTCCCAGCCTAGTGCCTTTGACAGCATGCAGTGGCCCTGGTCAATAAAACAGTAATTTATTATGAATATTAATGTAATTAGTATAAAATTTTTAAAGTTTTGTGACTAAATTCATCACTATGACCTCTTCATGCAAAATGAAACTGCCGATTGCTCGTTAATGTGAACAAAACTCTCTAAGCTAAGACAGTTTCATGAGTTACTTTTTAGTATATCACTGACCTCAGTCAATTACATTGTCCCATCCAGTGGCCACATTTGCAAGGCTTGTAAACTGCCAAAATCTCATCTCCCACAGAACAAAACTAAGATTTAAAACAATCCTTTAATAAACTCAAAATACAAAATATTCGCAAGAAATAACTTCAGGTAAAAGATAAATATTTACTTTTTATTTTATAGGAGGTTGCCACAAATTTAAGTGAATAAAAAGGAGTTACACTTTTTTGGTTTCATTTTCTAAGAAAAAATAAGCTGCCCCCTTGATTTCAGCTAACTGTTTTTCAGCTTAGCCAGTAGCAGCTGGGGAGACATCAACCAAAATAGTTTTCTTTAAATGTTAGAACAAGGGTTCAGTGCACATGACACTGGGGACTGTGTTGTAACGAAGTGCCTATTATTTTTACCTATTTTATTTTGAAAAGTGGGCGGGAGTGATGAAAAAAATCATCAACTTTTTTCTCTTGCTTGTACTTTCCTTAGACATGTTGTTGTCACATACCAGCTACACTTAATTTTTTAAAAATCTGTGACTTCTAACTATGTAAACAAAATTTTAAAAGTTAATGTGCAGTTCCAAGCTATGAAACTATTGGCCTGTTGATAAATACTGTTGATAAAAGTTGTTATAAGTTAGTGGAGCCGGGCTGTGACAGTCGCCACCATTTTGTGTCTTCAACACGCAGCCGCATTGTTACCCAACTAAACTTGGCATTCCTACTGAAAACGTGCACCTGCGTGAACCACCCCATTGACAGCCTGACCTTTGAGATCCTGCCTGATGAAATCCTTCACTGCGGTGCAAACACTTGCATTGCCACTCAGCGACTTGGTGAAAGTGGGAGCACTGTTCATTACCGGATTGTTTGTCTCTGAATGAGTCTTGATTACCTTGCTTTTTGATGTTGTCACATTAATAAATTTTCAAATGTATTGTTAAGAAGTTTGGTTCTACTTTTGAGGATGAACATCTACCTTTCAATGATTTTTCCTTACCTTCCATACATGATATGAAGGAACATTAGTCAATGCTTTTTAAACTCTTCTTTTCTTAAATATACTATAAAAAAGTTAGTCATTGCAGATATTCTTTAACATCTTGTTCCTCTAAATTGTAGTCCAAGGACCTGCTGCATGAGCCAGTTGGGGTGTTAAAGATAAAGATGCCTAAAACATGTTCTCCAATCTCCTAAGTCCAGATGTCTGTGACCAGCCCAGGCATCTATACTGAGATGTTCCCCATGTTGAGATCCACTACTGTAGTGGTTAGAATATTGTATTAATTCATGGTCATTTCTAGCTACGCATGTTAAAGTATTTGAATAAGAAGGCTGTTAAGACTAAGGTGGCTATTAATGCCTTGGTAGCCTGCATAAGTGGACCAAAACCTGAGGCACAGTCAATGCACTTGAATGCAAGAAAATGAAATTTAGGAACAATCAGTCCCAGCTAATTCTGCCTTCCCAAATAATCCAACTGTATAAGCTATAGCCAATCAAATAATTACTTTGTTTTAGTGTCTACTCCATAGACTCTTGCTCCTAGCTCCTGTTGGTAGAGCCTCCTAACCACCTTTGGTTTAACATTGCCCTATTCAAATCTGTGTGTGCTCAAAGAAGCCTGAAAAATTTAATGTGCCTGTGGGTAAAGTGGAGTTCCTATGGCCAGGATCCTCACTGAACTTAAACCACCTGATGATGTAACTGGCCTGTTGCTATGCTACCGCTTCCACATCTTTAGGCAATAAGCCATTATTGTGTTAATATAAAGAGTTCTGCCCAGTGCTCTGCATGCGATGGGGAGGCAGAGCTGCAAGGCTGCAGGAGAGCAGAGCAGAAGCTGGAGTGGTGGCAGTGCCGAGGACAGAGGCCCAGAGGATGGCTGTGTGGGACGGCTGTGCAGAGAGGCCCAGAGGATGGCTGTGCGGGACGACTGTACAGAGAGGCCCAGAGGACGGCTGTGTGGGACGACTGTGCAGAGAGGCCCAGAGGACGGCTGTGCGGGACGACTGTGCAGACAGGCCCAGAGGACGGCTGTGCGAGACAGCTGTTCAGAGAGGCCCAGAGGACACCTGTGCAGACAGAGGGGCCCAGAGGTAGAGACCGGCTTGCTGCATCCGAAGCAGCAGTAATAACACAGACTCGCTCTGAGTGAATGGGATTTTAGTGACTGACCTGCCACTAGAAATAAAGTTGGGTATAACCTTTTCATCCCAAAAACCCTTTGCTGTGAATTTCTTTAGTCACAGTGAATCTATAGCAAACTTGCCTGGGGCTGAAACTCATTTGCAAGACAATTGGCGTAGTCAGCAGGATTCATTGTTGACCAAGGAAAAAGACAAGCTGCCCTTATGGGAGGGGTGCTTCAGCGGGCTGCCCCTGTGACTAGAGAGACAGTGGATTGTTCCCCAGTGGGTATGTGGTCTGAGGTGGCTTGCCTTCTAAAAGACTGGGCCCCACCCCAGGACTGGAGGCAAGTGGAGGTGACACCTGAGGCTGTAGGAGTGGCCCTTGGTAAAATAAGTAGATCCTTTGAGAAGCAGAGTGCCCGTGAGGCAGCGGGGACTGTGGGTTGGCTGCTTCTCACAGTATTAAAAAGGTCTACAGAAGAGACCCAAGAAATGGCGGCACGAGAATGTGAGCTGCAAACTTCTGTAGATTCCCTAAGAAAAGAAATGGCTTTGATGCGAGAGGAGGCAGCACGAGAGTACCAGCAGCAAGGAGCCATTAGCGACCAGACGGCAGCACTGCCAGGTGTCCTGAAAGAAGAAGAGGCCATCAAGGGAAAAGACGAACTCCTGAGCGAAACACAGGTGGAGGCAGTACGAGAACGTCAGCTGCGAAGTATTGAGCTGAAAGTAAGAGACCTTCTGAAGACTGAAGTAGCATTGCTGCGAGGTACAGTAGAAAAAGTAAAAGTTGTAGCAGAAGAGGCACTCGGGAGAGAAGAGAAAAAGGTGCCATCAGCCCCAGAAATCGAAGAGCTGGAGAAAGACAAAGGAGTGATGCCAGAGGCACTGGCGCCTCCTGTATTGAAAGCACACCCCATAGTTGTAAAGAAAATAAAGACCCAGCAGCTGAAAGTTCCCCAAAGAGAGAAGCAGACCCCCCACCCCATGTCGTGGAGCACTCCATGGTCTGCCCCTATACTCAAGCTGAGCTGGTAAATTTAGGCTTCTGCGTCTGTGGGACTTAGAGGTAGATAGAATTGTTCTGTCGGGGTCAGAGAAGGAAAAGCTGTCTTCCCTGACAGTGCAGCCTGCCTTGAGGCAGTGATTACAAAATGCACATCAGACCCCAGGGAGTCACACCCTCCTCGATTAGCTCATGGCTGCACTTTGTGCTGTGTGGCCCAATCTGGGTGATCTACCATCCTCTCCTGTTAGATGGCAGACATATGCTGAACTCCAACAGGTGCTACGAGAGCTAGGTATGAGAAACACCATCTATAGTCCAGAGAATTATGGCCCAGATGAAGAGATTTTCACTACTAGGTTGAGGAATATTGTACTTCAAATGGCTCCTACATTCCTCTTTGGGTCTCTAGTGGCCATTCTTCCCCCTCACTTAGGACATCCCATAAGCGAGGTGACACATACAGTAGCAGACTTAGGAGAGGCTGAAGCCACGAGAATTCAAAAAAATATAAGATCCGTTGCTCACAAGAAGAATTTACAAGGCCCCATGAAGGTTATGAAGACCCAGATGTGGGTTGATTTAATACAGGCAGGAACAGATAAAAAAAATTTAAATAGGAAGTCAAATAGAATCTTACCAGAGCTATGGCAACAGCTGAAACCAAAGCAGCAGTTCCAGCCATTAAGACCAAAGAGGCAGAGATCAGAGACAGAGCCACGAGTCTGGCCTGTGTGTTTGCAAGACTTCCTGCAGGAAAGCGAGCCAACCTCACTTGAGCCCACACAGGAAAGTGATTGGAAAGCACAGTTTGACTGAAGAAAAAATCAAGGTATCTGCCCTGAGGGACCAAGGGGGAACTGGAGACCACATGATGGCTAGAATGGACATGCTTTAGACTTGATCTGCATGAAGCTTTGAACCTAGCTGAATCCTCTGGCTTGAGGATTATTATAATTTTTGTTACCTGTATCTTAATTTTTATTATCTCTGAGTTGTTGTTATCCTCTGCTGCTATTGTAGAATCTAGTTACAGTGCTTCAGCTTTCTCACACAGAGACCATTGCAGAAGATGAAAAGCATGTAGATTGTAAGGTGAGAATCCTGGAGGGGTGGAGTGTGGGTAAAGTGGAGTTCCTATGGCCAGGATCCTCACTGAACTTAAACCACCTGATGATGTAACTAGCCTGTTGCTATGCTACTGCTTCCACACCTTTAGACAATAAACCATTATTGTGTTAATATAAAGAGTTCCACCCAGTGCTCTGCACGCGATGAAGAGGCAAGGCTGCAAGAGAGCAGAGCAGAGGCTGGAGTAGTGGCAGCACCGAAAACAGAGGCCCAGAAAACAGCTGTGTGAGACAACTGTGCAGAGAAGCCCAGAGATGGCTGTGCGAGACGGCTGTGCAAAGAGGCCCAGAGGACGGCTGTGCAGACAGAGGGGCCCAGAGGTAGAGACCGGCTTGCTGCATCCGAAGCAGCAGTAATAACACAGACTCGCTCTGAGTGAATGGGATTTTGGTGACTGACCTGCCACTAGAAATAAAGTTGGGTATAACCTTTTCATCCCAAAAACCCTTTGCTGTGAATTTCTTTAGTCACAGTGAATCTATAGTGAACTTGCCTAGGGCTAAAACTCATTTGCAAGACAGTGCCTCAGTTTACCTTTTAACAATGTCCATATCCAATTATGTGCGTTTGATAACATTGTATTACCGTAGTGGCATCTGGTTGCGACTTTGCCTTAGAATTGCCTCTCTCTCTTCCTAGGCCATGTGGCTGATGTTGCAGAATGATGAGCCAGAGGATTTTGTCATCGCTACTGGGGAGGTGCATAGTGTTCGGGAATTTGTAGAGAAATCGTTTCTGCACATTGGAAAAACCATTGTGTAAGTATAACTGAGGGTTATTTTCTGGTCATTCATCAGACATTTGCTGGCAGTGTGCATACGTGCTTGCTATTCTGTCTCAGTTTTGTCTGAGGGAGACCCTTTTACTCTCTTGTAAAGCAATCTAGAGAGTTTCAGTACAGAGGAGGGACTTTATTCTTCACTGCATTCTTCCCCATTATATTATAAGGTTTGTCACCATCTAAACTCAGTCTTTTAAAAATTTCTATCTATCTTTTTTATTTTATATATATATTTTTTTTTAATTTTAAATTTTTTAAATCATGGTTTATATATGTTTAGTATGATTTTACTGCAGCAAATTCAACTCTTACCACATAAAAGTGGTAACATTATACAATCTTTTTTAATACTTTCACTTCATACTATAAAATTTTGAAACCATAGAAAACAGAAAAGTTTCAGATATATTATAGTCTTCTTTTCTCTGAGCCATTGAAAGTAGGTTGTCAACTTGATGCCCCATCACCCTGGACTTTTGTGTGTATGTATCTCCTATAAACAATGATACTCTCCTACATAAATGCAATATAACCATCAAAATCAGGAAATACACATTGATAAATTACTACTGCCTAATTCTCAGATCTCATTTGAGTTTTCAGTTGGGCCAATGCTATACTTGATGCCAGAATCATTTACTTAATACATTACATGAATTTTGAAGTAGATTTTTATTGCAGTATCCAAAAGATTTGTGAGAAATCATTATAGATTGAAGAGTCTTCTTTTCTTGGCTATATATTTTTTATTGTGGCAAAATACACATAAAATTATTTTAATCATTTCTAAGTATATAATTTCAGTGGCATTAAATACATTCACAATGTTATGCAACCATCACCACCATCCATCTCCAGCAGACATCTTCCCAAACTGAAGCTCTGTCCCGTTAAACATTAGCTCCCCACCCCCTTCCCCCAGACCCTGGAATTCCCCCATTCTACTTTCTATCTCTAGGAATTTGACTACTCTAGGTAATTTGTATAAGTGGAATCATCCAATATTTGTCCTTTTATGACTGGCTTATTTCACTGAGCATAATGTCCTCAAGGTTCATCCATGCTTTGGCATGTGTCAGAATTTCCTTCCTTTTTAATACTCCATTGTATGTAAAGAGCACAGTTTGTTTCTCTGTTTACTGTAAATGGACTCTTGGGCTGCTTCCAACTTTGGGTTTTTGGGAATAATGCTGCCATGAACATGCATATGCAAATATCTGTTTCAGTCCCTGCTTTCAGTTCTTTGGGGTATATAGTTAGGAGTGGAATCCCTGGGTCATATGGCAATTGTATGTTTAACTTTTTGAGAAACTATCAAACTGTTTTTCAAGATTCATTTTTAATGTATAAGAAAGTATTTCTACTTCTAGCTGTGATGGAGTAACAGAAATCAGATTAAACCTATCTTAAAAAGCTAGGAAAATAAATAAAAATATATGAAACAACTGTTTAGACATTAGACAATAGGCAGTGCAGGACTGTGACCCCTGGAAGAAAAGATGTAAATGAGATAAGCCCTGCTGTTATCATGGCCTTCTTCCTAGAGGTGCAGTCCTGACCATGTGCATAGAAGAGGAACTCCAGTGCAGGAGAGCTGTTTTGCTGAGTTAAGGAGGTAGGGATCAGAATTCAGAGAGCCTGGGGCGACTTGATGTTGTGGGACAGAGTTCTAGAAAGGTAGGATCCATAAAGAAAAAGAGCTCCAGAAATCTGCATAAGGATCCCATTGAGTATTGAATAATAAGTTGTAAGTATGTAAGAAGAAGTTCCGTAAGCGTGGACAAAGAACTGTCTAGAAATTTAATGTTTGTTAGAGCTTACTCAAGTCTGAGAGGCATTTGAGTTTCAACCAGCCATAATGGAGGACTCTTGTTTATCACTCAGAGAATATAAAAGTCTATGCCTCAGTTACGGGACTAGTCCCTAAAGTAATGGCTACTCTAGACTCAAAGTTTAAATAAAAACTTCAGAGAGATCAAACTGAACACAAACCTTCTGCCATAATAGAGTCCAATGTTCCACAAAAGAAAACAGTAAAATCTATATGCAACAACATAAAATTCTTAGTGTTCAGCATTCAATCAAAAATTAGTAGGAGTGTTAAGAAGCAGGAAAATGTTACCTACACCAAATCAATCAATACAGACAGACTGAGAAATAGTAAAGTTGATGCCATGAGCGTACAAGGATGTTACAATAGCTATTATAGTTATGTTCAAGTATTTTAAGAAAAACATGAATATAGTGAGGAGAGGAAAGATATATTTTTTTCAAAATCCAGATGGAACTTCTAGAGATGAAAAACTAAGTATCTGAAATGAAAAATTCACTGTTATCATTAAGAGCAGAGTACATACTGTAGAAGAAAAGATGAGTGAACTTAAAGACATAATAACAGAAATGATCCAAGATGAACTACAGAAAAAAAAAGACTGGAGGAAAAAATAAAAGAAGAGACTCTCAGTGATTAGTGGAACAAAATCAAACAATCTAATATATCTGTAATTAGAGTCCCAGGGAAGAGGGCAGAAGGGGACAGCAAAATAATTAAATAGTGGCCAAAATGTTCTCAAACTAGATGAAAACAATGAATCACAGATCCTCAAGAAGCTTAATAAATACTAAGTAGGAAAAACACACAGAAAATCTCACAAGGATGTATCATAATCAAATTACTGAAAATAAATGCTAAGAGAAAATTAAAAGCAGCCAAAGAAAATACAGAATTTTTTGCAGAAAAACAAATGTAAGAAAGCTTTGTTATCAGAAACTGTGCAAAGCAGAAGACAATGGAGCAGCATTTTTTAAAATAATTTACTTTGGTATCATTAATCTACAGCTACATGTGCAATATTATGGTTATTAAACTACCCCCTTCATCAGGCCCCCCCCACCAACCCCATTACAGTCACTGTCCATTAGTGTAGTGAGATGCTAGAGAATCACTTCTTCTCTTCTCTATGTTGTGCTGCCCTCCCCATGCCCCCCCAACATTATGTCTGTTAATCGTAATGCCCCTTTTTCCCCCTTGTCCCTCCCTTCCCACCCATTCTCCACAGTCTTTTTCCCCTTCATAACTATTAGTCCGTTCTTGGGTTCTGTGAGTCTGCTATTGTTTTGTTCTTTCAGTTTTTTTTCTTTGTTCTTATACTCCACATATGAGTGAAATCATTTGATACTTGTCTTTTTCAGCTTGACTTATTTCACTGAGCATAATATCCTCTAGCTCCATCTATGTTGTTACAAATGGTAGGATTTGTTTTCTTCTTATGGCTGAATAATATTCCATTGTGTATATGTACCACATCTTCCTTATCCATTCATCCACTGATGGACACTTAGGTTGCTTCCATTTCTTGGCTATTGTAAATAGTGCTGCGATAAACATAGGGGTGCATATGTCTCTTTCAAACTGGGCTGCTGCATTCTTAGGGTAAATTCCTAGGAGTGGAATTCCTGCGTCAAACGGTATTTCTATTTTGAGTTTTTTGAGGAACCTCCATACTGCTTTCCACAATGGTTGAACTAATTTGCATTCCCACCAGCAGTGTAGGAGGGTTCCCTTTTCTCCACATCCTCGCCAACATTTGTTGTTGTTTGTGTTTTGGATGTTGGCCATCCTCACTGGTGTGAGGTGATATCTCATTGTGGTTTTAATCTGCATTTCTCTGATGATTAGCGATGTGGAGCATCTTTTCATGTGCCTGTTGGCCATATGAATTTCTTCTTTGTAGAAGTGTCGATTCATATCCTTTGCCCACTTCTTAATTTGATTATTTGCTTTTTGTTTGTTGAGGTGCATGAGTTCTTTATATATTTTGGATGTCAACACCTTATCGGATATGTCATTTATGAACATATTCTCCCATAATGTAGGATGTCTTTTTGTTCTACTGATGGTGTCCTTTGCTGTACAGAAGCTTTTCAGCTTGATATAGTCCCACTTGTTCATTTTTGCTTTTGTTTCCCTTTCCAGGGAGATATGTTCATGAAGAAGTCGCTCATATTTATGTCCAAGAGATTTTTGCCTGTTTTTTTTTAAGAGTTTTATGGTTTCATGACTTACATTCAGGTCTTTGATCCATTTTGAGTTTACTTTTGTGTATGGGGTTAGACAGTAGTCCAGTTTCATTCTCTTCATGTAGCTGTCCAGTTTTTCCAACACCAGCTGCTGAAGAGACTGTCATCTCCCCATTGTATATCCAAGGCTCCTTTATCAAATATTAATTGACTGTATATGTTTGGGTTAATGTTTGGATTTTCTCTTCTATTCCACTGGTCTGTGGGTCTGTTTTTGTGCCAATATGAAATTGTCTTGATTACTGTGGCTTTGTAGTTCAGCTTGAAGTCAGGGAGTGTAATTCCCCCTGTTTTATTCCTCCTTCTCAGGATTGCTTTGGCTATTCGGGGTCTTTTGTGGTTCCATATGAATTTTAGAATTATTTGTTCCAGTTCATTGAAGAAAGCTGTTGGTATTTTGATAGGGATTGCATTGAATCTGTAGATTGCTTTAGGTAGTACAGCCATTTTGACAATAGTTATTCTACCTAGCCAAGAGCATGGGATGAATTTCCATTTGTTAGTGTCCTCCTTAATTTCTCTTAGGAGTGTCTTGTAGTTTTCAGAGTACAGGTCTTTCACTTCCTTCGTTAGGTTTATTCCTAGGTATTTTATTCTTTTTGATGCAATTGTGAATGGAACTGTTTTTCTGATTTTTCTTTCTGTTAGTTCATCATTAGTGTATAGGAAAGCAACAGATTTCTGTGTGTTAATTTTGTATCCTGCAACTTTGCTGAATTCAGATATTAGTTCTACTAGTTTTGGAGTGGAGTCTTTAGAGTATTTTATGTACAATATCATGTCATCTGCAAATAGTGACAATTTGACTTCTTCTTTACCAATCTGGATGCCTTGTATGTCTTTGTTTTGTCTGATTGCCATGGCTAGGACCTCCAGTACTATGTTGAATAACAGTGGAGAGAGTGGGCATCCCTGTCTTGTTACCAATCTTAGATGAAAAGGTTTCAGCTTCTCACTGTTAAGTATGATGTTAGCTGTGTGTTTGTCATATATGGTGTTTATGATGTTGAGGTACTTGCCCTCTATACCCATTTTGTTGAGAGTCTTAATCATGAATCGATGCTGAATTTTGTCAAATGCTTTTTCAGCATCTATGGAGATGATCATGTGGTTTTTGTCCTTCTTTTTATTGATGTGGTGGATGATGTTGATGGATTTTCGAATGTTGTACCATCCTTGCATCCCTGGGATGAAACCCACTTGATCATGGTTTATGATCCTCTGATGTATTTTTGAATTCGGTTTGCTAATATTTTGTTGAGTATTTTTGCATCTACGTTCATCAGGGATATTGGTCTGTAATTTTCTTTTTTGGTGAGGTCTTTGCCCGGTTTTGGTATTAGAGTGATGCTGGCTTCATAGAATGAGTTTGGAAGTATTCCCTCCTCTTCTATTTTTTGGGAAACTTTAAGGAGAATGGATGTTATTTCTTCTCTATATATCTGGTAGAATTCAGAGGTGAATCCATCTGGTCCGGGGGTTTTGTTCTTGGGTAGTTTTTTGATTACCAATTCAATTTCATTGCTTCTGATTGGTCTCTTTAGTTTTTCTGTTTCTTGTTTGGTAAGTCTTGGAAGGTTGTATTTTCTAAGAAGTTGTCCATTACTTCTATGTTTTCCAGCTTGTTTGCATATAGATTCTCATAATATTCTCTTATAATTCTTTATATTTCTGTGGAGTCCGTCGTTATTTTTCCTTTCTCATTTCTGATTGTGTTTATGTGTGTAGATTCTCTTTTTCTCTTAATGAGTCTGGCTAGGGGTTTATCTATTTTGTTTATTTTTTCAAAGAACCAGCTCTTGGTTTCATTGATTTTTTTCTATTGTTTTATTCTTCTCAATTTTATTTATTTCTTCTCTGATCTTTATTATGTCCCTCCTTCTGGTGACTTTGGGCCTCATTTGTTCTTCTTTTTCCAATTTCAGTAATTGTGTCTTTAGACTATTCATTTGGGAATGTTCTTCCTTCTTTAAATAGGCCTGGATTGCAATATACTTTCCTCTTAGAACTGCCTTTGCTGCGTCCCACAGAAGTTGTGGCTTAGTGTTGTTGTTGTCATTAGTCTCCATATATTCTTTGATTTCTGTTTTGATTTGGTCGTTAACCCATTGATTAATTAGGAGAATGTTGTTAAGTCTCCATGTATTTGTGAGCCTTTATGTTTTCTGTCTAAAATTTATCTCTAGTTTTATATACCTTTGTGATCTGAGAAGTTGGTTGGTAGGATTTCAATCTTTTTGAATTTACTGAGGTTCTTTTTGTGGCCTAGTATGTGGTCTATTCTGGAAAATGTTCCATGTGCACTTGAGAAGAATGTGTATCCTCTTGCTTTTGGATGTAGAGTTCTGTAGATGTCTTTTAGGTCCATCTGTTCTAGTGTGTTGTTCAGTGCCTCTGTGTCTTTACTTATTTTCTGTCTGGTTGATCTGGCCTTTCGAGTGAGTGGTGTGCTGAAGTCACCTAAAATGAATGCATTGCTTTCTATTTCCTCCTTTAATTCTGTTAGTACTTGTTTCCCATATGCCGGTGCTCCCATATTGGGTGCATATATATTTATAATGGTTACATCCTCTTGCAGGATTGACCCCTTCATCATTATGTAATGTCCTTCTTTATCTCTTGCTACTTTCTTCATTTTGAAGTCTACTTTGTCTGATTCAAGTACTGCAACACCTGCTTTTTTCTCCTTGTTTGCATGAAATATCTTTTTCCATCCCTTCACTTTTAGTCTGTGTATGTCTTTGGGTTTGACGTGAGTGTCTTTTAAGCAGCATATAGATGGGTTTTGCTTTTTCATCCATTCTATTACTCTGTGTCTTTTGATTGGTGCATTCAGTCCATTTACATTTAGGGTGATTATCGATAGATTATTGCCATTGCTGGCTTTAGATTCGTGGTTACCAAAGGTTCAAAGGTTGCTTCTTTACTATTTAACAATCTAACTTAACTTTCCTGTTTAGTTATTGTAAACACAGTCTGATGTTTCTCTATTTCTCTCCCTTCTTATTCTTCTTCCTCCATTCTTTATATACTAGGTGTTTTATTCTTTGCCTTTAGTTAGTATTTGGATGGTCTGCTTTCTTAACTATGATTTTATTTTCTCTGGTGTCATGTTTTTAGCCTTAGGACTGCTTCCTTCTAGAGCAGTTTCCTTAGGATATCCTGTAGTGGTGGTTTATGGGAGGCAAGCTCTCAGCTTTCACTTGTCTGAAATTTTTTAATCCCTCCGTCATATTTAAATGATAATTGTGCTGGGTACAATATTCTTGATTCGAGGCCCTTGTGTTTCAGTACATTAAATATATCATGCCATTCTCTTCTGGCCTGTAAGGTTTCTGTTGAGGAGTCTGATGATAGTCTGATGGGTTTTCCTTTGTAGGTGATCTTTTTTCTCTCTCTAGCTGCCTTTAATACTCTGTCCTTTTCTTTGATCTTTGCCATTTTAATTATTATGTGTCTTGATGTTGTCTTCCTTGGGTCCCTTGTGTTGGGAGATCTGTGGCTTCCATGGACTGCGAGACTATTTCCTTCCCCAGCATGGGAAAGTTTTCAGTAATTATTTCTTCAAAGACACTTTCTATCCCTTTTTCTTTCTCTTCTTCCTCTGGTACTCCTATAATGTGAATATTGTTCCATTTGGATTTGTCACACAGTTCTCTTAACATTCTTTCATTCCTAGAGATCCTTTTATGTCTCTCCTCCTCAGCTTCTCTGTATTCCTGTTCTCTTATTTCTATTCCATTAACAGTGTCTTGCATCTCATCCAGTCTGCTGTTAAGCCCGTCGATCGCTTGTCTGATTTCTGCACTGTCTTTCCTCACTTCCCTCACTTCCTCTCTGAGGTCTTGCACATTTCTCTGTAGATCCGTCAGTATGGTTATGAGTTTTATTCTGAATTCTTTTTCAGGCAGTTTGTGCATTTCCATCCCTTCAGGCTCCCTCTCTGGTGTTGTCTGGTTGATCTTAGTCTGGACCATATTCCTCTTCCTCTGTCTTTTCATGGCAATGGAAGTGGTCACTGGTAGTTGCCACGTATGTCAGCTGGGCTCTTTAAGACTTTTAAAAAGAAAAAAAAAGGAAGGAAGAGAAAGAGAAGAAAGAAGAAAGAAAGAAAAGAAAAGAAAGAAAGGAAAAAAAAAACACCCACCAGGAGTAGATTCTGTGATGCTGCTGTAGGTAGCTCTGTTGCTCCACTATTCCACAGCCACGGCTGCTCTGCAGGGCCCTTTGTAGCTCTGCCCAGTGTGGGAATGAATGAGAGGCTGTTGATCTCTGTGTAAATCTCAGTGCAGCTACTTTTTCCTCGTTGCCAGCCAAGGGGTCTGAAATTCCCCAGGACTCCCTGTCTGCTGGGCTGAGTGTGCTGGGATGATCCTACTCCTCTATTGGGCCCCTGTCTCTTCAAGACCGCTTAAAAAAAAGTGCGCGCTTTTCTTTTATCCCGGGGAACCGGCTGCGAGGACCTGGGTGCATTCTGGCTCAGTTCCTGCACCCTCTGTCTCTCCAGTCTCTGCTACGCCGTGTAATGTGGGTCAGCGCTCCCTGCGCAGATCACCGGGCTGGTAATTTCACGGGGTGTACTTCCACTCCCTCCTGGCTCTGAATCCTCTCCTCCTGCTGGTGCGCTGGGATGGGGGAGTGCTCGGGTCCCACCGGGACGCGACTCCGTATCTTACCCACCCTGCGGGGTGCCGAGTCCTCTCAGGTGTAGCTGCAGGCTGGTGTCGTTCTGTATCTTCTGGTCTCTCTTTTAGGAATAGTTGTATTTGCTGTATTTTCATAAATATATTTGGTTTTGGGAGGAGATTTCCGCCGCCCTGCTCACGCCGCCATTTTCCCGGAAGTCCCTTGAGCAGCATTTTTAAACTGCTGAAAGAAACCTACAGCCTAGAGTTCTATACCCAGGACAACTGTTTAAAAAATGAAGGTGAATAAGGACTTTTTTCAGACAAAGGTAGATGGTTTATTGCCAGCAAAAATTTAGACAGAAGGAAAATGTTACTCCTTAGAAGCTTGGATCTGTGTGGAAGAATCAAGAGCAAGACAAATAGTAAATATGTGGGAAAATACAAAAGGTTTTTACCCTCGTTTTAAAATTTCTTTTAAAGGTAATTGTTGAAAGTAAAAATAGTAGAAATGTGTTGTGATGTTTCTGATATATATATGTAAATCAGTTGTATGACAACAGTACTACAAAGGATGGTGCAGGATAGAAGCATTTCATCATTTTATTGTTTGTAAGATTTTTACATTAGATGTGAACTGGTATAAAATTACTTGAAGATAGACTGCAATAAGTTAAAGTATGTACATTAAACTGTAAACTCTAAAGAAACTACTGAAACAAAACAAAGTGAAAGATAACAATAAGCTAATAGTACAGTTAAAATGAAATCCTAAAAAATAATCTAAAAGAAAGCAGGAAAGAGAGAGTGGGAATAAATAACAGATAAGACAAATATAAAACAAACACTAACTATACTGATAATTATACCCATTGTAGATACTCTAAATTCTCTAAAAGGGAGACACTGTTCGACTTGATAAAAAAGCAATGTGATATCTACAAGAGACACACTTTAAATATAAACCCATAAATAACTTAAAAGCAAAAAGATCTTTAAAAACATACAAACAGTAATCATAAGAAAGCTGGAGTGGCTGTACGTATGTCAGACAAACTAGAATTCATTTAAGAAGGAATAAAGAGTTATTTCATAATTTTAAAGGGATTGATTCATCATGAAGACAAAACAAGTTTAAATGTTTATATTCCAAGTTAGTTACTTCAAATACTGACCGAACTGAGGAAAACAGACAAACTATATTTGGATACTTCAACACTCTTCTCTCCAAAACTGACAGAACAGGTAAACAGAAAACCTTTGAGGGTAAAGAAGACCTGAAAAACATGATAAATCTACTTGACCTAACTGGCATTTATAGAATATGCCACCCATCTAGGCAGAACAGTAGAATACACATTCAGATGTACTTAAACAGTCACCAAGAGAGACCATATTCTGTGCCATAAGAGAAGTCTGTAAATTTTAAAGAATTAAAATTTTATGAATATGTCTTCTGAAATCATATTCAGAAATCAATAATGGAAGAATATTAAAAACCCCAAACTATTTAGAAACCAACAACACACTTGTAAAAAACTCACAGGTCAAAGAAGAAATCACAAGTGAAATCAGAACATATTTTGAAGCAAATGAAAATGAAAACAGCATAACAAAATTGCTTTGGCTTGAAGAGAAGGTGGTGATTTTGAGTGCTGATATTAAAAAAGAAGAAAAATATTTTGTGTATATGGACCTCATCTTCTTTATCCATTAACCTAGCGATGGGCATTTGAGTTGTTTACATATCTTTGCTATTGTAAATAATGCTACAGTGAACAGAGGTGTGCATTTATCTTTTTGAATTAATGATTTTGTTTTCTTTGGGTAAATTCCCAGAAGTGGAATTGCTGGGTCATATGGTTATTTCTCATTTAAGTGTTTTAAGGAACCGCCATATTGTTTTCCACAGTGGCTGGACCAATTTACATTCCCACCAACAGTGTAGGAGGGTTCCCTTTTCTCCACATCCTCACCAACACTTGTTATTTCTTGTCTTTTGGATAGTAGCCATTCTGAGGTGACACCTCATTTTGGTTTTGATTTCTAAAATTTTCCTAATGATTAATGATGTGGAGCATCTTTTCCTGTGCCTGTTGGCCATCTATATTTCTTCTTTGGAAAAATGTGTCTGCAGGTCGTCTGCCATTTTTTAATTGAATTATTTGTTTTTCTGGTATTGAGTTGTATGAGTTCTTTAAATATATAGAAATCTTAATAGTTCTTTATCTGCTAAAGAAACTGAATTTCAAACATTAAGGAAGAATATAATGCCCTTTCTATAAACACTTAGAAGAGAGAATACTTCCTAACTCATATTATGAAACCAGGATTACTCTGATTTTAAAAACAAAAACATTATAAGAAAAGAAATGTGCAGACTAGTATTTCCACATGAACATAGAAACAAAAAATCACTAACAAATTAGAAAAGTGAGTCTAGCAATATAAAAACAGCAAGTCGATACACTATGACTAAGTGGGATTTATCCTAGGAATGCAAAGTTAGTTTAACATTTGAAAATCAATGTAATTCACCATATTAAGAAGACAAAAGAGAGAAACCATATCATTTTTTTCAAGAAATGCAGAAAAGCATTTAACTAAATTCAACAACTATTTATTAATTAAAAATAAATAAAACTCTCAATTGAAGGAAATTTCCTCAAGCTGATAAATGGTCTCTGAGAAAACCCACAATTCAGTATACTTAACATTGACAGACTGAATGCTTTTCTCCCAAAAATCAGGATCAAGGTGAGGATGTATGCTTTGAACATTCCTTCTCAGCATTGTCCTAGAGATCATAGCCAAAAATAAAACAAGAAAAAGAAATGAAAGGAAGAAGTATATCTGTCTTTATTCACAGATAGCATGATGGAGTACATAAATTACCTAAGTAATCTAACAAAATTGCGACTTACATAAATATATTTACAATGTCACAGGGTACAAAGTCTCTACATAAAAATCAATTTTATTTCCATGTACTACCAAGGAACAACTGGAAATCTAAATTTTTTAAGAAGCACAATACTGCTTACATTAGGAACAGAAAAAACATGAAATACCTATAGATGAATTTCATAAAATAGATAAAAGATTTATACATTAAAATCTAAAAACTATTGATGGAAGAAATTAAAACCCCTAAGTAAATGGAGAGATGAACCATGTTCTTGAATTAGAGGATTGGATATTTGTAAATGTTGGTTCTCTTCAAATTAATATATAGATTCAGTTCGATCCCAGTCGAAATCACAGGCTCTTTTCTGGTAGAAATTCACAGGCTGATTCTAAAATTTATATGGAAATGCAAAGGACCTAGATTCATTTTGAAAAAGAAAATATAAGCTGGAGAACATTTACTCCCTGATTTTAAGCTTTTTTTAATGCTTAATCTGCATGATATTGTCACAAGGATAGACTTACAGATCAATGTAGCAGAATATAAAGCTGAGAAATAAACTCACACTTCTATGACCTATTGAATTTCTATAAAGATGTCAAGGTAATTAACTGGGGGAGTACAGTCTGTCAACAAATGGTGCTGGGATTAGAAATAGCCATATTGGGGAAAAAAAAGTAAAACTCAACCTATAAATCACACCACACACACAAATTTATTGAAACAGATCATAGATCTAAATGTAAGAGCCAAAACTAAAAAACTGTTAGATGAAAACATAGGAGAAAAACTTTGCAACCTTGGAGTAGGCAAAGATTTCTTAGGTTATTTTTCTATTATTGAGTTTTTATTGTATAAGGTTTTTTATGTTTTACAAATATATTCTTTCAGTCCATGACTTGCCTTTTCAGTTTCTTAACAGTACCTTTCAAACAGCAAAAATTTTACATTTTCACGTAGTTTGATTCATCATTCTTAATGGCTTTTTGCTTTGTGTGTGTGTTTGCATTCAGTGTTTAGATCAATTTAGGGTAAAGGTAAGGATTTCTTAGGACACCAAAACAAGAACCTTTATAAAAGAAAAAAATGACAAAATAAATATCACAAAAACCTCTGCTCTTTTACCATTAAGAAAATGAAAAGGCAAACCATAGTCTGATAGAAAATAAGTGTAATACTAAAGGACTTGTATCTAGAACATGTGTAAAGATCTCCCATAATTCAAAGATAAGGCAAATAACTGAATTAAAAAATGGACCAAATATCTGAATAGATCAAATTGATATTTACCACATGATGAGCAATTATGCTAGACACTTTCCAAAGAAGAATAAAAACATATGTCCATATGGAGACTTATGCATGAATGTACATACAGCTTTACTCCTAATAAAACATTACCTCCCCAATGTCCAATCAACCAGTGAGTGTATAAATAAATGTGATGTACCTATAAGTGGAATAATATTCAATCATGAAAAGGAGTAAACTACTGGTAGACACAACAATGTGGATGGATCTTAAAATCATTATCCTTAATGAAAGAAGTCAACCATCAAAAAAAATACAGACTGTATAATTCTGCTTATATGATATTCTAGGAAATATGATTTGTACTGATAGAAAGCCAATCAGAGGTTGCCTGAACATGATCGAGGCTTAGGGTGTGGTGGTAACTGGGGGAAAGGACAGGAATCTTTTCGGGTGGTAGAAATGTTTTATATCTTGATTGTGGTGGTGACACTGAATGCATGCATGCAATTTTTAAAAATTCATCAAACTATACACTTGTTACACATTTTATTGTTTATAAACTATATCTCGATATAATAGATTTTTAATAAAAGGAATAGAAAACAAGAAACTGAAATAGCTATCATCAAGGAATGTGCAAGTGAATTTAATTATCTGTATGACTTAAAAATAGTGCATAAGAGGAATTTGGATAATGTGAAATATGATTATGACAGTGTTAAGTGAAAAAAAAGCAGTATACAAGTTTTGATCTCTTGTATGATCCAAACTCCCTAAAAATATGCCTACAAAAGATTAGAAGAAAACACACCAAAATTTGGCATTAGGAAAACACACCAAAAATAATGTCAGTTTCCACATGGTAGAATTATGAGTGACTTTTAGTATTCTATGTACATTTCTCTATATCCAAATTTCTATAATGAATTTATATGCTTTTTATAGTATATACTTTTATATAATGAATTTATATGCTTTCACACAATTCTTTAAAAATTAGGGATAGTCTTACAAATGAATCCCCAACTAAGACTCTGTTGGAAAGTGTATGAAACTTGACCATTCTTGGCCATATATTCTGTTTTTAGTCACCACGCCATCCCTCTGACCTACAGTCCCATGAAGTAAATGCCTGTTTTTTGACCTAGCACAGTCTTTCACAAACAAGGATGCTATTCCAGGAGATGTCTAAAAAATCAACCCATGTCTGGTTCATTTAGAGATATTGATTATCACCCTTCTTGGAGAATCACCAGAAAAGAAACTGTTTAACTTTATTTAACCTAGCATTTTCCAAGCTTAATTTTTTTATTTATATTAAATACCCCCCCCACACACATACAGCAAAGTTCTGCAGATGCCCACTGAGGAATGTTCTTCTGTCATTCAAAACTGAGTAATATATCTGGTATGTCTGACTCCTTCCCTCTCTAACCAAGGTAGTACTTATTGATAGTTTTCCCTCAGTAGAGGCCCAGTTTTAAATGGCAGACTAAACCACAAATCAAGTTTTTAGTGGTATATTAAAAATTGCCTGAGAGTGGTATATAAAATTTTAGGGACATCAACAACTTTTTCCAAATTCCCCCAGAAAAGAGAGATGGATGTGAGATGCTGATCATTCTAGATGACCTGAAGGCCTGGCTTTGTCCTTTAACAAGATTCTCCTCTGGGGCAGCATGTCGCACATTGCAGCTCTACCACCTGTGTGCCAGGACCTGTCTCAGGTCTCGCCGTGTCGAATCTTTGAGTTGTGGGAACAGAATGTTTACAGTGCATATTCTTCATAGTTTGTCTGAAAATATAAAATTCCTTCTCAGAGCCAGATAATAAAATCACGATGGCTTAATGAATGCTGTCTGCAAGTTATGTTCTATTTGTTTGTTTTTCAATTTCCTTCCTCTGGATCTTCTTGGGGCCCATGCATCAGCATACCGATCTCAGCTGGATGAAGAGCAGAGAAACCACAGGCACTCCACGTGCTTAGGGCCAAGGCTGCTCCCTGGGTTTCAGAGTCCT
Organism: Smutsia gigantea; assembly: GCA_032199065.1. Lineage (NCBI taxonomy): Eukaryota > Metazoa > Chordata > Mammalia > Pholidota > Manidae > Smutsia > Smutsia gigantea. Next base: position 395,345 of record JAVSCE010010082.1, read on the forward strand.
GCTGCAGCTGTGAGCTTTTGACAGAGCCAGTGAGTCCTTCTTGGGAACAGTGTCTGCACAGTCAGAACCAAGCAAAGAAAACACGCTGAGATCTGAGCAAAGTGTAGAAAGCCAAGGATCGTATTGCACCTCAGTAACTCCTAGTTTTATTACATTTTGGGGGAACATGCTTCGCTAGACCTTCAGGAGTGCACCTCTTTCTCCCAAGGATGCCTTTTTAAATTTATTTTATGACTTGATTGATACATTGCTAAGACCCTATCTTCACAGTATGGCATGATCTTGTGTGCCATAAAAGCACAGTTCCAGTGTCACATTCACTGGGTTTGAATCCCAACTCTGCAACCTCCTAGGGGAGTTATTTATCCTCTCTGTTCTCCATTTTCTCAACTGTAAAATGGGGATAATAAGAGTACCCACTTCACAGGGAGGGGGGTAGATAAAATAGGCTAATATAGGTTGTTCCCCAAAGACAGTGCCTAATAATCCTAAACTCTAAAGAAGTGTTTTCTTTTAATAAAATGGGAATTGATTGAAAATGACATTTGTCAACAATGAATACTAGGGACAAAAAAAATATGGAAAACAAACAAACAAAAAAAAGATTGGGCAACTGATTCTATATTTGGAGACAAGAAAAAGTAAAGAAAATCCCACTAAGGTTTCGTGTTCACGTGATCAGGAGGACCTTAGCAAAGACACTTAGCAGAGAAAGGCAATCACAGGAAGGAGAACAAGCTTGTTCAATTGTAGTTAGATAGGGGTCGGAGAGCACCGTGTCTTCAACCCTGGCCCATTCGGAGAAGTAATTGGCCATTTATCAGAATTAAACCCTCTTCTGCTAAATCTATTTCCTGTATAGCAATGGTTCTCAAACTTTAATGATCTGTGAATCACCTGGGCATCTTGTTAAAGTGAATATTTAAAACCAGGAGGTCTGGGTAGGAGCTGAGATTCTGAATTTCTAACAAGACACCAAGTAACACCAGTGCTGCTGGCCCATGGGCCACACTTTGAGTCAGAAAGCCTGAGAGTCAGAAACCCTCCAGTTTGAAAGGAACGTGATGATCACCAAGACCAGTCCTGTATAATTTGTCCCTCCTGTTTTCAGTCACCTGTGACTTCACCTTCCCTGAACGACTAGACCTTGGGCTCCTTAGGGGCAGAGTCTGGTTCCCTTCTGTGTCTTTCGTTCTACACAGTGCAGTGTCTGACATTTGGTAAATATATTGATGCTTTAATGAATCAATAATGGAAAAATAATTTTTGAAAATTGGGGATTTAATTTTAGTGTTTTTTGGAGGGGGCATAATTGCTTAAAAGTGGAAAGACTTAACAATTCCAGGGTTTCTGGTGAGAACAGGTCAGTGAGCACCGGCAGCTGGCATAGTCCCTTGTCCTCCTCTGTCTTTCCATCCCTCACATCTCCAGTATTCAAAAGATAATTTAAATGCTAATTGAATTTAACTGCAACTGGTTTGAACTTAATCATCTGATAAGCTGAGTAAAAAGAGTTCTCTGGACTTTCCATTTTTGCCATTAATAAATTCAAGAATGTTCTAAGATGAAAAGAAGAGATCTAAACAGCAAGAGTCATACCTACCTTTCTCCTTCCATATGATTTCAGAAGGTGACTGGGATCCCCACAGTATAAAGCCATAGTTTCTGGAAAGTCTTGTCCTGCCATGACTACATGAATCTCTAATACGAGACTCGGTACTGTGCTTTGGGAATACGAGTCAACCTCAGAATCTTAGGGACACTACTTTACTCAGTAATGATCAAATACCCATGCCCATCACTTCCTGATGAGCCAAGTTCTTCCAAGTGAACTAACAATTTAATTTATGAAGTAGTTGTTTACTTCAAAATTACAATAGCAATCTGTAAAAAATAACCTTGAAAATTGGAAAATGTGCAACAGCTTATTTTTTTGGAAATGTAACATGCTTTCCTATACTAATTTACATTTTAAAACATTTGACATTGCTGAAATCCCAAGAATAAGTGGAAGTCCATAAATCCATGACCAGTGTCTTTGCTTGTTATAGTCTTAAGGTAATTTTGCTTCTGAATTTTAATATGTAGAGAAAATTTTTAAATTAGAATTAGTGTATATAAATCACTTCTTGTTCACCTACATTTTCTTCCTTCCTTAGCCAGCTGACTTACAAGTGCTTTCCATAAAAATGTTTTGCAAGAAACTAATTATATTAATTAGCGAAGATAAAGAATAAGAAAGCAAAAATGTGGTCTTTTTTATTGTAACTACAGTACTGCAAGGTGAAAATTGGAGTAAAAGTAAAAAGCAGATGGATATAAAATAATCTTCACAATTCAGTTTAGTCATCTAGGTCATCTTTATACCTTCAACTTAATTTTCTGCAGAAAATATTTCATGTTTTAAGAGAATTGTCCATATTCTTTTGTGGACATAAAAATACATCATGGATTGGTTGTATTGTGATTGAGCTTTTTTTTAAACATCTTTTAATATAGAATTCACATTGCTGTTGAACGACCCTCCGAAGTTTTTATTAAAATGTGTGCTTTCGAAGAAATTAACACTCTCCACTGTACAATGGAAGCAACTTAACATCTTATTCTCCCAAAACTGTGCACTTTTTGTTTGTATTTCTTAGGAATCCAGCATGACATTTAATTTTTAGGAGTGTTCTGTTAAGCTCTCAAAGTTATGAAGGTATAAGTTCTTTTTTTTTTTATCTGTGATGTATTCACTCTAATCCAACAAAGCCTTGAGCACATTGAAAGTATTTATATTAGGAAGGAGAGAAAAGTGGAATGAGCACTGTTAGTAGTCAGAACTCAGAGTAGCCTCAGGGACATGGTGTCCAGGCCTGGAGCTCCATCAGAGAGCTCCCTGCACTTGGCCCCACTGCTCTGGGCATACTGCCCTCATTCCCTCAGCAGGCCCTATGGCAGAGGACATTGTGGGTAGCACTTCTGGGGACACAGATTGACAGAGTCAAGAGGAATAGAGCCTTTTGATTGCTATCCACTTAGAAAAACCCTAAGGAAGGACTCTGGCTGGCCTCTGGGGTCCTGTGATCATCTCCAGACCACTCGCTGACGCCAGAGTAAGGGGCAGCCTCCTAGGCCTTGTCCAGTTGTCAGGGAGAGAGAATTCTGGGCTCAGCAGCCCCAGAAGTCCATGGCTTGATTGGGAGAGAATCAGGGTTCACCCCCCAAGAGAATAATGTCATTTCTAGAAAAAAGGAAGAAGTGGTGCCAAGCAGACAAAAACAACATGGTCTTCGTAGCCTTCAATGATCATTTCATATGAGTCCAAAAGTATGCTATGAGCTACACACCTGTTCATTTTAACCCTAGGGCTGGGCGTGCTGTTTCAATGAGAAGGAAACTGAGGCACAGTAAAGTACAATCCCGAGGCCTCCCAGCAAATGCATGGTACAGCCATATTCTAAACTGAGTATTTTATGACTCCTTTATATTGCGCTTCTTGTTTATGTCCTTTAAAAACACCTTTGTGATGTGATGGTTGCATGCGAACAGCAGCGTCACACCGTAAGCAAACAACTTACAAAACCAAACCTAAGCCTTCATGCTTCTGGGAATGCGAAGCCCCAGCCAGAATGCAGAAGGAGCAAAAGAAGTAAACCCTGACTTTTGAGACCTCAAGAGCCCAAGTCCTGATGAAAAAAGAAAGATTTGAAGGATCTTTCAAGGATAATTTTTACTCTATGCAATTTTGGTCATGAGAAGCAAATTTCCCTTTAATCTGTGGTCACTCCTATTTCCTTGAGTCTCCTATCCTTCGGATCTGCAGCTGTAAGAGAATGGGGGTGGGCCTAGCCTCCATCTCACTTGCCAGCACGTGTCAGTTCTCACAACACCTGGCCCATGGCAGGTGCTCCAGAACACCTACTTAATCAAGCCCAAATGGATATCCAAAAGGCAGTGTGTCCAGAAAGTCTTTCCAAAGTTGCCCATTGTCACCTTAACTGCCCCAAGTTAGGTCAGTAGGAATGCCTTCAGCACAACTCATTCTCCAGTGGTGGTGACAGTCACTGGGAAACCATCATGCCTCCTACCCAAGGAAGCTACTAAGAGGGGACAGTAGGAACCTGAATTTGCACAAAGGCATGGAGATAGAGAGGATGGATTGACCCTAGAAAGACAGAATCAACAGGATCTGGTGAAAAATTGGGCACACTGGGTGAAAAAGAGCTTGATTAGTGGCACCATCAATGAGGACAGAAAACTCTGCCGTCTCATTATTTTTACATGTCGTGCTCTGTGTGCTTAAAGAAAGGTTGTAGTTATTTCTCTGAACTTCTGGACTTTCTCTTTACCTCATATTACATGACTTTCATATCAGACACACCAGTCATATCTGGAACATTCTCACTCTAGCTGTTTTAAGATCTGTGACATTTCTGTTACTGTTTTTGAAAATATCTGTTGCAATTTTCAGTGAAAAGGCTTGAAAAATGTGTTGCCATCTATATGTTTAGAATTGGCACAAATGTTTGTTTTGAAGCCTTTGACAATTTGAGTGATTTTTACTTTGAATTTATTAGAAAATAGTATATTCCTTTGAGGTTGGGTCAGTAGAAGATACTTGAGGAACAGATGAGTACAACAAGTGATCCTGAGCAAATTCGTGGTAATATTTGGCATTTAAATTCCCATTTGGTAATTTGTATTGAGAAGGCACCCTTATGGCAACAAATGCTTTCTTCCAAGAACATTACTGGGTGTTTATTTGGAGGAGGATGCATTGTCGGGGTTGTTTTTAGCATTATGTTTTGCTTTTTCACTTTCTCATCCACTACTAAGTAATGTGAAAAGGAAGCTCTTTTCTCTTACAATTGAAGTTTAGCATAAACTAAACAGGCAAATACTTGTCTTTGCTAATTTTCTGTCATGAATCTTGTTAAATTTTGAGAAGAGTGTTGTAAGAATAGCCTGCAACCATGTGAGAACTACCATCTGTTGCTGAGGAAAAATAAAGCTGTTTCAGTCAATAGAAAAAATTATCATAGTTTGTGGTACTGTATCTACAGTTTAAGTAAAAACAAGGGCAAAACAAGTATACATTTATGAAGAAACTCACTTCTAAAGTCTACCTTGTGGGATAAACACACTGTTTAGCGCTCCTACACCTTCTCCTTTAATTGGGGCTGCTTCCTGGGAGTGGGATTGCTGGCCCCTGGTCCTGAGGACCAGCATGAGGAGGCCTGTCGGAAGAAGGCAGGCAGAGGGAGGCTCTGAGTGTGGACCAGAATCCTTGTAGTTGGTGCATCTGCTCTAAGGCTTTCCTCAAGAGTTTGCTGAGCCTATGACTGTGTTAGATTGCACATCTTTCCAATCAGACATTTTTGGTGAATAGATTTTTCCGATGACATACTTCTAAGGGTTCAATCTGAAGGGAAATTCAGGAGAAGAAAAATCACTGTGGCTTTGCGTTCTTTCATCTGGGAAGATTTCCTGTCTTAAAATGTGCATTCGTGCACTAAGTGTCCCTTCCCAGGATGGAGCATTGCTGCATCTGTGTTTAAACCAGCAACTTCTGAGCCCCAAAGCAGCACTACCTCCCAGCTTAACAGCTTGCTACGTCTTTGTTTGTTGGTCATATTGTCCAGCTAAGTGGAATGAAATCTGTGAGACTTGAGTGTTAAAAATATAACTCACCTTCAGTCACATTACTTAGAATCTGTCATTAGACCTAGAAAAATAAATCTCTCAGAAAAAGCCTGCATAGAAAGTCTGTTCCTGAAGGTTGGTGCTATGAGGGCTTTCTGGAGATACTCTAAGTAGACCCGGGCCTTCAAAAGTATCTACACAATATTTAGTCATAATAAAGAGACTGGGTCTTTTCATATAAGCTCCAGCTTACCATTGAAAGAGAATCCATCCCCTATCCTTCCTCCTTCCATTCTTCTTTGTCTTTCTTCTCTCCCACTCTCTCTAGAAATCTAAGCCCTATATCATTTTATATTTATAAACTTCCAAGTTATTTGGGTTTTTAACCCATTAAAAAATATACAACAGCCTAAAGTGATGTGAACTTTTATTGAAGCAGCAGGTTTTTCAGGTATTAGAATGTATAAGATCTAATTTGAGCCCTGATAGCACATTGTCTTGGAGGCTGAGGCAACCCTCATTCCATTTCATATACAGTTGATGCAACTCACTGGGGTAGGAGGTCAATTTAAATTCTTTGGGAATTAATTAGACCCTCAGAATAACTGCTGCCTCTGTCAGTTACCTAATTAAGTAGCCAGCATAGTGCCTAAGACACAGTAGACCTCTCAGTACACACACTCCCTAACCACTCGATTTTTCTCTCAAAGCCAAACTCATCTAAGAAAAAAAAAAGACATTTCCTTGCCCTTGAAAACTGTAGGCTCTAATGAGTGACAATAAGAACACACTATGTACAAATATACACAACTAGATGATGGATTGTACAAATTTGTAGTATCAGTAGTGAAGGAATAACAACCATGATCACTATTGGACTGAAGTCTGCAGATAGATTTAAATGGGCCCTTGGCCAAAATGGAAGATATGGATAGTAGTTAGGAAGAGGGAAAGCATTCTAAGTGGGTGGAATGGCATAAGAAAAGGCATAGAGGCAGGAGCTAGTAGATTTTATGTGGGTGACAGGCAAGCTGATAAACTGGGTTGGACCAGCCTGACCACACTGGGGCATATCAAGAGATGCCCACACCTGCTGTGCCCTCTGTCCCTCTCCCCCTCCCACTCATTCTCTGTGTTTTAGCTTAGACATGCTCCCTGTGGCCAACACCCTACCCATAACCAAGTCTTGCTAGGTGCCCTCCTGGGTCTTCTAATAGCACTCTGTCTGCCTCCTACTATCATTCACTCTGTATTGTGGTGGCCACCGGACATCCAAACCCTTAACAAAGGCTATGTCTAGCTGACTTATGTCTGCATCCTTAGCACCTGGCTGAGCTCGATGCCTAGCACTCAGTGAAGGTTTGTGGGAGGTGGGAGAGAGGGCGATGGGTTGATCTGGCTGGGCAAGTAGAGAGGACACAGATGGCGGAAGGCCCTGAGCTGTGGCTGAGGCTCGCATGCAGAGTTTAACACTGGACTTTCAATTGCCACCTTCCCACTGTTGCCCCTAAGTAAGGCCTCCATCCATTTTGCTTACTCCTGTAAAGCTGGAGAAACTGCACCTACATTCTTTGGGGTCGATAGGACACCCCAGCCAAGTTAAAATAAATATAAAGCAGGTTAATAGAGCACACTCAGTAACCCAGGTAGAGATAGCATAGCAACACTGAGGCACTCTGAAAAGCCAGCTGTACATTTGAACTTTCTTTCCCTGCCATTTTCACAGCTGAGGAGAGCCATCTCTGCTCTGTTTTTTAATTTGCTGTCTTGAGCTGTCTCATTAGACACAGACACAGAGGGTGTTTGCCATCGAATTCATCAGACCAACCTAATTAAAGCATAAGAAAAGATGATTTGAAAATGGAGCCTCTGTATTTAATAGTTTTTTCATGGTACTGATAAAAAGAAGAAAGCAAGGGAATATTGACCAATGGACAACTCTTACAATAATGGTTGGAAGGGCTTCTCCATAAAAATGGCAGTGTCCTTTGAAAAAAGCACCACACCCATCCCGCTCATTCCAACCGAGTGAGGTAGAGGCTGTGTCTGAGCCCTTCTGCAGCCTGCCTCCCCTCAATTGTTCAGCCCCTGAACTCCTTTCTCCCCACGTATAAACTGGAAAGCACAGAATAAAGGTAGCCATTACTCTAACAAGCAACGTGAGCAGCCTTCTACATGAACAGCTGCCTAATGAATTTACATTTCACATTTTTTGCTCTTGATTATTAACTACCATGTAACACCTGGAACACCCTTATTTAATGACAAATATCACTATTAATATAAATCAAATGGAAGAAAACTGAGTATGGATGGAGACAAGAAAGTCTCCATGTCAACAGTGATGCAAAAGACCTGTGCACTAGAGTTCTCATCTGTCCACTGAGCAGCCTTGCTGTAGTGTTGTCTTTTAGAAATGAGAGTAGTTTTATGATGAAAACAGTGACCCCCTGCACATAGAAAGTATGCCCTGTACTCCTCTCCTGTTTCTAACTCCAGCCTGGGAACAGTTCCTCCTTCTGGCCTTGGTTTCAGCCCTCTTGCCTTCTCAAGCAATTGCTAGTTGTCTCTCCCTTCTGCCTTCTCCCCTCCTCCTCGGCTCCTTCCTCCTCATCCGGAGTCCTCACTTCCTCAATCTTTAGAAAATGTACCTTGTACGCTCTGCTTCCCAGCTGACAGTGCCTCCCTCCCTTCCGCGTGCTCTGCCCAAAGGTACCAGAGTCACTTTTCTCCCTGCCCCCCTTTCCTACCTCCTGTCCCTCCTCCCTCACACCAGTCTGCCTGCACCCCATCCCCCATCAAGCAGCTCTTCCTAACACCCCCAGGGACCTGCCTGGTCTGACCTGATGGGCCTGTTTCAGTTCTCAAGTCCCCAACATCCCCCAGTGCCTGGCACTGTGGCCGCCCCCTCCCCCCTTGGCACACATGCCTCTCCCGCAGGCTCTTAGGTGAGCACGCCTCACCTTGCCTGTCTCTTCCCAGATGGCACCCCCTCAGCCTTTGCTGACTTGGTCTGCCTGCCCGTGGGTGGGCTCCTATGTGGAGGAGACAGGAACTGCAGCTCCAAAAACGTTAGCTTCTCCAGCTGCCCAGAGGCAGAGTGGGAGACCTGGGGAAGCAGACGGTTAAGGAAGAGGGGGTACAGGAGCCAGGGCAGAGCCCTGGCCAGTGGGGTCATATGGAGGGAGTTACTGGGAAGGGCCTCACTGTTTGGAAAGCTCCTGTTTGTAATGAGTTTCTCCTTCAGTGTTTGTTGTTTTTCCTCTAGTGCTCCAGCACATAATCCAGACTCTAATCATTGCACAGGAGTTGTCACAAACCCTAGCCCTCTCTCCCCAACGCCCCAGCCCCGCACCTCCCCTCCAGTGTCGCAGCTGGCCCGAGCAGCCATTCCAGCATGCTGTCACCCTTTCCAGCTGGACACGTGTGCTCACTCTGCTCCATGTTTTTCCATCCTCTCCTTCTGGAAATCCCGTTGTATCTATTATACTTTCTTGGTGGATTATTTTGGCACTTACCTCCATGTTCTAAATAACATGTTTGTATTGCTTACTACTGATTTTTTTCCCTCCTAGGGGTTACCTATTGGAACCCTGTTGTTCAAAACAAGGGTTTTGTTCTCTTTTCCTCCGCCTTGCCCCATCCCTTCACTCTTCTTAATCCTCTGTTGCTATATTTTATTTTTGGTTGGCTTAATATTCAGTGATGATTATGACTGATCAATGGTATTCATTCTAGTAAACGACGATTACTTTTTCTTTTCTGTACAATTGTGATTTGTTTACCGTAGAGCTAATAATTGCCATCTTTCTCCATTTGCTTCTTTCCTATGTATTGATCACTGACTTGATCCCAGACTCGGGAGCCGTCTAAATCGCCTCCGAATGCATTCAGGCCCCTGGGTCGTCCTGATCGGCCATGCCTTCCTGTGGCAGGCCCCCTGGAACTTCCGGCCTGGTCCCATCTGGACTGATGGCAGGTTGGCATTCCATGATCTGCCTTCATGTTTTTCTGGAGGATTCTCTTAGCCACTCTCCTGAGTCAGATCCCCTATTTCCTGTCATCTTTTTAAAAACTTTTTGGTTTGGTGAAACAAAATCTTAATTAGTTTTTTGAGAATGGTGCATGGAAAGCAAATATTTTTCAAACAAGTTTATCTGAAGATGTCTTTATTCTGTCCTCAAAATTAATAAGACAGCTAATTACATATCTCCAGATTGGAAATAATTTTCCTTCAGAATTTTTAAGGCTGTGCCCTACTGCCTTTCAGTTTCAGCATTTCCTGTGGGCAGCTGAGAGTCACTCTGACCTCAGTCCCTGCACTGTCCCTACAAGGCTGCTGAATCTCCTCCTGGCCCAGCATTCTGACATTTCCATGTGGGTCCCCGCCATTGTTGGGGGCATGCTTCTGTGCCCTTTCAGTCTGGAAATGCATGTTCTCTAATGAGTTTTTTAAATTTGTTTTAAGGTAAGTATTTGCTCTGTTCCATTTTTCCTATACTCTCTTTTTGGAAATCCTGTTATACTGACCTCTTGAGGCCATCTTCCGATTTTCTTATCTTCCTTTCTTCTGCTTTTTTATACCTACATCTTTTTGCTCTACTTTCTGGGAGAGTTCCTCAATTTTATCTTCAAAATCTTCTCTTGAATTTCCAATTTCTGAAATTTTTTCAATTTCTAAAATCTATTTCTAAAGTTTTCCTGTTAGACAGTATCTTGTTTCTGTTTCTTTGATAACTTTCCTTTTCCCTCTGAAGATATTAATGGTGGTGTATGTGAGTTTTTATTTGTTTTGTTTTTTAGTTATCTTCCCCACCAGTTCTTTTACCTTCACGTTGCTGTTTTTTTATTTGTTTGTTACAGTTTCTTTCATGTATGTCCATCTGGTAACCCTTGGGTTTCTGTCCATGTTTAAAAGTGGGGGCCTAAAAAACTAATTGGGAATCTTTGAGGACACAGTTAGAGCTTGTTGACTGTCATTCTAGGGTGACCTGACAGGGCTATTTATTTAGAGATTCTTTGATGCCCAGGGGAGGTCCCCACTCTCCTCCCCAGACTGTCTGAGGCTGGCTGGGGAGCCTCACCATTCAGCACATAGACTTCACTTCATTCTTCCTTGTTCTTAGTTTGGGGACCTCACCCTTCACCAGGCTCGGGACCTTCAGTCCTGGGACCTTCTTCTCCAAGGAAGGTGAGGCAGCTACCAAGTGATGTGGAATCCAGGAGGGGATTTGGCGTCAGACTGCTTCTCAAGGAGAGTTGTAATCAGCCCTCACTTCCTGCCATGTTGGGGGCTTCTGCAAGTGAAAATTAAATTGGTTTCTTTCTCAGCTTCCCCATTGCTGACTTAGGAGTCTGTTTTTCTAGGGCTTCTGCTAAGCCCTTTAATGCTCATCCATCTGGCTTCCCAGCATCTAGAATTTGGTTTCTCTTGTCTCTTTCCTGTTCTTTTAGCCCTTGTGAGTTTATTCCTTTATTGATAAGGGTCTGAGGAATGAGTAAAAATGTGGGCAAACTATCACCTTTATCCAGAGCCCAATAATTCTTCTAGGGCTGCTTGTCATTTGCTTAATTTTAGCCTCTAGCAAGCTCCTGTTCGCATGTTTGTATCCTAATAAAATAATGGTTCTTAAAATAACTCCTGAGCACTTTTGAGATATTCAGGGAGTGCATTGTCCCCTCCACTACTTTAGCTCTGTCTCCTAAACAATGACTTTGCATTTGTTGTTCCTTAAAGGAATTCCTAGTGAGTAGATTTTAATAGCATCTCATCCTGCCTTATCGTGCTTGAGTCTATTACCCTTCAGTGCTTTCCATTGCTATTTAATGCTTTTTAGGAGCTAACAGTTTAAATTGAATTATAAAGGATCTCTGCTTGGTGAGCTGTTGATCTTAGCGGGCAGCAGTTCTGCTAATTAACTGAATCTTCTGCGCCCTGTCAAGCCACCTTCAATTCATTAACATTGCAGCTCTGCTTTGAGTCATAACATTACTTGTTAGGACAAGTTAGCTGTTACCTATTACTTTTTAATACAAGTGTTTCATGTATTGTTGTAACTGAATGTTTTTTGGCCTTTGGCGGAAACTTTTGCTTACTGCCCTCATGCAGACCTAGTGCAAATTAGAAAGTGGTTTTTGCCAATTCTACTTGGAGCCATTTCCTGATTACAGTTGATTATTCGGTGTAATTATAATAATCGGAGTGGCAATGCCATGCCCTTTAAAGACAGTTTAGACTGCAGAGAGCATTTGCAAGATGGCAGCCCAACAGACAGTATACAGAGGCAAAGACAGCCTGAGTGCGGGGAGCTCAGAGTCACAGTGGCATCCAACTCAAGTCTAACTTGTGGATCCCGTCCTTCAGTCTTTCCCCATTTCATCTACTGTGACGGATCCCAAATGTTAGTATATGATTCCAAAACGATCAGAGAGAAACAGAAGTAGACAGGAAAATGTAAGCTGGTCCAGCAACACAGCCTGCTGGTGTGAACAGGAGTTCAATGCTTCCCTTTAGTTGAGGATGAGGATATTGCATTAATTCATTCCTGAAGCATGGATGAGCAGCCTATGGCCTACAAGCCAGACCCCACTGAGGCTCATTTTTTACTGTCTTCTAATGATGTTACAGTTTCAAATGGTAGTTTTTTAAATAAAGATGATGATAATGAAGAAGAGAAACAAAAGGAGGAAGAAAAATGGAAGAATATATAACAGAGACCATATGTGATTGGTAACACTGAAAATATTTACTTTCCATCTCTTTACAGAAGCAGGTTGCCAGCCCTGGTCTAAGAACACCTTGGGCTGTGCTCATTCCTCTCCTGTCCCACATGCTCCCTCCTTAATCAAGGAAAGCTCTCTAAGTCTCTCCTAAAGTTTTATCAGCCTAAATATGTGTGTGTGTCTTCATGTGTGGTTTCAAAAAGTTAAATTGTAAATAGGTAGATCTAAAATACCAGTTCTCAAGTTGGTGACATCTGAGCAGATTCACCAATACGAAGGACAGTGTTGCATATATGCATGTGTGTACCTAAATCAGCATGACTGTCATAGATTGCATACCTAGCTACAACTGGAAAAAAAAACAGCAAAATTATGAACAATATTTTTATTAGCCCTTTGGGCTTAGTTGGAGATACTTTCAGGAAGGTATATGCTGAATTTATTTCTCTTTTCTGAGTATAAAATGTGAACGAAAGTATAATTTTAAAAAATGTGCTTATGAGATACAGATATCCTTTATTTACTTGAAAGCCTAATCAAAGAAAAGTTTCCACCTAAATAATTAACTTTAGAATCAGGCAATTCTTAAATCACAACTTTACCAATCATTCTCCCTTACTGTGTACATCAGCCAATATCTGGTTTTCATCCATAAGAGATGTACAAGGTTCATCGTCACTTTATATTCTCTCACGGTACAGAATTTCTCATCTGCATGCTCTAAAGCATCCATATACCATTTCCAGGTGAATTTTCTAAAAACTTAGCTCTCATCCTATCAGTTATAGTTTTATATTATTCAATATAATACACAATAATTCTGTGTTATGGACACTTTTCATTATTTGTCTTGAATCCATTGGCAAACCTAGCATACTTATTAACTGATTATTCCCCCAACAATGAAATATTCCTATGCTATCAAAAATTGGATTAAAGATAGAACATTCAGATGATTGACCAGAAATAAAGCTTGTGAGACCAGTTTATGTCTGTGATACCCAACCTACATACAAAATATAACCATGATCAATATTTAGTACTCATCTTCATTAGCACTTGTGAGTCACATAGTCAAGTAACTAATATAATGCTCTATTCTTTCCTTTAATCCCCACTGTGACTCTGCTCCACACAGAATTGTCCTGTTGTCATAGAATTTGTCTCCAACTGATAAAGCAAACTAGTTCTGAAGATAAACATGGAAGTCAAACATTACTTTGTGATTTCTTTGCTGAAAATTTTCATTTGTAAAAATAATTCAAATTATATAGTATTTTCTGTTGTTGGAATATTATGTTGCAGAAATCCAGAAGTTAACATTAAGCCTTATTTAATTTCATTTCTTAGAGAATGAACACATCAAATGGTATTCCAGAAAGTAGCTGACCTGCCTTAGGGTATGATACTTATTCCACACTGGACTGCACTGAGTTTAAAATAAGTAGATCTGAAACTACAAAACTAAAAAGATAAGGAAGGAAGGGAAAGATAGAAGACATTAATGAGTTCACAGTTATTAATTTATTGTGCAACCTAGAAGAAAGGGACAAATTTCTAGAAGCGTACAATCTCCCAAGACTGACCCAGAAAGAAACAGAAAATCTGAACAGACTGGTTACCAGTACATATATACAATGGAATATTATTCAACCATAAGAAAAAATGAAATCTTGCCATTTGTAATAACATGGATGGACCTAGAAGATTATTACTCTAAATGAAATAAGCCAGGCAGTGAAAAATATCATATGATTTCAGTTATATGTGGAATCTAAAAAGACAAAACAAATGAATAAAACAGAAATTAACTCATAGACGCTGAGAAGTGACTGGTGGTCACCATGGGGGAGGATTCCCCAACTCCTCCCTCTCCTCCTATTTCACCCACCCGATTTCATTTCAGGGTGGGTTAAATGGGTGAAGGGGATAAAGAGTAACAAAATCTCAATCATAATATAAATTAGTCATGGAGATGAAAGTGCTTGACATAGAGAATATTGCATCTTTCTATTTTGATAGTAACTACACTAGTTGGGATGAACATATAATAATGTAGATAACTGTTAAATCACTGTGTTGTATACTTGAAACCAATATAATTTGTATATCAATTGTACTTCAATAAAACAAATAATAATTAAGTTTATCAAGAGTAATCTTAAGTGCAAAATCTTTGAAATCCCTGGAAGTTGCCCAATTCCTTTTTCTGTCTGGCTAATCAATTCATTTCTGAAGTCTCAATTCTGAAGTCATCATAATTTTCTTAAAAAGAAAGGGAAAAAAAACTACCCTTTCAAAACAGATCTGGAAAGGCTTTAAAAATCACTGTTGGCCTGATAACATGGTTAAATGTCCGCCAGAGTTCCTGCAGTGAATGAGCTTATTCTCTCCTGCAGGGAGGGGGCTGAACAGTGCTGAGCGCCGACTGTGTGGCCAAATGCTCCCAGGCGGTTAGAAGCCAATTACCTGTTTATCTTCCTTACAGGTGGGAAGGAAAGAATGAGAATGAAGTGGGCAGATGTAAAGAGACCGGCAAAGTTCATGTGACTGTGGACCTCAAATACTACCGGCCAACTGAAGTGGTAAGAACTCCCTGGCTTCCCAGAGCATGGCCACATTTGGCTGGCTGATTCAAAAATACTGTCGCTGCATACCCGCAGCTGACCTTCAAATCTCCCCATTGGGCGCTCTGGCATCCTTCAGTGGGCATTTCCCGAACAGAGTACAGAGAACCATATTTGAGCTGTTACTCTCACCACAAAATCCATTGCTTCAAAAAGGGAACAAGGATAAAACACATCCAAGGAAATAGTTGATTTCAGAAATGGAGACTCATTATCAAAGGCAGATCTCATCATGTTAGTCTCCTGATTTGATGGCTGCTCCCTGATACCTGTAGGATGTCTGACTTACAAGGCCTTTCATGACCTACAAGATCATAAGATCTGGAGGGCTGCCTGCCTCCCCAGTATATGTGTGCACACACAAACCTAAGCTATAAACAGTCTCCCTGTACGTTTTTTAAGATTCAGCTCAAGTACTATTCTGCCTATGAATCCTTTTCTGGCCAACATACCACTGTCACTGAAATGTTGACTCCTTCTTCTGTATCTACATTATATGCTTCACATAATTATTTTATAATAACTATTATAATTTATTATGCTCCTTTGTTTACATGTCTTTCTCTTTTTACCAAATTGAACTTTTGAAGGTAAGGTTTTTTCTAAATGTCTTAGGCTATAACGAAGTATGTGCTTAATAAGTATTGATGGATGGGTAGGTGGAGAGATGGATAAACGGATAAATTTCTAAATACAGAAGTTCCTGAAATAAGAAATATCCTACAGGTTATTAGATAACATCCTCCTGTCTTAAAGTTATAAAAGCTTCTAGCTTGACGTTGTCACTTTAAAGGTGGTCCACCCCAATTTATGGTGATGAAACTCCACGTTAAATGTATCTAAAGATAGTAGGAAGCAGCATCTTCAGAGAGAAATATTCAAACTTGATGGTTACCTAATGAAATGTACATTAACTGTAAAAAATAGAATCCCTTTGAAACTGTCTTACCTGTGTTTTGAGCCAAATTCCTATGTGCTATACAACCTTTCAGAGATTAGGAAAACCCCAGTGAAGAGAGATTGAAAGTGAATATGTCATCAGTAACCTCCCTTTAAAATGCTTTGTTACAAACAAAAGAAAAAATTTCACTTCATATACTTTTACACACAGTAGGAAATAAAAAGGAAAGGAAATAACCAGGGCTTGGAGACTAAGGCTGTCGAGTCAACGCATTGTCCTGGCACAGGGTGTGGCCGGTCTTTGACACTCAGTGAACAATGTTCTCTGTGCTGATGGCAAGTGGGTGTGCCAAGGAGAGGATGTGCTCTGTCTCCGGGGGACGGAGACACCAGCACACTCCTGCTGACACAGCAAGGAATGCCTGTCTGGTGAGCCCCTGGCCACACTGGCACTTGTTTTCTTGTCCTAAAGAGGCACCACAGGGTGTCATTTTTCCAGTACATTGCACAGATCACATAAATGGGCAAATTTGTTTCTTTGCTCACTAACAAAAATTGTCATCTCTGAGTGGAAAGTGTACTGAATCAACAGAAACCTCAGTCCTCATAACAACTTAAACATGGCTCTTTCTCTCTCCAACACCAAAATAGTTTCAAAAGCTAGGAAGTCATTAAGAATGGCCTGTCTGTCATTCTTACTCAGGCAAGGTGTGGAATTGATAAGGACACAGAACAAAAGAATTTGCTGAACAGGAAAAGAACTAGACTAGCGAGATGGTTCTTGAAGCCCCGTCGACCCCTTTCCTCCCTTGACTCCGCCCCACTCATTTCTTTTGTTCACTCGAATGTCAGCCTCATACCTGTTCTGCAGTTCCATTTACATGTAAGTTGTTTGAACATAGAGTGGCGTCTTATTTCATATGTCTGCTTAATTTTCCACTGATCTAGCTCTCGCCCTGGATTCCCTTCACTGCTTGATTTTGGATTTTTTATTGCACTTCACCTTTTAAGCCTCTAGGCTGTGTTCATTTTGTTCATTCCACTTCCACTCTGTATTCTGTTAAGCAAGATTTTCTTGTTTAGGGAGGCTAAACTTTTAACCTCGTTCCTCAAAACAACACATTTTTCCTAAGCTTGGATCAGTCTGACAGCCTTGTTAAACTGCCCAAGGCTGATAGTATTCTTCTAGTTGCAAGGTGACCAGAACTGGAGGCTGACTTGTAAATGAACTCTCACTCGGGTGGAAACACATCCGAGAGTCCCGGCAGTTCCTGCCGAACAGCACCCTCACTGCGTTTCTGATGACCAGTGGAGGGTGGACGTGGGGTGATCCTCCCATGTAACCTGTGCCCTTCTCATCTCAGTGTCTGTGTCCATCTGCCAAGGGCCAGAAGCTTCTTTTCACTCTTCCTCAGATTCTATAAAAGTTTGTTCTCCTGATCAGCTTTGATCGTGCACACATAGGGCCCTCTGAAGCCCCAAGCATAAATTAGATCTTCTTAGAGTCAAAGGTTCCAGAATGACTAAGTCAGAAAAAAAAAAAAATTCCATAAGGAAAATTTGAAGAAAAAGTGATTAGGACATATCAAGTCTCAGTACACCAATATAGTAAATCAGGACTACAGGGAAATAAATAGAGCTGTATATTGTTTTTGAATAAGATTCAGACTACTCGTATGAAAGGCTCTTGACTCAGCACAGGCCGGCACCGACCCAAAAAGGGCCACCAGTGATCCCACATAGAGCACACTTCCACATATGCCATTAATTTTTGTTCTCATTGATTTAGCCACTATAAAACCTAAGTCTTTCTTCTACACCAGTGTGAAAAGTCTTTAAAGTGTTTGTTCAGAGCTAAGACTGTGGGAAACTTAGAGCTGAATGGAGTCACATACTTTTTGTTCTCTACTATAATTCTCTGTTTTTTCTTCAAATGTGTAGTTTTGCTACTATGGAAAGCTTGATCCTGGAAATTAGATGTGACATTTCACATTGCCCCTGAATTCCAGTGTTTGGTGATGGCGACATTAATACTTGAGTTTTGTGCCTCTAAAAATTCCTGTCTTGTATATAGTTTTGTATGTGCATATGTTTATGCATAAATTCATTTTATTGTGTTTCATTCACACAGATGAAGTAGTGGTGTGCTTAGCTATGGACCCTAGGGCCAGACTGCCTGAGTTCAAAAGCTGCCAATTACTAGCTGTGTGACCTTAGGGAAATTACTTTCAGTGCCTCTGTTTCTTTGTCTTTGAAAATGGGATCAACAAGAACTTCTTTCAAAGAATTGTTGGAGAATTAACAATAAACTGTACAAAATGCTTATTAGAACAGTGTCTGGCACCCAGTAAAATACCCAATATTGATGCCGATATTATATTTATTTACTCATTCACTCACCGAATATTTACCAAACACTGTATTGGACCCTGGGAATACAGCAAAATCAAGACAGACACATTCCGCACCTTATGGAGATTGTAGATATAGAGATAACATACATCAGTTACTTACATGTAGTACCTTTTGAAAATAGAATGACATCATTGGTGAATTAATTATACAGATAGACCAGTTAAAAAATAGATAACAAGGTTTATAATCAAGGCTACAATTAAACATTAATATGTACATTGATTTTTTAAATTCTTGCCTTATCTTAATTTTCATCCTTTCTGATCCTCTTTCTTGGAGATTCAGTAGCTACTTAGTGGTATGGAAATATATGGAAAAATTGCTATTGACCTATTACTTGATTAAAAATAACCACAGAGGTATCTTCTTTTTGATTGAGAATTCTTAAACTTGGAAAATTCACAAAGCTTGAATTAGTGAAGTATTCATCCTAATGTGCTGAAATTTTAACCACACCAAATGGTCAATCCACTTAAAAAAAGAAAAAATAAGATTTTTTTATTCATAACATCTCACATTTTTCTTGCCATTGTATTTCTAGTGCCCTCAACTGTGATAGGTTTTTATTTACTTACTTTGTTTATTCCTTTTCTTTATAGATATTAGAAAAAAATCATGAGTTAAAATCTAGAATTGAGAAAACAATAACTTTAGAGTCCAACAAGCTAGTTAAAACAACACCTTTCTTCAGTAAAAACTTGTAGCCTGTTTCTAATCAAATTACCATATACTTGTTGATTTGTCCCCTCTGCAAACTTTTACTAATATTTTTCTGCAAATGATGTTAAGTTAAATGGCCCATAATTGCTTCCTCTATCTCATAGTCCTGTTTAGAATAATGCTATGTAACAGTTTCCAGACCTTAGGACTCTGATCTGTCATCAGAGGACTGGTGCACTTCGCAGGGAGAGCTTCCCTCAGCTCCATCTCTGCTCACTGGGGGTCTTGAAACTGCCTCGGTTTTCTTCCATAGCTGTTCTCACCACCCTCTCACACTTCCCCTCCCATAGCAGGAAATTAGATCCTCCCTGCTCCAACCCTCCATCTTCTCCAGCTCTGTTAGAGGCCAGTTGATCTCTCCTTGTCTTGATCCTGCTGACCTCTCAGGCTCTAATCCTACCCCTCCACCCCTGCTCGCCTTTGTTTCTTGTTTTGACTAGTGGGAGCCAGCTAAGAGGATGCAGAGAGCAAATTAAGGGCTTGTCTCTTTGTTTCTGCATTCCTGGACCTGCAAAAGGAGAGGCCCAACAGTTTGTTCTGGAAGATCCCTTCCAGTTTTCATACCCTAGCCTTCTCTGCTTTTATGACTGTTAGACCACAGAGGTGTGGAATGCTGTCACTAATGCCTCATTGTAATGCTTCCTCTTTGTAATTATTCTCTGAACTTCTTGCTGCTTGTATTTTATAAATAGTTTATATCTCTAAATCACTGTTTATATATTTTAAGCCTCCCTCTTAGGATCCTCATACTAATCTTTATATCCTTCCTTAATCACATTGGCCTTTCCTGCCCTTTTCCTTCCTTGGACTTAACCGAGAGAGCTTTAAGTTCATTCTCTTCAGTTGATTCCCAAATATTCCATTGTATGTTTTCCATACTTCATAGGATCCCATATAAACCCCCCAGGGGCGTATGGCATTCCTCCTAAAGCCTGTGTTCTTTTCCTTGGTTACTGTCTCCATCAAGAGCATTTCATATCTAATAAAATAGTAATTGTGCACTGACTATAATGCTCCCAACGTCCTCCTGTTTTTCCTTGAACTTTCTCATGATTAGATCCAGATTTGAATGATGCCATTAAAGATTCAAAAAATCTTTGTGAATATCCATAACTGAATACTTTCTCTTATTTAAAAATAGTTTTTGAATTTGTCCTAAAACTCTCTGGTATCCTTAATGTAGATGGTTTCTTTCCTCATACCAATAGGAAATTCCTATAAATAGGCACTTTTATTCCAAAAAAGCTGTCCTAGACAATTACACTTAGTGTGCTTGGCCTGCCAGTAAGTACCTATTTCCATTCAGTTGCTTTTCAGAATAGGCACTATCCTTGATAGCAAAATCCAGTTTGTACCTTTTGTAATGTGGTTTGCGAATTTCCTAGATAAGTCAGATGTGTGCTGCCTCATGAAAACATGGGGAAAGAATATCTAAACTATGAAATAGGTAGGTATCTAGGTATTAAAAAATCCTCTAATTTTTAGATTCATTACAGGAGTCCTTTAAATACTACATTCTCATGTACATTTAAAGTGAAATTCTTATTTACCTTTAGCTTCTCAGAAATATATCAGCATATATAAAATAAAATATCCTTATGTTGATTTAGTTCTTAGAGATTTGATTCAAAAAGAATGTTTATTGAATTACTACCATGGAAATAGTCCCAATAGCACTGTGAGAAATAGAAAGATGGATGAGATGAGGTTCTTTTCTGACAGAATCACTCAGACAAATGAGGGAAGCAGCTATTTTAACAGTCAGGGCAGGTATAAGAATGCACTAACTGAACCAGAACAGCAGAGGCAAGAACGGTAGTGACAGATGCCAGGGCATTGCAGAGATGGACACCTCAGGCTTAGGGAACAGACCAGACAGTGATATACGGAAAACAGGGAGGAACTGAGGGTGCCCCTGGAATAGAGACTGAGCAGTGAAGGGCACCGGGGAGCTAATGATGCCATACCCCATCAGAGATCTGGAAAGAGGACTCAGTTTGCAGAGGGCGGTGCTGAGAAGTCCCTCCCTTTCCGGTGCCTCAGGGATACCCCTGCAGCAGTATCAAGCAGAAGCTAGAGCTGGGAGCCTGATGTAGAGGAAAGAAGTCAGGCTTAGGGCTAGGTGTGCAAGAGGTAAGAGTTGAAGCCCTGAGATGAGCTGCCCAAAAGAGAGCATGGGAGATACAGGGGAAAGAGAAGAGCATGAACAGGGTGCGAGCCACAAGACAGGCAGGTGTGAATTCCATAAGGTAAGTCTCAGAAACACTTCTACAAAAAGTTAGTTAAGAATTCGCAAAATTCCACAATTGCATGCAAAAGAATAAAATACCTAGGAATAAACCTAACCAAGGAAGTGAAAGACTTATACCCTAAAAACTACAAGACATTCATGAGAGAAATTAAAGAAGATACCAATAAATGGAAACACATCCCATGCTCATGGACAGAAAGAATTAATATTGTCAAAATGGCCGTACTGCCTATAGCAATCTACAGATTCAATGCAATCTCTATCAAAATACGAATAGCATTCTTCAATGAACTAGAGCAAATAGTTCTAAAATTCATATGGAACCACAAAAGACCCCGAATAGCCAAAGCAATCCTGAGAAGCTCCCTGACTTCAAGCTCTACTACAAAGCCACAGTAATCAAGACAATTTGGTACTGGCACAAGAACAGACCCATAGACCAGTGGAACAGACTAGAGAGCCCAGATATAAACCCAACCATATATGGTCAATTAATATACAATAAAGGAGCTATGGATATACAATGGGGAAATGACAGCCTCTTCAACAGCTGGTGTTGGCAAAACTGGACAGCTACGTATAAGAGAATGAAACTGGATTACTGTCTAACCCCATACACAAAAGTAAACTCAAAATGGATCAAAGACCTGAATGTAAGTCATGAAACTATAAAACTCTTAGAAAAAAACAGGCAAAAATCTCTTGGACACAAATATGAGCAACTTCTTCATGAACATATCTCCCCGGGCAAGGGAAACAAAAGCAAAAATGAACAAGTGGGACTATATCAAACTAAAAAGCTTCTGTACAGCAAAGGACACCATCAATAGAATAAAAAGACATCCTACAGTATGGGAGAATATATTCATAAATGACATATCCAATAAGGGGTTGACGTCCAAATTATATAAAGAGCTCACGCACAACAAACAAAAAGCAAACAAGCCAATTAAAAAATGGGCAGAGGATCTGAACAGACACTTCTCCAAAGAAGAAATTCATATGGCCAACAGGCACATGAAAAGATGCTCCATATCACTAATCATCAGAGAAATGCAAATTAAAACCACAGTGAAGTATCACCTCACACCAGTTAGGATGGCCACCATCCAAAAGACAAACAACAACAAATGTTGGCAAGAATGTAGAAAAAGGGAAACCCTCCTACACTGCTAATGGGAATGTAAATTAGTTCAACCATTGTGGAAAGCAGTATGGAGGTTCCTCAAAAAACTCAAAATAGAAATACCATTTGAGTCAGGAATTCTACTCCTAGGAATTTACCCTAAGAATTCATCAGCCCAGTTGAAAAAGACATATGTACCCCTATGTTTATTGCAGCAGTATTTACAATAGCCAAGAAATGGAAGCAACCTAAGTGTCCATCAGTAGATGAATGGATAAAGAAGATGTGGTACATATAAACAATGGAATATTATTCAGCCATAAGAAGAAAACAAATTCTACCATTTGCAACAACATGGATGGAGCTAGAGGGTATTATGATCAGTGAAATAAGCCAGGCAGAGAAAGACAAGTATCAAATGATTTCACTCATTTGTGGAGTGTAAGAACAAAGCAAAAACTGAAGGAACAAAACAGCAGCAGACTCAGAGAACCCAAGAATGGACTAATAGTTACCAAAGGGAAAGGGACTGGGGAAGATGGGTGGGAAGGGAGGGATAAGGGGGAAAAAGGGGTATTAGATTAGCACACATAATGTAGTGCGGGGTGGGACTTGGTAATGTGGGGAAGGCAATATATCACAGACAAGACAAGTAGTGATTCTATAGCATCTTACTACTCTGATGGACAGTGACTGTAATGGGGTATGTGGTGGGGACTTGATTATAGGGGGTGTCTAGTAACCATAATATTGCTCATGTAGTTGTACATTAATAATAGCAAATTTAAAAACAAAATTAAAAAAAAGAATTCACAAAATTCCCAAATTAAGCATTTGTATCCAAGATCCCAGACTCGAGTGTCTCCCACCCTACATAATTAGCTACTGCCTTCAATGCTCCTTAAAGATTTGAAGGGCCGATACCAAAGAGTTTTACATTAACTGACAGATGATGACTACATCTCAATCCAGACAAAACTGAATTTCAGATGTAAGCAGAGACCTAATTTCAAATTGGTATGTACTGGAAGTCAGGTTGCAAAGTTTTTAGAATATTTCCCAGATGAAAGGGCTTATATGAGATACTTCTTTCTGCATATTATCATTTTTATTATTGTCAACATCATTAATTATCATCAACATCATCATACACTCCTGCAAAGTCATTAGTTATCAAGAGACATCTGAAAGGATACTTTGAACTCTTCAACTCCTGATTTTCTATTATTTAAATATTTATTCTGTTTTGTACCTATACAACTTCATGCAGAAAAGATTATCTTCTACATAGCTCTGTGCTTCTTGATCCAATGGTAGAAATGATGATCATCGTGAAAGACAGAGAGTTGAGTCAGTGATCCTCTCTTCTGATTCTGCCTAGATTGTATGTTCCTAGAGGTTGTAACAGGCACTGAGATCCAGCAAGTTCTATGGCTACCTATCTCTAACAGGCTAGCATGCAGCCACCAAAGAGAAGACATTGGGCCTCCATTCATGTTTATAGTGTTCATATTCCCCTGCCAACCACACCCCTTACTCCTCTCTCAGAAATCTTCCCATGAAAACCTGTCTCTGTACTTGTTTCTTAAAGCCAGCTCAATGTCACTTTTATAGTCTAAAATCTATGTTTTAGCAATAGGTTTCCTATTGCCATAACAAATTATTGCAAACTTAGTAGCTTAAAATTCTAGAAGTCAGAAGTCTGAAATGAGTTTCACTGAGCTAAAGTTGGGTGTCAAAAGAGTGAGTTCCTTCTGGAGGCTTAAAGGTTCTTGGACTATCAAATATTCTATTAGCAGAGAATACAGAATTAATCACTCAGAACCAGGGCTGGATCACAGTGTTTTTTTATTGTTTAGAATGCACATTATTAATCACTTTGAGAAGAGAGAAGAAATGGAGAGCTTTAGTTAATTGTCAGTTTACACTTTCCTAATGTACACTCTCAAAAGCAGTACTGACATGCACTGGAACAACTGTAAATGAGGAGAGACCATACTTCAGTCTGCGGGAACACTCGGCCAAGGGATGACAACAGGCTTCCAAAGAAAGGGAGCTTTACAGAAGGGTTTTGGAAATATTTGTGGCTTAAGAGAAGAGAGAGAGAGCATTCCAGGTTGGGGCAGGAACTGTCCTGGGAATGAACCAGTGGCACCTGCAGGAGGACATTGTCATTAAAGAGGGCTGGCCCAGAAGGAGAACAATGAGAAATGAGCCTCATTGCCACAGTCCTTCTCAGCCCTTCATTTGCCCCACAGCACATTCTCTGTCCATGCCCTGCACCTCCAGCCTCTGTGCAACAACTCAGGCAATCCTTCCCCATTATTTTCTTCCTTTTTCTTGCTGTATTTTTACCTTCTCTTTTCTTACCTTCTCTTTACTTGCTGCCCTGAGTCTTAAAACCTGTCTTTTGATAGGTGTCATCTGACCCCTGACTAGTTTAAATTCTGGAAGAGTGTCCCCTCACTTGTCCTATTAAGTTAAACAAGTTCTGTGTTTGGAACTAATTCTTAAGCAGTTTGCAGCTGTTTAGTGATTAAAACGCAATGTCAGGGATAGGATGGGCCTTACTTTCATTAGAGATCTTTTTCATCTCGTAAGCATGGATCCTTAACACTCATTCCAGGAAAATCAATCTAAATAGATATTTTTAAGATATTCTTCAACTTTATAATGAAGTGTTTCCCTATTTTATAGGGATTTTGTTGATAATGAAATCAATTCTATGCAGAAATAGTATTAGAAGGACACTCCATTTTAAATTAAAGTTGTTTCTCTTATTTTGGGGAAATAGGTCAGGAGAGAAAATGTGCCTGATGTGATCATTTAAAACTACTGTTGAACTTCTGGGAATATGTCAAGTTTCCTTTAGGACAAGTTAAGATGCTGTAGAGAAATATTTCTTTCTGAATTAGTTTTGGAAGATTAGAGAATACTAAATTTCCTTACTGAAATTCTAAAATTTAAAAGAAAGTGTACTAAAAATTTAAATATGTCCTGCTTACTTGCATTATAAATTTAAAAGATATTAAGTCTCAACACTTTTGAATCATAATGCTCAGACATTGATAAATCTTCTTAAAGCTCCTAACCTCTCCTTACTTCGGCTTTTCCAACCGTAACATAACAGTGAGTATTTTCCCACTAGTCTCCATGGGCATATTGAACAAACTGATGAATTATTAGTTTCAAGGCTCTGCACAATGTCAGCCCATTGGCTAAGCCTTCTCCTAGTCCCTCAGGCAAGTTAGCACTTAACCTCTTTTGAAGCACATGTCCCATTGCACTGTGATGTGTCATTTCCACTTGAGACCTTGGGTGCAGGAATGACATCTGACGGCCTGGGATAGTAAGGGATAAACTAATAACTTGCATGTATGCCACATCAAAGAATCATTCTCATGCTTTCCAACCAGCTCTGGTATAAACAAAATGACTCAAACTAAGTAATAATCTGTAATTAAATTCTAAACAGTAAAAAAGTATAAAAAATATATTTTCCTCTCTTTCTATTTGAGATTCTAGGTCAAAATGACTCTGAGCTCATTCACAGCTTACATCTCTATATACAACCTTTAAACAAAATTTGTATTCCATTAATATCCCTTTTCACTATTCTGTTATTTTCTGCCCCTTTCTTATCTTCTCATGTTTTTACTGATGTTCCCTTCCTTTTTTCTTCATCTTTTTCTCTTTTTCCTAGGTTCTGGCTGTTCCCTGAATCTCCTCCCTGCAACTTCCTTTGTAGTCTCTTCTAAACATCTCAGACATGCTCAGCACACCAACGTTTCCTGATGCCTCTTTCTAGGAAAAGCTGGTAGTGGCTATGTTACAAACCTACTGTACAGCGTGCTGCCCGCGGCATCCGCATGGCCGCCTTTGGCACACTATTGTGCCCTCCCCATTTGAAAAACCTCAGATGGTCTTTGAGGTCTTAGGAGGACTGTACCAATAACATCACACGTGCCGAAGCCATCCTTGGTTGCTTCTGTCTGAGGAAGGTACACCTGCCATATGGAGGCTCTTT